>CM052085.1:7091209-7102146 GCA_028453745.1 Agapostemon virescens
TAGAAGTCAATGCTTCTTCTAGAATTAATAAAAGAGTGTAGAGCATATAGATAGTGTACATTCGTAACTGCAAAAGATAGTGCGAATCAACGTACTCCATTACACAATTCCTTCCTAGAATTATCTAACGAATCCAAAGAACGTTCAAACAAAACCAGAAATAACTAGTAGAAGTCGATGCCTCCTCAAAAAAATAGTAGTCTAACAATTCGAAAACATATCGAAGGTACATAACCGGAGAAAGTAGTACGAGTCAGCGTTTTATCGCGCAGGCATCGCAAAGCTTCGGAATACAACGCGACCGTCTATCCCCGAAGGAGATTGAATAGTAGAGACCCATGCCTCGTCGAATCCGTTTCGGCCATCAGATTTTAGTGATACGCTGTTTAAAATTCCGGGAAGCACTGCTGGAGGGTCTCGTTCGTATCTCGTCGAAGGATCCCGCCTGAATGCGGGCTCTCGGACCGCAGGATTCAATCACTGGTAAAGAGTTTCGGAAAATGTTACTTTCACCTGGGAATTCCTGGCCGATCCCAGACATCAACCGCGGGGAAGATTGGATCGTTTCGGTCGAAGTCACGGAACAGTTTCATTCTTGGAGCGGATGGGAACAGTACGAGTTCTTCGGCCGCAAAGAACTTCGCGGGCATCGTAGGGAAAGCAACCTTGGATTCGGCTTGGCAACCCTTTCACCCGTCTTCCCATTCTCGGTGCCCAAGGTCCCTTTGAGCCTCCAGTCTCCACGGCCAGCGAATTCAACCGTTCCGTTCATTTGCGTCTCGGGCGAAATTGGCTGCCAGTTATTCGATGCTCGAACACATCGATCGATTAAAGACGTATCGATGGCCTCGAGGGTTCTCGTTCAGGCGAGGGAAAGAACCAGCCGACGAGTTCGAAAGCGTTCGATAAAGGGAATGGTGGAGAGCGGCTCGCAGCGAGGAGATACATGCCGCTGAACGGTCCGCAAAGGAAGATGCGCAAGGATAAAGGGTTTCGAGGGGCTGTGTCGTTGGGAAAAGAGCACGGAATGCAGAAGCGAATGTCAAGCTAGAAAGGAACGTGTCTGATCAAAGGCGTTCTATACTCCTTCCTCGAGTACGATCCTTGCGACACTTGTTGGATGAGACGTCCGTTGTTATTACTTGTTTCCCTTCGGAGCCCTTCTGGCTGCATCTTTATCTTCGCGACGCTTGCCTGATGAATCATGGATCCTTAACACTTACTTTTGTGCGTGCACGTAAATTCCGGATGCCTTCGAAAGGACTTATTAATCATTCTTACGGATTTTCGTTAATTTGTTAAATCTGTGCTACTAACTTTGTTTTTATTTAAACACGTGTTCCTTGAGTATATCTTGATTCGAACGTGTTCCATTAAACGTTGAGTCCTACTACTTGTTTCGATTTATCCACGCACTTCTTGAATGTCTTCGTGTCCTTAACACATGTAACAGGATTAATTGTACGGTTTTAAAATTCATTTTCACGTTAATATATTCATTGTACTAACATTTCATTTTAAAAATTTTTATTATATTCAATGTCTCATTTCGATTGTGTAGAATTTTTGGGGCTTCTAGTTTGGCAGTCAAAGTGTTAAAACAGTTTTATAAATGATCCTGGGTTTTATAAAGGAGTTTCTATATTTTTAAGTAGAATGGGTCTGTGGCTGATCAGACGGATAACAATTGGGTTAGAAAACTAAAGACTGAGTCAATAAAAGGAATAACTGTTTCAAAGGAAAGGTATATCGATACTTTACTTTGTAATGGATTGTTTTTTTTTATGAAATCATCTCGAAATATTTGATTTGTGGCAATCGGTGGCCGTTGAACGCTTGCGGCACAGTTTTTCGCGTCGAACCGCCGCGGCAATGTGATTAACGTGTGATGCCCATCTATCGAAGTCGTGGGAACGAGAGTTTACGCTTTCCCCCGGGACATCGAAGTGCGGACAAACTTACGAGAGATGGCCATTGGATAAGGAACATTTCAATTACCAAGAGGAAATGGTTTCCCCAGGTGCCACGGTTACGATATTGCCGAGCGTACAGCATCAAACTTCCAATAATACGAATCTTACACGATCCGGAGGGCTTCGCCTAGCCGTATCCTCAGGATAGATACGAACACTCACTCTGAGTCCGATCGACAAAGATACGTCCCCTTTAGAAGACACACAAAATTTCTCAACTAAATCAGTTTCAATATACGTCCTTCGAACGTAGCTTGATCGACCAATTGTAATACCTTTTCTGTGCACCTGTAATTTGGCGAATTGGTATTATCTAAAACATACATTTTCTACTTTTTGTTTTTCGTATAGGCACAATTACTTGCGATCAGTACCACAAAAGAGTAATGTTAGTACTTGAGTGTTAACCCCTAGCACTCCAAGCAATTTTAATTTTAAAATCAGGACACTTTTAGAATAGTTTCCTCGTACGTTTCCTCGTGGTTCCTCTCCTGTAGCGCATATAGAGTTTATTACTATTACTCGTACGTGCAACATTTAAATTTTGACCGATTCCTTAACCCCTTGCCCTACGACTTATTTTACAATAACAGTATTTTACAATAATACAGTAACACTTTACAATAACAAGAACGACAAAAAGAAAAGATAAATTTGTAGTTACTGCGTGTCTAGCTATTTTCCAATGACTGTAAACGATGAACAATTAAATAAAATGTTATTTCCGTTTGAAGAAAGTTAAGAATATACATGTTTAGACGATTCAGTTCGAAATCTTTATCACGAGTCTGACTCGTTGTTGTAGGGCAAAGGGTTAAATGCAAATGTTGAGATATAACGTTATTTTGAATAATAGTGCCGCAATGTTTAGTGTCGCCTCAGAGGCGCCTTTCGAGTGTTAAGGGTTAATAAGCAGAGATTAGAATTTTATTTTGATTTCACAGAAATGATTAACATTAAAATTCGATTATTCTGCTTGGGAATTTCGTCATAAGTACAACTGGTTATAACATGGTGAGAGGCAAAAGAGAGATATTATTATTTTAAAAGGGCACCAAATTAAACAGATCAATAAAGTCCCAAGAGAAATATGAGAAAAAGATATTTGATTATATGACAACTCAATGTTAACGAATACATTTCTTGTATAACATTAAATTTATGAATAACTGTAATTGGCTAAGGATTTAATAATTAAGCCGGCAGCACTGCTCGTTTGACGCAGCAGATACGTGATATAGCATCGTCCATTTTCGAAGCCATGAAGGGAAAAAATGGCTAAAAAATTTTTGTGATTCTGATCCTTTTACAACTCCTAGCCTACCTGCCCGGACGGGTTACCAATGAGCATACCAAACTTCAGTTCGATCGGAATGGAATTGTGATCGTTGCGCGACTTTGAAATTTCGGGGTGCTCAAAATGGCGAAAATGGTCAAAATGGGGTTGATAAAAGGAAGTCTCCTGGATTCCTCTGGAAAGCTAGCCACTTCGGGACGCGTATGCTCAAAGAGGAAGGTTTGGGGTAGATTTTAGCGTTTGAACCATGTCGATATCGCTGATAGTCTGGTCGGGGCACGCCTGCAAAGATTCGCTAATTTGGGAAAAATTGAAAAAAAATTTTGGGCCACCGATTCTTTTCTAAATTTATCTACACGTTACTAGATGCACAGGCAGAGCGTATGCCAATTTCCAGGTCGATCAGAATCGAATTGTGGCCGTGGCGCGATTTTGAAATTTTGGGGATGCCCAAATCGCGAAAATGGGCAAAATGGGATTGATAAAGGGAAGCATCCTTGGGTCCCCCGAAATGTTAGCCACGATGTGAGGGGTATTTCTTAAAGAGGGAGGTTTGGGGAAGATTTTAACGCTTGAATCATATCGATAGCACTGATAGTCTGGTCGCGACACGCCTGCAAAGATTCGCTAATTTCGAAGGGACGATTCGCTAATTTGGGAGTGCTGAAAATCGCGAAAATAACCAAAATAGCCTTGGGAATATGATGTTTTCTATACGGCCCTGAAATGCCAGCCTTTTGTCGCGGTACAGGTGCCTTGATTTATATTTGTTTCAGCTTCGTCCGTCTGGCTATTAATAATTTGTTGGCACAAAAGTTGCGCGATAATGGCTGTGCTCCTCGAGTGAAACATCGTGGTCGGATTTTTCCGGGCGGGACACAATGTAAGTTTGATCGCGGAAGCGCGTTAGGAAACTACGGCAATTTACAGCGGTACGAAACTTCTAAATCCTGGACACGCTAATCCGCTTACTCATTTTCTATCTTGTCGTACACTCTTGCGTGCGGCGCCGCGAATTTCGCAGCTGAAAAAGCGTATCTTACAAAGGCCGCTCGATAACTGAAACGGAATTACGGGAAGCCGTAGCTATCGTCAACGAAAGCCGGCTCATGTTGGATGCCTTCCCAGCGGACGGCTCTTTTTCGACAAACATCTTGGTGACATCGCGAGGACAGACTAATCTCGGCCAGCGACAAGTAAATAGAATTATCTCGTGTCTTCTTCTCCACGCTTCATCCCGTTTCACTCCGAACACCGTGCTTTCATCCTGAACGATTGTTTATTTCGATTGTTTATTTCGATCATACTCTCATTTCTATCGCATTTATCTTGACGGACAAACGATTCGATATTGACTAATGGTTTTGGTCAGATGGAGAATGTCGATGTCTCGTGTAAATGACATAGTACATTTATGCCTGAAAGAATGGAGGATGCCTTTTGTCCGGCGTATGATGTAGGACGTAGATTATGACGCCAGGCGTGCGACATTTATGGCTGGACACGTAGTGAATAGCAGCATTAGAATCGTTAAGCACTACAGTGTGTGTATCAAACAAGTAGAGAGCGTCATGGTTTTACACTGTAAGTGATATACGACGAGTATAATCATACAAATGCGCTGTGTAATTGTTTCAGTCGTTAAGTGATAGAGGATGGTTTTAACCAGACTATTACAGAATGCTAATGTTTCTATGCGAACGAATGAATTCTAATGCGGCGTAACTTGGCTATGGCCGGATAAGTAGAAACTGCCGGTGTTTTATCATCCTAGTAGTACAGAACGCTTATAGCCAGGCAAATATACTACCTCGATAAGCATAGTTATAGTTGGACGCGCAGACTACATAGCTATTGTATCCAACAAGTGGAATATAATATACATAGTCATACTCAAGTCAGGAATAATTGTTGTATACAGCAAGTGATACACTATATTTCCTGTTAGGCAAATCGGCGACGTTATGGTTTCCTCTGGCAAATTACGCAGGTCATTCGTAGTCGGACAAGGAGAGGATATTAATGCTTGATCCGACAAGGGATATCAAATATATATGTATAGTCGAACATTCCTGGCAAGTTGCTGTCGTATTGTGCAAGTGATTCAGAACGTGTGCAGGCAGACGAGTATGCAAAGTCAGTGTTTCGGTTGGCAAGTAGCGTGGGTCGTTTATAACCAGGCCAATAGAGAGTGTCAAGCTTTAGAAACGGTTATAGTCAAACGAGTAGAATAGAGATACAAGAGGCGTGTAGTCAAATGAACGAGGGTCGTCACCGTTTCGCACTACAAGTGATATGGGACGTGTATAGTCAGACGAGTAGCGGAGATTAATGTTCACAAAGACGTAACACCGTAATTAGCTTGCTTCGTGTACAGCCTCGTATTCGTACAATGTAGAAGCGGCGTGTATGTGCTACGAAGAGTAGTAGAAGTAAGCGTTCGATGAGACGGGTGGTTTACAAACGTCTGTGGCGTTGTAAATGGTTCTTAATGCATCCATAACGTGTGGTTCTTAATGCATCTATAACATCTGACAAGTTCAATGTAAAAAGTAGTAAAGGTTAACGTTTAATCAGACAGCTGGTTTAAAAACCTGTGTAACGTTGTAACTGGTTCTTAGTGCATCTATAACATCTGACAAGTTTAATGTAAAACGTAGTAAAGGTAAACGTTTAATCAGACAGCTGGTTTAAAAACGTGTGTGGCGTTGTAACTGTATTCTAAATGCATCCATAACATCTGACAAGTTCAATGTAAAAAGTAGTAAAGGTTAACGTATAATCAGACAGCTGGTTTAAAAATGTGTGTAGCGTTGTAACTGGTTCTTAATGCGTCCATAACATCTGACAAGTTTAATGTAAAACGTAGTAGAGGTAAACGTTTAATCAGACAGCTGGTTTAAAAACGTGTGTAGCGTTTGAAACTGGTTCTTAATGCATCCATAACATCTGACAAGTTCAATGTAAAAAGTAGTAGAGGTTAACGTATAATCAGACAGCTGGTTTAAAAACGTGTGTAGCGTTTGAAACTGATTCTTAATGCATCCATAACATCTGACAAGTTTAATTTAAAAAGTAGTAGAGGTAAAAGTTTAATCAGACAGCTGGTTTAAAAACGTGTGTGGCGTTGTAACTGTATCTTAATGCATCCATAAAATCTGCCAAGTTCAATGTAAAAAGTGGTAGAAGTAAACGTTTAATCAGAAAGGTGATTTAAAAACGTGCGTAGCATTATAAATAACGCAGGTTGACTTTAACACACCTGCAACGTGTGACCAGTTCAACGTAAACGTGTTACGAAAGACGAAATCATAATTCTGTGAAATATTACATTCATCTTATCTCAGTCCTGACAAAGTTATTTTATATAAATGATGCAAGTGATATATCTGTTGCGTTAGAATCTTTCATGTCACATATTGATAAAAATACATCTAAATCCAAAAGTGCAGAAATCCATTTTCAAAATTTACGGAAAATTATAATCACCGTTTTGCTAAATACAATTTAATAAAATTAATAACACTTCTATGACACTGTTTAAAAACTTTTCAGACGATTTAATATTAACCCTTTGCACTCGAAGCTATTTTAACTCCAACCCCAAGGCATCTGACCTAGAATATTTTCATTCTACATGATCTTATGTATACGAAATTTGTTTACTGTTACTCGTCCTTCCAACGATTAAATTTTTATTATAAATGCGATGTAAAGATTTTTTACAGAGTTTTAAACAGTGTTGCAGCTATTTCAGTGGTGCCTAATAGTCACCGTTCGAGTGCAAAGGATTAACTATTACAACAAATCTAATTCTCAAATAGAGCGATTCTGATGTAAATCATGAAAGTGTCTAAATATGAATAAGAAGTACTGGTCGACGTGTCGTCAGACAGACGAGGTACGAAGGACTAATCTATAAATCCTAAGTTTATAGAAAGAATTAACATTTTCGTTTCGAGGTACCTAATTTTTCAACGATTTCTACATAGATCAGTTTCTCGCCGATATCGAGATAAACGTCGGATATATTGCAATTTCGAAATCGGATGGAAATTTCATTCGGATAATATCGAAATTAACCGGGGACAGTTCCGGCGCATTCTGAGCACATTGTCCCATATGAAGCTCTTATGTTGATTGCTTACCTAAGCCCGGGAACAGCAGTGACCGGTCTCTGATCTGGGCTAGTTATCCAGGTGACGTGCGGCGTCGGACTCCCATGGGCAGAGCAGCTTAGCTGGGAGCCCGTGGTATTGGAGAAGACCAGGGTACTTGGTGGCTCGAGAACGAACACCGGTCCTTGCTGGCCAAGCACAATTTCCAAAATGTACGCTGAAAAACAAACGGTAGAAACCGTCAGTGATACCGGTATATTTACAGAGGCTGCCGGTTTTTCCATGAATTTACATAAAATTTTCATTTCGCTCGATCTACCCCTTTACTTCGTTCGCTTCGCTCCCGCGAAGTTCCAGACTCCGTATAACCCCTGTCCATTTGAATTTCATAATTCTACCACTAGAAAGGGAACGTTATTAATGGACTTTCGAACGAAGAAATTTCCCAAAACAAAATTCAACCTAACCGCTAATCGTTTCAGCTTCGAAATCGATAACGCAATTCGAGATACGCTTCTAAAGGGTGTCCCAAAATTAACGCAAGATTTGAATTTGCCGCCATTTTTGCAGGAAATTGTTGGCAACTCTGAACAAAAGAGTGCGTATGTGCCAGCAAAACCGTGGAAGCCATGTGCCCGATGTGTTATCCCATAAATAACCCTATCCTATGTAGTTTATGATTCAATGAAAAAGTAACAATCTAAAAACTAAAAACTGTGTTTTCTATTTAATTGAAACCTTGCGTTAATTTTGGGATACTTTTTACAACTACCGGTTTATCTAAATCCGTCCACGAATTCTGTCGACATTAATTTAGTAATCGTGCTTTTAATATTAACGCTCGGTTGTCGGAATAGGTTTTATTCATATTTAATGTGTTCGGAGATTCCCAAGATTGAAGGAACGAATCTAGGTTCGCGAATATCCGATGTTACTTCAAGACAAATTGTTACAATCTAAATTTATTATTCAATTATACGTTATTTCTAGTACGGATCTTGTGGTTTTGAATTTCTGTGTTTTTAAATGTTACATGAAATATCGATTATTTATACACCACGGAGAAATATTAATATAGGTAATATTTTATTAAGCGATAAATTTATTTGTGTTGATTTCACGTTCGACGAATTTAGTATTTATTTGCGAAAGACGGTTGTTCGATTCTTTGCCATTATGAACGACAGAATTATTTGTTCACGTTTGAAAATAAATTTGTACATGAATATAGGTCGTTGCGCTAAATTTAGTTGAGATTTGAAGAATGGAAGAAGATCGAAGGACAACTTTGCGTCCTCCGTTTTCAAAGTTTTCAATTGTTGCTTCGTTAAATAAATTACGTTGATTTTTGTGGAATCGTTTGCACGTTTAGTTGACCAGTTAAAGTGTTAAACAACTGTCGGCGAGGTAAGGACACGGGAGAGCTACTCGATTTACAGACAGTATCATCCGAGGCCATTTGCCGAGCGCAAGAGTTCCATCAAGCGGTTTGACAATGAGCGCTTTGATATTGCATGCGGGTATCGCATTTTGCGTTTCGAGCTCGGACATCAGAAGTGCGGGGTAGGATTTGGAATAGGGGCGGGGGAGAGGGGGCGGGTGGTTGTGCGGCTGTGTTGGCAGGGAGGGATTGTCATACTGTCCAGTGCACGCGCACTACAACAATAATTCAGAAACCGGAGAAATCAATTCCGGTAAGCCGAATTCGACCTACATTCCACATCGATTTGACACTACGGCCAGCCTGAGATTAAACGGCCTGGGAACGAGCAACCGCGTCACCGGCCCGCTGAAATATTTAATTCGAAATCCGGGGATTTAAAAAGCGCTTTCGAAAGTGGCTCTTCGATTTATAGGGAAATCATTCTCGCGTTCCGTTCCCCCGTTAAACTCTGACGCGCGTATATACACCGTGGGAAAAGCCGCTATTCCATTCTGCGCGACGTTTTCCCGTTGTGGAACAAAACGGTTTGCATAAACGCGTCGAATCATCTGCGAACGGCGTCTCAGCGCGATGCTGAGTATCATTCGATTTAATCGGTTTACTGTGCCTCGGCAACGTCTGAATGGGAACTTTTTTTTGAAAATCGAACCGGGTGACGTGACTTCTTTGGAACAATTCGGCTCATTTACTAAATGACGTGTAAACATAATTTCGAAATAATTGCAATTGGTAGAAATACGCTTTCAAACAAATTGGATAGTATACATGGTCCTTTTGTGCACGTCTCGCAAAAACCATGCCGTATTCTTCTACGTAAAAGATTAAGCAGATGGTGCAAGATATGAGTAACAATTCTATCAAAATGAGTTAAAAAGACTATCAAAAGACATGTTTTACAATTATTTTACTTCAACGATGTGTTTCCTCTTCAAAGATCGGTACAGAACTACAGTAACTTCATTCCAAATAATTTATGGGTATCTGTAATAAGTGGTTCACAGACATAAGTTAGTAGGTGCATTGTAAAAAATTGCTATTGAAATACAGTTTAGTATTTTAATAGTTCCGTTCATTATATTTCTCCTCTTTGTGGGAACGTGGTTCTCTGTCCTTATACTTTCTTAGTGAGTACACATCGATTCTCGGAGACGCAGATTAGTTAACAGACCCGAGTTAGTAGATGCATTGCAAAGAATTGCTATTGAAATTCATTCTATATATCTTCTATATACCTCGCTCTTTTTAGATGGAACGTGGCCCTTGGATCTTATATTTTTTAATCAGCAGACGTCGAGGAATATCGACTAATTCCCGAACAATAAACGCGTATATTTATTAGACTCGGTTATAAATCATGGAAAGCCTGAAGGGATATAGCAGCAGCGCAAGGGGTTAAGAATGCTTGGTTTCTCTTTTTGAACTCGTTCAGCGTGTTTTTCTACGCGCGCCTCTTCCGAAAGGTCACGGTCCGCGTGCACGCGAGAATTATAGTTCTAGGTGGAGGATAGCAGGACCGAACATACAGTCTAGACCATTTTTAGCGGAGCTCGCGCGTTTCGCAGGAAATTCAAGCGGGATCGCGAGACAAGGTTAGCGTGCGCCGCGGGTGGAAACAGGGGAAACGCAAAGAGCAGCGTTTTTCGCTGACACGCAGACAGCCGTGAAAACGTTTCTCCCTACGGGACCGCGTTGTCGCTGGGGGTAATGGGCGAAGATAAGGATGAGAGGTCGCATGCGTACCGCGGCTTCCTCAAGGAGGCTTCTTTCTTTATGAAACATCCCCGGTCCGACGAATGGAAATCGTTCATGCTCCGGGTCGTTCCGCGCCGGCCTTCTCATTTTTTCATTTTCACTATAGACACGATTCAAACGTTAAAATATTCCACAAACCTTCTTCTTTAAGCATACGCGTCCCGAAGTGGCTAGCATTTCAGGGAAATCCAGGAGGCTTCCTTTTACTAACCCCATTCTTCCCATTTTGGCGATTTCGAACACCCCTAAAATTTCAAAGTCGCGCCACGGCCGCAATTCTCTCCCAATGGACCCAGGAATTGATATACCCTTACTATGGGTCCAGTAACTTGTACCCAGACTTAGAAAAGAAT
>CM052085.1:7117146-7138476 GCA_028453745.1 Agapostemon virescens
GACGAGGCCGTTGGTAGAACCTTAAAAATCTCAAAGGGAGCATCACAAAAAAATCGAAGATTGAACCCACCTCCAAAACCCGGTGTCGCCACCTAGGACGGTAGTACTTACTTAGTTGCCAACCCAATATAACAACGATTCGATATTTGTTATTTATTTGATTTGCGTTCTTCATATTGATAATTTGCGTTATTTTATTAATTCTGGTGCGACGTGTGAAAAAGTAAAGACGTGTTTGATCTCAAATGGAGATTTAGACAAGATCATTTTATTAATTGTAGTTGTTATATTTAAAATTAAATGTTCGTGTTTGTAGAGGTGTTATTTTATTGACGACTTAAACACTACATTAATGTAATGATAATCATTCTTAACACTTTACCGACCGGCAATTATATTTTCTATGGTCCATTATCCATTACTGAAAACTTTTTAATATGTCATTGAATGCTAGCAGCAATTTTTATTGTAAACCAACAAGGCATCCTCAGTAAAGTTATCTAATAATTTTGTTACAAATTGCAATGTAAAAGCAGTTTTTTAAGCTTCGTTTTGATACATCACAATTATTGAATGTCCTATTAATAGGCTTAAAGTGTAAATGTTAAACGACCCAATGGCGCCGGCCAACGGTGACCACCATGGCAGTCAACGCGTTAAGAAATCAGCTTCAGTATTTTAATATTTCGAAGATTGGCTATTTGTTGCTGGTATAATTTTGAGATCCTTCAATTTTGTGTAATGTATTGTTTATGGTAATTAAATTCTATATGATCGAAGACTCATTGGTTAATTCTGCTTTTACGAGGCCATCGTAAGACAACTAATTTCACTTGTACGGCGGTATATTGGTTCGTACTACTTTTATAGCCAGACGTTGACTCGTTTCACTTTTACGAGTACACATTGGCAAACATCGCTTGACTGATCATAGCAAGATTTGTATCGGTCGGTCAGCAGTCTTCTAGAGATAAACTGTGCATCATCTGGCAAACGTGAACGGGTTCTGTAATAATTGTATTAACCCGTTGTCATCTTGCCCCATAACAACGAGTCAGACTCCGTGATCAAGATTTCGAACGAATCTAAACATGTATATCCTTAACTTTCCTTAACACTTTGACCGCCATGTCGCCCATATATGGGTGACAGAATTATTTAGCCAAGTTTAAAAATAAATTTGTACATCAATATATTCGTTGCACTAAATTTAATTTAGTAATTTAAATAAATTACTTTGATTGTGTGGAATTTTTGAGGTCGTTAGTTGGGCAGTTAAACGGAAATAACATTTTAACACGTTGAATGCCGAGCGAATTTTGTGTACTCCAGACAAGTTTCACTTTCTTCATTTACAGAAGTGATCGGCGTTATTAAAAAGAATTGTTAGTCACTGAATAGTGAAGTTCTCTCCTCATACTATAATCTGGTTAATTTTGGCAGTAATAAATTAATGTTCAATGCTACTAATTTAAACGGTAATCATTCTGAAACAAGGGAATGCTGCCGGTCACCGGTGACCACCATTCAACGTGTTAAAATTGAAAAATTTACAAATTTGTACTCGGAGAATCGCGTGAGAGATAAAATCGTGTCTCTCGAGGAATTAAAAATTGTTGTTGCAACGTTTCGCGCAGCAGCTTATTTAAAAATTGGTCCGCTAACGAAACTTCCACTGGCTGGCCCGACACGTCGCCGAGATTCCTCCGCGTACCAATGGGAAAACCAATAAAGTTCCCGGTGAAACGACATTATATTAAACGCCACTGTTCGATCAATCGTCGGGGCCGTATATCAAAGGTCCCCGCCCCCTTCGAAATTCATCGATCGATCGATCGATGGGGGGAGGCTGACTCGTAACCTCGCAAAATCTCCCGGCACGGTGAGTCTGTACGTGGCACGTGTGGGCGTGGAACGTGAGATCCGACAGTTGCAATTTTACCGCATCTTGTCACCATCCAATCTACAATACCCTCCCTCCTATCCTTTCGACCCTCCGACCTATGTACCCTCCGAGCTCTTTTTTTTTCATCACGTTATTTCGCCAATTTTCATTGCTCGTCCCCGATTCCATCCCCGTGTGCGCCACTATCCCCCACCCCGATATCGATTTTCATTGAGCTGCTTTATTTGTTTGCGTAATTCTGTTGCGACCCGACGCTGCTCCCAGTAGGTTCAGATCTATCAGTCCGACAACCGAACGAAATTTATTTTCAACAAAACTTATGGCTACTGTCCGAACCAAAAATCAACTTTATTTTACTTGGTTGTAGGCAAAGTTCAACGTGGTTGGCCGAATATTTATATAGCTCGTAATACTTGGCTGATTAAGGACTATAGTCATACTACTTATGTCATTAATGAGAGGATTAATGGTCTGAAGGTACAGTAAAGTTACACTATTTGTTTCACTGTTGAGTAGACTCATATCTCTTGTCTGGCCATATACTAAAGTCATTGACTTCTTATTCGACTATTGAGAGGACTAGTACCAATGGTTTGGCTATACAGTAAAATTACACTACTTATCCGACTATGGAGTAGATCAGTGGCTTCTTGTCTGGCCACAGACTAAATCAAACTACTTATCTCACTATAGAGTAGTAGATCGATGGCTTCTGGTCTGGCCAGAGACTAAATCACACTACTTCTTTGACTACGGAGTACATCAACGACTTCTTGCCTGGCCAGACTAAAATCACACTACTTATCCCATTATTAAGAGGACTTCTTCTAATATTCTAGGCACATAGTAAAGTTAAATTACTTATCCGACTACCGAGTGAGTTTAGACTACTTGCCTGCCAATATACTAAAGTAACACTATTTCCTTAAAAATCAGACGGACTTAAACTACTCCCCCAACCGTGAACCATGCCTATACTCCTTTCTCGTTCACACCATCTAGACTTACACTACTTGGCCACAGATAAAACTTACTTGCTTCTAGACAATCTCGGTACACTTCCAGCTTCGTGCCGAGATATACAACTTCCCCGAAGATAGAACTACTATAATATTTGCAGGAGAGACACATTCACACATAGACACGACTATACTATTTACAGTCTACGCCTTGCACATTTCGTTCCAATTCCGATTTCCGCCGACATGCTTTATTTGTCTGCGCGCGTCTATTTCGATCCCGATCTGTTCCATATACACGAGTAAAATGGGAATGTCCGTGACCAGACAGCCAATCGAAATTCGTTTCGAAGTGTTCACAATTTTTCTGACATTTTTTGTCTTTATCCTTTGCCACGTTAATGGCAGATTTTCGCTGGCAGCGCGGCTCCTTCGAAAATATCATTTGGCCGGGTCAACACGGCACCGGAAAGCAGATCGGAATCAGGACTCGTCAAATATACGGTGGTTCACCTGTACTCAGCCGTTAGGACGGGGATGCTCGATTCCCGTGAAAACGACCGGTGAAAAGCGGAAAAGGAAGACGGCGTTACTCTCGACATCGCCGAGCAACGCTTTTAAAATGGCCTCCCACGACGCGCGTCGCACGCGTCCTTATTTTTGCACGCTGTTTACGTTGTTTCCCGGGCAAACGTTCGTTAACGTTGTTTCTTAGCCCTTCTCCGCTTTCTCTGCTCGTTGCCGAGTCGCCGGCTGTTTCGCCGGCTCGATGACGAGTTTCGGCTTTCGTCAGATTTAATTTCGTCTCGCGCTGAACGAAACGCGCCGACCTTTACTACGCCGTTTCGTTTCGTTTCTCTCCGCAACCGGAAACTGGAGATCGACGATTCGCAACTCCTCAAAATAAACAAACGTTCCCGGGACAGCATAAATTTAGATTCCTCTACGATCGGTCTTAATCCTTTCCATACAATTTTATTTGTAAGCAAAATCGTTGTAACTTCTACGTTACCAAAAAGCAACAAATTATATTGTTTACTGTACACTGCTACGTTTACTTCTTAACCCTTCGCGGCACGGAATTTTAGAAAATAAAATTGCAATAAATAAATTTTGCAATTGTAAAATTTCCAGGCGAGTCAAAAAATATCCCACCGTGCATATTCTCGAATTAATCCTTTGCACTCCGAGCAATCTTAATTCCTAAGTCGAGACATTTTTTGTCCTAGAATAATTTCATTGTACGTGGTTAGTTAACGGATAATGCTGTTCTCTACACGAGTACATTGTAATGAAGTGTTTCATCATAAAATTATAATTTTTCTTAAAGATATGATACACGTTTGTTGACTATAACAATTTACTTTAATAATTAATAATACAATTGAGTATGGCACGTATAAAACAGATGGCATCCGCGAAAGCCACTATAGTGGCGCGTCGTGCAAGAAGATGACATCCGCGAAAGCCACTATAGTGGCGCATAGTGCCTAAGAGGTTAACACTCGAATGGCGTCTCTAAAAATTGTATTATTATTTATTGCTTTCTATAACAACGACAAGGTTCCATTTATTTAAATTTCCTACAACAGTGTGCTTCGATGGAAAAGTGTATTTAGAAAATTCTTATAATTTGTTATAATAATCTAAGAGATTAAGTATGCAATAGCTAACAATTTCCAACAATGAAAATGAATAATTATCTTCGTAATTCTTAAAATCTACAGTCCACTTTTGCGTCGCTATGTTTAGAGTTCGCACTAGAACTACCGAGCACTAAAATAATATGCTACAATAATATGCTTCTATAATAATGACAAGGTTCCATTTATTCAAATTTCGTACAACTTGTGTAGTATGCTTCGATGGAAGGATGTATTTAAAAAAGTGTCTCGAATGGTATAGCAATCGTTCAAACACTACCAGCAATGCATAGAGATCTCAAGGAACTACCATAACAACCCTTAACACTCAAATGGCGTTTCTAAAAATGATTTTAACAGTTTACTTTAATAATTAATAATACAATTGAGTATGGCACGCGTCAGAGCGATGGCATCCGCGAAAGCCACTATAGTGGCGCATAGTGCCTAAAACGTTAACGACTTTGAGTTTCAAGTACTTATTTATTTCGTCGGTGTGAGCGCACACATTTCCATCGTGCACGGGAAGGAATCGAATCTCCAACGAGGCATTAAATTCCAGCAAATATAAATTTCACCTGGGTTCTCATGATTAATCTCGCCGCACTTAGTTGTCCGTTAACTGTCCAACGAAATAAGGATATCATTACACGTGGCACTACATCGTCAAAGAACTGGAGGAGCAGCGGTGCCTCAAGAACGCCTCGGTATTGAATTCCGCAATTAACTCGAGGCAATAATCGTTCGCGCCGCCAGTAATCGAAAACATGGCGGATTTCGAGGGGTTGGAGGGCGGTGGAAGGAAGGGAGAGGGTATAATTGCTCGACACGTGTTGAAAATTGCCGCGGGAAGGGATCGTTCGACTTTGTATTTCCAGCGTCGGACTCGGAACAACCACCGTGGCTGGAAAATAGAAAAAAGAAGAAAAAAAGAAAAGGAAAGAAGCCAATGGCAATGCCATTGGTCGTTTGGTTCGATTAACGACTCATTGTGTGGCCCGGATTCTGTCGGACTAATTACGCGTTGAAACGTCATGAATTTCAAACCGCGATTCGTTTCGCGATCGTTCGCTTACACCGGCCGTTATTATGTAAATGAAATTGTTCATTGTTGACGAGAGATCGTTGTGACGCTACATTGTCTAGTCAGGATTTTATCAGGCACGATTTGCCCGAGCCTTGTGCGGTGTACATTGTTTGTACGATTATTGGCGTGTGTTACACAACTGATGATTTATTGTCGTAGTACCACTGTTGGTCTCGTTTGTTCGCCTATACGTCTGATCAGATATTGTCCTGTACTACTTAGCCGATCATTTATCGCGATACACAACGTGCGCGATTAACATCTGTTACGCGTAGACTTAGATGCTTGACAAACATCTGTCACGTGTGCGCTTCGTGTCTGACAAACGTCTGGAACATACTACTTAACTTAATAGAAACTGCCCCTTATACGTTTGGTATACATATATAATTTGTTGAAGATCTAAATGCAGTACTATTGTTGAGCTGAAATAAACCATCTGCACCAGTGCTTGTAAAAAAAATTAACTATTGCACAATTATGTATTTTATATACGTTAGTGATCAATATATACCACTTAACACTGGAACTACCAAACCAGTCACAATGACTGGTTCCTGACTTTTTCCGTTTACAATTATTAAAATTATAGAAACATTTTCACCAAAATGTTTCGAATGAATTTCTTCATTGAAGCAGACATTACAATTAAAATTTTACGAAATCTGAATGGATGCAATTTTGTCATTATTACGAAACAATATACATTTATTAGTAGGTAGATCTAGTGTTAACCCTACCGAGCAATAAATCTGGTTAATGCACAATGTTTTATAAAAATGACAAGACCTTATGTATTTCAATCATTACAGTGCATGATTGAATTGAAAAATTCTATTTAATCGATTGCTGTGAAGACAATTATATAACTTCAATAATTATAGAATAAAATGTTTGAAAACGGTCGTTAGGCCAGCTGTGGTAATTTTAGTGTTAATTACCTGATAGTAATTTATAATTAAGTATTACGAAACAAAATATTAAAACTATTGATTAATAATTTAGTAGTTTGTAATGTTTTCTAATTCTTGTGTTCGCTAACCAATCTGCGCCAGCGATGCTTGCAACTAAATTAATCCATTGCACAATTATTTATTTAATTAAAGTTCCACATGTTACTGTACCACGTATTTGACGCGAGTGACCGATATACATTAATTAATTGACCGGATAGTGATTTATAATCAAGTTCTAGGGAAGGAAATAACGATTGGGAGGATACAATATAGCAGATTGTAATTTCGTATGATTTTTGTGGTTGGTTGTTGACAAACGAATGGTATTAATTGATACGGGTTTCAACAAATACACGCGCAGTGTACCGACGTACGAGCCCGTTTCGAATATATTGGTTATTTAATGGAAAGATTGAAAAAGTTCCCATAGCGAGAATGCATTTGCAAATCGATTAAATGGACGTTGCCTTTAATGGACTTCTATAAGACCGGGAGATCCGTGTAACGGAAGTACTCGACGGAAAAGCAGACGAAACGATGGCCATGACAGTACATAGTGCAATCGCGTATCCTTCGACACACAAATTCTGAATTACGACAACGGAGGAGCAACGTAAAAATAACTCGCCTCTATAACGTTTCCCCTTTTTCCGCTTGGCTCTCTCCCTTTCTCTCTCTCTTTCGCTCTCTTTCGCTCTCTTTCGCTTCCTCTCTCGCATTCGCTGCACTCGGCTACCTTTGCCGGCTCTATTTACGATATTTTCGCAAATGATCGATGCACCACCCATTACCATACCCCTTCCCAGCAGGGCGTCGAGTCACACGAATCGTACCGTTCCCGTTTATTTAGTCCTTTTTCCTTTTATCGCCGTCATATTCAACCGTTACCGGCTCTCGAAATATTCCACCATAGAGTCGAACTAGAAAGACCCTTCAACGGTGAATGTACCGACAAACAAGATGATCGTAATAACGTTAAAAAAAAAAAACGAAGAGAGAGAGAGAAAGAAACTCAAGTTTTGCAAACAGCAATTTCGCAGACTAAAATACGTGGATAGGTTGAAACCTATCGAACGCTAAACCTACCGCAGCTGGTCAAACGATTCTATCCAGTTTATTTTATTTTTACAATCACTCAAGTTATACAATTGCTTTCATAGAAATCGATTCGATGGATTTCTTTACTCAACTGCAATAAAAATCGTACAGCGACGAGATAAATTACATCTTGTCGTTTTTAGCGAATATACACTGGCCAATTTTAATGCTCGGTGGATTTAGTGTTAAACAAAAATATCTCTTACTAACATATTGGTCTGTCGTACAGCTCTATGTGCCATTTTAGCATGTTTCTTTTATCAACTTTTCCTGCTTACAGAAACACAAAGAAAAACTTATAAATTCCTGAAACAATTCGAAGTAAACATTTAGAAACTAATAATAATCAATGTCGAACACACGTGCATGTATTTCTGTATTTTCTAAATATTTTCTAAATAATTTTCTTCTTACCTAAATAAATCATCTTGTTTAAAACTTGTTACAGGTTTCCCTTTCGCAGTTACTGAAATTATGAAAATATCTTCGCGGACACTTTTTCCATAAACTTTCTCGCTGAAGCACATATTGACACAAAAGTTATACAAAATTAGAATAATTGCAAGCTCGTTGTTATTACGAAGCCCTGCACATTAGTCTAGCGTATTGCTCGGTGGTTCTAGCATCGAGGCAACACCAAATAAAGTCGCATAATTTTGATAAAACAATCTACATTTTCGTTAATCATTGTGTTAATCATTTCCGGAGCCGAGTATTCGAAAGTGTTGCTATTACCGCGTTATCGTTCGCATCGGTTTTACCATCGCCGTGAATTAAACAGTCGAAATGTAACCGAGCTCCCCGTTCGTCTGTCGATGTGAATGGAACAGTTTTTACGCGTTACCACTATTGTGCATTGTCTGGCCATACAGTGGATTACTGCATTCACAAATTTTCTCCGTTCCGAAATGATAATGACGAGCTCTCTAAATATCCCGGTGCTCGCTCGCGAGTAAAGAGCGTCGAATACATTCGGCATGCATCAAAAACCGAAAAAGTAAATATCTGCTGCTGCGTTTGATGGAGCCTGATGCGGCTGAAAGTTTCCCAGTCGCGAGTGCATCTGGCTCGACGCACGGCTGTCGTTTCGCGAATTCAAGAAGATATCCTGCCCCGCGACTTCGGAAAACCTCTAATTTTTCTCGTCTACCTAACAGGGCCGAGGAGGAAACGTGTCCTCGAAGTGGCACCTTCGAATTCACGAAATTGGCAAAGTTACGGGAACTCTAAATTGGGGAATCGCGGGCGAAGGCTCGCGTTTCTCCGAAGGATGTTTTTCGAATTCGTTAATATTTCCAGCAGCGCGCGACCGATTGATTTCACATTCCGCGTGCAAGAAATTCGACGCGATTGCTCGACGTTAACACTAGAACTAGTCATTTTGACTTATCCCTAGCTTTTTTTCGCAATTATTTAAGTTATAAAAGTTTTTTCATTAGAAATTTTCGTGACGAAGAATTTAGTACTCGATCCTCGTCAGATGAGGAAGATGCAGGACCACAAAGAATTGTTTGGCAACCACTATCCCAGACGAATAATAATAGTTGTTATCGCCTTTGGAAAGGAGACAGCCTTAATGTCCCCAAAGCACCCCATTCTCCTGTGTCCTATTTTCGAAAACTATTTGACAAGGAAATTATGAGCAATATAGTTGACTATACCAATATGTGTGCACTGCAATGTGATCCAACAAAGAGATTTCAAAAATAAAATGTTTAACGTCAAGTGCAAATTGTTTTATGGAATTTCACGCCTAAGTATTTATGTACAGAAGTGCAAACTTTATAGGCCGTTGTTACCTGAAAGTCGCATAGTGAATATATTGCAATAAAACTGTTTAAACGGAAAAATTTTTTTTCATTTGCATATATAGGTTTATAATTTCTGATTTTTCGTTCCCCCAACCTTTTTTGGATTGAAAACAAAAATTCGGCCCACAGAGGGCTAACCAGATAGTAAAGTGAGATGAAAACTTCATTATCTAGTAACAAACAATTCACTTCAATAACGTTAGACATTTCTATGAATGAAATAAATGAAACTGGTCCGAAGCACCTAAATTCGCTCGGCAGTTAACGTATTAAAACAGCTTCGAGTGCAAAGGGTTAACAAAGTATCATCCGTATCCTCTAAACGGATAGTAGAGAATCTTTGCAAACTCGCATTGCCAAGAAACTCGAGACGAAGATTTACGATCTTCGGCCGACGCCGAATCCGCGTCACAGTGCGATGCGAGCGAAAAACTTTCTATTTCGATTCTCGAGATAATTAAAACACGGCGAAATATTTGGATGTTGTTATTCATCGCAAGGAGGATCGCAATTTCTCCCGTTCCCAACAGGAAATTGATTCCGCACGTTTAGCCACTTCTTTTTCTTGCGGATGCACTTAATCGCTCGCAGCAATCTCGACTTTCTGGTAATTCCTCGGTGAAAAAAAAAATTTCCGGAGATTACAGGAGCGCAGATAAAAGTGCACAGAGAGAAAGAGAGAGGGGAGGTCTGGCAATAAACGGTACCGTGATTCAGCGTTAACAAATCTGAAAGTTCGCCTAAAATATCGCGGCAGTTTTTCCCCCTTTTTCGCGTCGGAGCAGGTGCACGGCGGCGAGCTCGTTGTTTCGCGATCTGCGGGGATGTTCATGCCGTGAGCGGAAAAAGTTGGTCGACCGTGAAAGTTAAAAGCGCGGGGCCATTAATTATCAACGATTAATATGTGCGCGAGGCGTTACAGGGACGGGGGTGTGACGGTAGGGGAGAGAGAGAAGCGGGACGATTAATAACCGTTCCTTTCGAGGAGTGGGAACAATCGGAGCCGTCTTCTCGTTGCCGTAAATAATTTTTCTGAGGCGAGTCAAGCAGTCGGGCCAAAGCGGGAAGATAATGGGGGCCCATTGTCGAGAGGCAGCCCTGTCGAAAATTCGCACGACCGAAGGAAACCCCGCGGTCGGATGATCGATAAATGTAAGCGGTTGCGTTTCACATATTTCGCCACGGTATTATTGGACACGTAGCTCTGCATTTCGTCGTGCACGTGTACCATACGTGTGTGTGTGTGTGTGTGTGTGCACGCGAAACCGCGCGAGCGCGCGCGCGCGAAAGCACGCGGGAACGTGACTTAAATATAAATGAAAGTATACGCCGGCCCTCCCGGCGGATCCGCGGAGAAAGCAGAAACATCAATGCGGGATATTTTCCTCTCCTCCTCTCGTCCGCCTCCTCTCCGCTCCCACCTTTGATGAGGCATGCATCCGCGATTTCAGGACTGCATTTTTTATGGCAGTGGATACGCACAGACAGGCGGGCTTGAATAACCAAACGCCCATCGTTATTTCGAGAAATCGATGCCCGGCCTGTAGCGAAACGCGACACGAGTCGCAACTATGTTTGAATTAATTCGACGCCGGCGACGGCGACGTGATCCCGCGGATTTTGTTGGGAATTCATAAATAGCGTGCTTGCAAACCAGTCATAGTAATCGACGCCGCGTTGTTCCATGAATTCCGAGGCCGAAAACTTTTTGCGAAATTCTGGCGAATAAGCTTTTATGAGTATATTCAATTTGTCTGACAGCGGAGGAAAACGTGCGTCAGCGGTGCGCGATGAAATGAGTAGTAACAGTTGGCTTGCGATCAGACAGAGGACGAACGTTTGTCACACTGTGTAAATTAATTCGAGTCAGTGTAAGATCGTGAAAATGGAAATTTTATGAGCGAAATAAGTCGCAGCGGAATCAGGCTTGTGAAATAAATGAATGTACAGTCGGAAATTAATTAATGTACGGTCCTGTAATTGAAAAATCAATGGATGATAATTGAAATGAAAGTTATATTCGTGATGAACAATAACGGGATAATTTGGTAGAAAATAAAACGAGTGAAACGAGTGGTTGTAAAATCGTGCTAGTGAAACGAATCGATGTAAAATCAGACAAGTGGAGTAGTCAAAACATAATCGGGTAGTGGAACGAGTCAATATATAATCCTGCACGTGGAAAATTCATTTACAATGTAGAAGGAAATCAATATGAAGTCGGGAAAGTGAAACAAGCCATGATCATATAAGTGAAAAGAATCTATATAAAATCAAGAAATGAATAAATCAACGTAAAATTATGCTACCTTAAAGAGATATATAATAATGATTATTTTAACTCTTTGGCAATTTTAATGCAAAAAACGAAACAATTTCTGACACTAGAATTTTTATAGATTTCTTAAGTGCACACATAGCGATATAAAAGTTGTATTAAATAATGCTATAGTATTTTAAGTAATTCCAAAATCGAAACAATTCCTGACACTAGAATTTTTATAGATTTCTTAAGTGCACACATAGCGATATAAAAGTTATATTAAATAATGCTATAGTATTTTTCATAAGAATGTAGAAAATTGCTAATTAAGTACATGAATCGGCCGTTTTTCGGACACCCTGTAAAAACAGCAGCCCTATAAACAAATATCTAAACGAGAATATTTATTACTTGCTTCCTAATTTGTGGACTCTGGTTCGCCAAAGGATATTTGAAGATGCAGCAGGGATACCATGAAATTTCTCGGTTTAATGGCTGGACACACGTGTATCAAGTTGGAACAGTGTTAAAATATTTATAGGCGTCACGCGGTGCAGGCCGGTACATGTCCGCGCGAGTAGTACAAGGCGGTATCTACGCAACCTGGTAATATGCGATCATATGTGACCCGACAAGTGGTACGTGCGCGTACGCTGTCGGACAAGTGGTACGTGACCGTATGTGATCAGGCAAGTAGTATTAGATGGTACATAATCGTGGAAGTAGTGTTGGTCCGTATATAATCCTACGCGCAGACCGACATCCCGTTGCCCTGCAAGTAGTGTGCGTCGATATATGATCAGATAAGCAGTACGAAATTGGTCTACAAAGTAGCACAGCCCAATAATTGCTGACGAACCTCCAGGAACACAATGTACACCAATTTACGGTGAAACGAACGGTAGGATACTAATATATCAAGTAGTACAACTCAATGATTCTCGACGAACTTTAAGAAACATAATATGCATCTATTCATGCTCACATAAGTGGAGCAAAACTGATTTACTAAGTGGTATAACTCAATAGTTCTTAACAAATCTCTGGAAACACAATGTACATCGGAATATGGTATATAGATGCATCAAGTAGAGTAACTCAATAATTTTCGATATACCTCCAGGAACGTAACGAACACTGGTATATGGTTAAATGGTACATCGTTCATCTACCAAGTGGCATAACTCAATAAAATTCTACAAACCCCTAGAAAGACGATGTACATCGGTGTAGACAAGAAATAATTTGAATTCTAAAATCAAGACAGCTCTTTTTAGCAAGTTTATAAAATATATATTAGTTTAATAATATAAAGAATGTTACGATTGGTACTGCAACTTTTACTGGCACCACAACTTTTACAGTCATCATTTGAGTGCAAAGGGTTAACGCTGGTCTGCCAAGTAGCGCGACTCGATAATTTCGGACAAATTCTGAGGAAGCATTTAAAATCCAATATTCCTTTTCTCCTCGCGCTGCTTTGACTCCGTCGAGGTTCTAACTTTTCCTTAAGCCCCGATGTGACTCAATTGAGTTTCCACAGCGTCTCCGAACAATTTCCCTCGCAGTGAAATCTCCCCGCGGCTAGGATCTACAATTTTCCATGCGATAAGCACTTTTTCTCCATTTACACCGCATTGTCTGCACTGTCTTTCGAGACTCAGCAGGATGTAGATGTCCTCGACACACGAACAGTCTTCCGAAGCATCATCTCCTCGCCTAGTACTTTCTTTCCGGCAACAACTACTTCTTCCCGTTGATCTTTCTCTTGCGCTCCCTTCTTTCACTTCGCTCGCCACGCGCAGAGACGCGCGTCGCGTTTCTTTGACTTTTTCTTCGTGGGCCAACAGCGTCCGGTCGCCTCGAGAACACGACCGTCGAGACAGTAATGAGATTTTCGAGATCCGGAGGCGGTGCCATAATCGCCTTAGGCTCGGCCGGGCACTTGACGCGAGCGCGAGATGCTACCCCGGAAACCGTCTTCCCAATCAGTCGGCTTGCCAGCCACCCTCTGCTCCAGGAATTTAGCTGTTTTGTTCGGAATCTTCGCCTTTCCGAGTGTACAGCCACGCGAAAAGCTTTGTCAAAAGTCTGTCCGACCGTCGGGCTAATGCCACGCTTCATAGAAACTGGCCTGCATTTTTACAGAATTTTTTAGTGCATGCTTGGGGAAGTTGTTTGCAATTTTCGTTATAGCTGCTGCAGTTTCAGTTGCGAATTAAAACGGTTTTTCTAAGCAACAATGAAGGATGCATTTGTGAATTTCTGTGCAACTGTAGCAGTATTAATTGTGAATTAAAAAATCATTCTTCTGCAACAATAAGGGAATTGTTTTCTAATTTGTCTACGGTTGTTGCAATTTTGATTGTGAATTAAAAAGTAATTCCTAAGCAACCATAAAGGATACGTTTGTAAATTTCTGTGCAACTGTAGCAGTTTCAAACGTGAATTAAAAAATCATTCTTCTGCAACAATAAAGGAATCGTTTTTTAAATTGTTTAAGGTTGTAGCAATTTTTATTGCGAATTAAAAAGTAATTCCCAAGCAACCATAAAGGATATGTTTTTGAATTTCTGTGCAACTGTAGCAGTATTAATTGTGAATTAAAAAATCATTCTTCTGCAACAATAAAGGAATTGTTTTTTTAATTTGTTTACGGTTGTAGCAGTTTTAATTGTGAATTAAAAAATCATTCTTTTGTAACGATAAGGGAATTCTTTGTGAATTTGTATACGGTTGTAGCAGTTTCGATTGCAAATGAAAAAATCACTTCTATGCAAGAATGGAGGATACGTCTGTAAATTTCTTTGCAGATGTAACGGATTCAATTTGTGAACGAAACGAGCATTCCTGCGTAATAATTACGTATACTCTAGGGCTGGTATCGAACCGATCGAAGGGCGGTAAACAATGTCCGAAGCATTACGTCATAAGGAAACAGAAATGCATCGATGAAGCATATTTGCGAAATGCCCACGTGTATCTGGTTTAAAATTTTAGGATTCGAAATGCTAGATTGTGGAAAATCTATTTGTTCCATTGGTGGTAACAAAGCGCAGCGTAACCCCTTTTCCTGCAATATCGTGTCAGCCAGATGATGTAGATTCTTAATAGAATCTGAAGAATAACTATCGAAACAATTTTCTACTTCTTTACTGTTAACCTTTGGATAACATGTAAGCATACTGCAAATTTTCAACTAAAAAGAAATTTTTAATTAATCTTTAAATTTTTAATTAACTTTCGTTTAATTAATCCTTTGCACTCGAATGGTGACACCGAGGCACCAGTAACAATTGCTACACCACTATTCAAAATAATTTCTACATCGCTAATGTTCTTCTTTAAGAAATTCGTGAAAATGTAACTGTTTCAAGGACGACTAACAGTAAAAATAATCATATGCATAAATTGAATAAATCATGTGCTATGAAAGTATCCTAAGCCAGTATAGAAATGCCTAGGTTTTCGAGTCGAAGCAGCTTCGAGTGCAAAGGGTTAATAAACGAAGTATTCGCGACGACGGTCTGGAGAAGCAGCTGAATGATTTTCATTCACGGCGAAGCGAGGCGGCTTTACTAAAAAATTCCATAGCAGCTGCAGGGAGAAACGGAGAAACACAAATCGACGAAGAAAATTCTGCGAAGCGAATCAGCGAAGTATAAAGACTGTTTTCTTTATAAGTCGACGATTCAAAAATTGATTTTTTTCTTCCTACGTAGAAGCACACTCGACCGAGCACGGGCACCGCGTGGGCGCAGGTAAAAAGGTAAGAAGCGAATAAATCGGATGTACGATGGAATCGAAGGATAAGGGAAACCGCGGCCGTGCAAAAAGAGGGTGCAGGGGTTGGAGTCGTGGAAGAAAGCTCTCGGGACGAGTCAACAGCCGAAGGAAAGACTGGAAAAACCAACAAGACCGTGGACGTAGGGTGGTCCGGATGGTGGTCGGGGGTTGCAGAGCACGGCGATGAACGCGAGAAAATCGAGGAAAAAAGACGACGCCGTAGAAAAGGGACGAGGAGGAGTAAGAAGAGATGCGGCAGCGGCAGCAGCGGTAGCAGAAGAAGACGAAGAAGAAGAAGAAGTAGTAGAAGACGAAGAAGCGAGCAGAAGAGGAAGAAGGGAGCTCGGTCTGCAGAACCAGCCAGGAATATCGTCCGGGATTCCAAAGTCGACGAGAGAGTAGGTAGTCACGTCGACGTGAAAGATCGTAATTGCGAATTCGTTGACCCGCGAGTCGAGTGAGCTTCTCCACGAAGTCGCAATAGAGGGACGCCGGTTGAAGAGTGCCGGGAAAACGGGGGTTGGTTCGTCGCGAAACGGGGGTGGAGGGCAACCAACGGAGGTCCAGAGGGCGGAAGACACCGAGCGAAAGTGTGCACGGATAAAAAAGGAAAGGGGCACGCGGGGACGCGCGAAGGGAGTCAGGAAAGGGAGAGAAAGAGAGAGAGAGAGAGACAGAGAGAGGGAAAGAGAGGGAGAGAAAGAGAAAAGGAGAAAGGGGACACGACGGGTGGCAGGTTACACAGAGAAAACGCGCGCGCACGGAACCGGCGAGGGGGCGTGAGAGGCGCGAACAAACAGACTTTGCAATCGTTTATTTTTCTGGCAATTATATTCTTCCGTGAAAAGAACCCGAGCCCTTTTCACTCTGTATTTATTTCTGTCGTGAATGCGTCGCGAAACGTCCGACCTTCAGTGGTGCTCAAGACGAACGGTGAGGGACCGACCTCGCGAGACCCTCGGATTTCGCGATACCGCGAATTAGAAAATTTCAGGATCACGTTGGTTGGTATAACGAAGCCCCCGGATATTGTCCGGACGCAAAAACATGAATTCTGTTTGGGTTCCGAATGAACGGGAGTGCGACGACCCTTGTTGGCTACAGGAAATACAGCGGTCGACGGAATTAACAGTGGAGCTGTCGTGTAATAAGTGCGACTGCTGCATATTGCTTTGTAATCATTACGAGACTGCATTCTATTCGGACCTCATAAAGTTTTAATGTTGCCTGCGCTTCGATAAAGAAGTTGCAATTTTTTCATATTTTCATTAAGCTTATATAAAGAAATTGATAACCGATCGATTTGCTGATTTAATTGTAATTTTTGGGGAACGAAATATTCAAGTGCAATGTTTCTTAATTTTATATGAACATTCAAATTGTTTTCAATTTTAACTTCTGCTGTATGATTATTAACCGTTTGTAATATAGTCTTTTCTCTTCGAGCTTTGGGATAAAAGTGAACATTTAATATTGTAGAAATAGGAGAGAGTAGCCTAATTTGGTCCAACACCTTGCTTGAATCACTGCCTATTACTACACCTGCTTGTGCAATGATTGAAAATAACGAGTTGCTGAAATGATTCGAAGGACTTAAGAAGGCTGGTATTTTTTTTTACAACTCGTTACGATTATTAAAAAGGTATAACAGCATCCACGTGACTATTGCGTTTCACAATCGACGTTTACAATTTTTATTTGGACGAAGCTCCTCGATCTACAAACAACAGAATAAAATATTCATTCGATTTAAAAGAAGAATTTCTCTACTAAAATCGTATGCAACAAATTCCCATTGACGTTTCCCTTTCGAGTCAGTCGCATCGTAACGATTCAAAGGATTTCAGATCGTTTTATTTTCAACTTGTTACGATTATTAAGAAAACATAACAGTATCTGCACGGCTATTGTGTTTTCCGATTGACATTCGCAACATTTATTTTGCACGAAGCTGTTCGGTGTACAAAGAACAGAATAAAATTTCCATTCGATCCAAGCGAGAAATTTGCTCTCCTACAAATCGTATGCAACCTAACTCCCATTAAAATTTCTCTTTCGAGTCAGCGCTGCCATAATTTCGTAAATTATCGGGTGTCGCGAGAGCGGAAAGCCCACGGTCTACAACCGGCTCAGCGTCCGCGACATTTTCTAAGGCTCGCTAAGCGCCCGAGTACATTAGAAGAGCAACAACACTGTCAACAAAGAAGAAAGCTGGGCTCGAGGAGAGCTCAAAAGTTTCCTGCGAGAACGTCACGGAACGGCTGTAACAGAATTCTCCGTGGAAAATTTTTCGAGAGAGTATCGCGTGCTGCTGCATATCCTTTAAACCCGTCGATACGCTTGCGCGTGCGCGGGCACACACACACACACACACATACACACATCCACACGAATACAAAGTGCAGACAGACGAGTGTCCCAACAATGGGACACGGAACTCGGCACGGTCACTTTCGCGAGTGAAAACTACCGACGTCGGAACTCCATTCAGGGTGCGGGTCAATTCTGTCGTAAAGCGGCAACGAGTGATTCTTGAAACGCTCCCTCTGGAGGATTTAAAGAAGCTCTCTATTGGAAATGCCTGCTTTATCCACTGCCCCAGCCTTCCACCCTCGGGAATTACGCCTTGGTTTAACCTTAGGGGGCCTAAGCTCGCGAACTAAGCAACTTATGGATCCTCGTGCACATCCGGTTATGCATAATACAACACCGTTGTGATTATCTTCGCCCGTTTCGAACGTCCCTCGCGTGTTTTTCAACCAAATATCATTACACGCGTTTCGGATCCCTCGACGCGTCAAACGGCCAGCTATTTTATCGCATTTTTATCTTAAGCTTGGCCAATTTTTCATGGCGTGCCACGACCAAACTATTAGCGCTATCGACATGGATCCAACGCTAAAATCTTCCGCAAACCTTCCTCTTTAAATAGCCTACCCAAAATCTAGGCTAGCATTTCATGGAAATCTAGGAGGCTCTCTTTTATCGACCCCATTTTTCCCATTTTGGCGATTTCGACCACCCCCAAAATTTCAAAGTCGCGCCACGGCCGCAATTCTTTTCCAATGGACCCGGGAATTGAAAGACACGCTTTCTACGAGTCCAGTTACTTGTAGCCAGACTTAGAAAAGAATCTGGGAAACTAAGTTTTCCTACCGATATTTATCCCTCTCAGAAAATGGCAGTTTGGGGGTTGGCGAATTTAATAATTCCATTCTGATCGACCTGAAAATTGCCATAGACTCTGACCACTCGTCCAGAAACGTGTACCCAAAATTTGGAAAAGAATCGGTGACCTAAAAATTTTTCCACAATTTTTCACGATTTTTAAAAGGGGGGGGGCACATCCCTTCAATATTGCCCAATCTTTGATGGCGTGCCACGACCGAACTATCAGCGCTATTGACATGGATCCAACGCTAAAATCTTCCGCAAACCTTCCTCTTTAAATAGCCTACTCAATATCAATGCTAGGCATTTCAGGCAAATCCAGGAAGCTTCCTTTTATCAACCCCATTTTGCCCATTTTCGTCACCAATGTGTTAAAACAATTTTTAGGAATTTCAAATTCACAAGCATAGCGATGTAAAAATTCTTTTAAATAGTAGTCTGTCAATTTTTAATGGTGCCTAAGCGTCACCATTCGAGTGCAAAGGATTGGTACTGTTATACTGTTATAATTTGATATACTCATCGCGCGATCAGTTGAACGATCACGAACGATCATAGATCGAGCTCGAACGACGCAAACAATCGTTAAGGGAAGTTTACTGTAAACTGGCTGTTAGCTTCCCGTCCATTTAACGTTGTCGATTGTATCGGACTCTTGTAAAAATATAGAACGCCCGAACGCGTTCCGATCGGCGGACCATCGAGCTTGTTAAAATTACTAGACAAGGCGTCGAACCGGAAGGGAAAGGACAAAAGCGCACAGTTTCCCGATTCCGAAGAGAAACGATACCGCACTGTCTCGTGGCGAAGTTTACCTGGCGGCACGGTGATCGATAGGCAATAATTCTTAATTACCGTCATGCTCCTAATTATCGGTTTTCGAGTTCGCTCGGCTGAGTTTCGCGATTCGAGCGAGTCGATAACGAGGAACTCGATGATCAACACGCAGTTCTCCGCTTCCGCGAACAAACAGGAAGTTGAAACATCAGGAAAGAAGTACGTGTCCATTAGAATCCTTTCGAACACTTTTATAGCGCTCCGATACACGAACTTCTTCGATCGATGTTTAAATGTTTGTTTTCCTACTCGAAACGATTCCTACCTTGTTGAAAATGACCAACGAAATTTGCTCGTTCGATTTAAACCATTTAACCGCTTGTTCTCCACGTCGAAGTCTATTCTTACGATGGAAATCATAAAGAAAATCTTTTTACTAACGCTACATTTGCAGCAAAAATTGGTATAATTTAATCTTCGTTCGCACAATGCAAGTACAGCGAAAAATTCAAAAATTCACATGCGAAGAAGCTTTATATTTGGAATATCCACTGGACGATCAATTGTGACAATTTTTTCGAACAACAAAAAGCATATAAAAATGTTTATCTCTGAAAAAATTGAAAATGTAGATAATAAAAGAAATTATTAAAAGAAAGGTAATTTTTCAGTGCCAACTGAAACTCGACCGATCTCGTTAAAAATAAAATCGAAGCTTCCACGGAAGATTCTAGAAAGGGTCGCAATTGACCCAGTGCCTAGCCCACAGCCTGCATGACAAAAAAAGGAAGTCTGCACAGTCGGGAAGCGCGAAAAAAACAAGGGTTAGAAAACGAAGTGCGCTCAATTTGGCTGACGCAGCTACCAGCGGACAAAACACACTTTTCAAAAGTCAGGCGGGCACGAAGTGCGCCCGTGGCTATTCGTAAGCCCCCGAAAAGGGTCGAGCACTTAATTAATCGAAAGTGTGACGAGGGGTGTCGAAGGGGGGTGAGATCCAAACAATGTTCAGGGTGGTGCGCGCCGTACGCGTCTCCCGCGTCTTCCTTCTACGCCCTTCTGTCACAGACCCCTGTCTCCTTGAACACAGTTTCCCGTCCCGTGAAATATTCGAGATTATATTGGATTATAATGACCGCCCTGAATATGCATAGGTCGTCTGCGATTCGCGCAGGACAGAATATATTTTCGTCTCGGCTCGCGCAGGCTCGCGAATCCTCGCCGCGTTTCTTCGCGCGCCCTCGCACATTTATAGAGCTAATTATTTATTAACACGGATTCCGGCCGTCGCTTCGACCCTCCTTATTTTATTCCGAACCCTCTACGGAAACGAAATTCGACGGTGAACGGGAACGATCGATAATCGGGACTCCGTAATTTGCTAAATGGAAATCTTTCTTTAGCGAACACCGCGGAGTATTGGAGCTGTGACGCTGCTCCGAATCGTCCCAGTGACCCCTATCTTCACCGTTTCATTTTGCATTTAATCCGAATTTGTGTTAACATGGTTGCCCAAATTATAAATAGTCTCCGATCGTCGTTTTTCAATCGAGTATTCGATAAACTTACCCTGAAGCGTCAATTGGGTCGATTTTCTAATTTTACCGACGTTCTTGAATGTTCTTAATGGCCATTTTTCATTGCACGTATGGGACATATCTCACGAATGTGGCCAATGATTTATATATGATTTGTACTGTTTTTTATTTGTATTTTTATTCATTTTTACATTGAGACACCTTTTGCAATTTTGGTACGAAGGTCTAGTAGAATTTTTTAAACTGCTTCTAGGGAAATGTTTGAGTTCTATGTAAGACTTTGTAGAGTTGAAACATTTTAATGGCAGCCATTTTGTTTTTATGTAATTGTTACA
>CM052085.1:7148476-7162177 GCA_028453745.1 Agapostemon virescens
TGTACTACATTCCAAATTATATATGGAATTGAAATGGCAAGCAAGAAATAGTTGAAGAGCAAAAGTAATTTGTTAGCAGAGACTTCGTTAGGCGAACATCTCGCCAATTAATCGCAAGGAAATTCACGAACCCATTCGCGAATGTTTGATTTTCGTCATCCATCAACGCCTCAATACAATCGCCGTTCCGCCATCGGTTTCAGATCGGAATCGATAGAAAGATATCGGGTATTGTTTACAGACGTATTGTGCCGAGCCAGTTCCCCATCGTGCTCGTAGTTTTCAAGTGGCATTGTGGAATAAACGCGTGCCATTGTTCCGTGGTTTTTACCGTTCGCGCAGAGGTTAGTGCTTATTAATCCAAGCGATTCGTAATTGCGCGCGCTGCGTTCGCTGGCCAATGGCGTGCTGTCGCGTTGCGAAAACCGCGCTTTTAAATCGCCTTGCGCCGAACGAAAAACTGCAGCTGGGCGGTGAAAGACAATACAGATCGTAACAATTGTTTTTACATTCAAAAATGTAGTTTCAGTAATTTTACAACATTACTTTCTATAAGATTCACAAACCCTGAACCATGCTTAAAACACAAATATTTGTCGGAAATACTTCGTTTTCTTCTTTTAAGAATTGCTATAATTCTGGTTGACTACAGTCAACAATTCTTTACAAAGTAGATCTATTTTCTACACTATTTATTCTACTCTACACTGCTCTACATTAGTAGACTACAGTGCTATAATAACGAGTCAGACTCGTGATGAAGATTTCGAACAGAATCTTCTCAATATGTATGTCCTTAATTTTCTACAAATTCAAATAAAATGTTATTTAATTATTGCTCGTGTATAGTCATTGAAGAACAGCTACGTTCGCGGTAGCTACAAACTTTCCTTTTCATCGTTCTTTGCAGGACGAGGAACGTCTAGTCACTCTTATCACAAAATAAATCGTAGGGCAAGGAGTTAAAGTGAAATAATGGTAACTTTTACATCGCAGTATCGCACGAGGATGGTGTCTATAAAATATTAAAACTAAACAGCGAATCTTCTGGCAAAATAAAAATTGTCTGCATCAATTATGAGAAAAGGAAGTCCCTTCTCGTAATAATTTTTGTAGGTTATACACAATGTTCTACAAATCTTAAATTCATTTCATGTTTCCTCATAGATCCGTCTACCCATTTATTTCATAAATGCATACAATCCACGATCTAGTTACAATAATGGCTGCCAGCAAAATTTCAACACTAAGTTTATAGAACTAACACTCCATATTCTTGATATACCATCACTGAGTTTGTAAAAGTACATCCCCGAAGACTTGTTCCTCTTTACTTTTCCCGAGTATACGTCATAAAAAGATGGCTAAAAATGTGAGCAGAAATTTTTGAATTTTTTATAAAACAACATGGTACATCGTGAACCTAGCGTTAAGAGGAATAAACAATAGATCGTCTACAGACCTAAATTTTCGATTCTACGGGACAACGGTTGAGCCGGTTTCGTTTTGTTTCGGAATCGTGCGTCGAGGGGGGTTGAGATCGGCGTTCAGCGATATTAATAACATTAAGTGCACCGCCGTCAATTCGACGAGGATCTAAACGGAACAATGCAAACAGTGCCAGACAATGGCAACGACAATCCCCCTTTTTTTCTCCCGCACTCTTTCCCCATACGGCTCGCGCGAAGTCAGAGGCGCCGGATGACGGCCGCCCGCGGGCCGACACACGGAAGAATGGCCGAAGCCCACGGCCAGGAGAGATTTTTTTTATTTAATTAGCGAGATGTACGAGCTACAAAGAGCTCCCTCTTCGGGCCATCTGCGCCCACGAAGAGTCTTGCTTCAAAAGACACGGTCGCGCAGCCTCCGCTCTTACCACACCGTCCCCTGCCCTAGGTTTCCTCTTCTACCCTCTCTCGCCAGCTTTGCTGTCTCTCCGAGCGGGATTAATATCACTCCGGGCTGCGCGAGGATCATTTTCGCTTGCTCGACCGATATCGTCGCGATTTTTCACCGTCGAGAGCTCGGTTAATGCGTTTGTCGAGGCGCTTTGATCTGCCGAGGTTGTCCTTCCTTGCCTTTCTCTTGCTACCCCCCGTTGATCGGATGATAGCACCGGGAATGCCAAATGATGGGGTTCGAAAAATGGCACTGGTTCAGAATCATTCTGTAGTGTCATCGGAGAGAGAGCTGCGAATTGCTTGGGCTTCATTTTTTTTTATCACGTCTCGTAATTTAAATTTACCCGAGTACGATATCGAATTTCTCAATTTGCTGTTTTAATAATTAGGCCTATTCTTGGTTGATTTTTTACTGGGAAATTTAGGCGGATAATCAAGGGGTTGAATTATAGTGTTTTTTCAAACACGTTGACTGCCACGAAATTACTCCCAAAGATCTGACAAAACCAACGTGATTTAATCATGGTAATAAAATTAAACTTTATCGTAGAAATAAGTCTTTGAACTCTTCTAGATCGTATAAATTCTAGTGAAGCTCGCGTATGGCCAACATGGCAGTGAACGTTTTAAACAAATATGAAGTACAAACTAAGAACAGTATTTTGTATAAAATACATCAAGATTCTACTTGGGTATTTCTCTTTTAAAAATAATGTTCAGAGCCTACTATCACCGACTACTAAATTTAAAATCGTTCAAGGAAAGGAATAACAGATATTCAAATTTGAGAAGAACAAATTCTACACCATCCCTCCGCCATTTCTGAAATTGCTTACTTGAAAGTACAAAACTGTTCTAACATCAGCCATGCATTCCCAGAAAATTTAAGGGTGCAAATCACGACGAACAAGGCAATGTAAAATCAGTTTCGAATAATTCTCGATCTCACAAAATCAACCCCCTCTGACCGATTGAAAAATCGTCCAAATAAATCAGCCTTCGCGCAAACATCGCCCTTCCGCCACTAAATAGTCGAAAATTTCTCCCCAGAACCATTACAATTTAAGAACCATTCCGAGTCTACCGTTTCAACCCCCGTTTCGCAGTGAAAGCGGAGGGGCTTCGAGGTAACTCGATGAATCCTCGCGAGTTCAATCGCGAGCGTTCAAACTCTCCTCAGCCTAACCGCGCGTGTCCCTTATCCGTCTTTAGCGTGGGTCCTTCAGCAGGGAAAATCGTATATTTCCAGGCCGAGTTGGAGGACGCACGCAATTTTTCAAGCGAACAGACACTTGCGACCGGTAGGATAGCGAGGCGGAATCAAGAGCGGGTATCACGGCGAGGAACAAAGGAGAACGCGGACAGCCGGAGATAAGAGGCGAGAAAGAGAGAGGGAGAATCCGCGAAAAAGAGATGGTCGGATAAAGGGAGAGATAGAAAGAGAGAGAAAGAGACAAAGGGTGAAAAGGGGAGAGAGGAAGGGTAGGAGAAAACATCCAGGCTTTTTGCTGGAGAATGTCCGCCGGGATCCACGGGGAAACAGAAGACCGCACGCCTCTCGCTTTGATCGGCGACGACGATAGGGGTGTCGAGGAGATCGGAAAATATCGGAAGGTTCGACGCGTACCCGCGCGGACCCGCGTTGCCGTCGGCGACAACCCGCGCCGCCGCGAGATTGGCCGTGGATTACACTCGCCCATTGTCTACCGGCATATGTGAAAGCGCGAGTATCACTCGCGCGTGTTCGAACGTATGATCTTCCCCCTTTTCTTCTCCCGTGCTACTACCACTATTCTTCCGGCGATTGATTACCGACCGGCCGAGTTTAACTAGGTTCCAACCCCTTTGCCGCGGCTCCCTTTTTACGATACTATTGTTTTATTCCTCGGTGGAAAGGTGACTTCGTCCTTTATACCGGTTACCCTGTTTTCGCCGGTATTATTTTTACGCTCTGTGCGAAATTTGTGGTGGGATCGTTTACGATTCGAACGGTTCTCTACCGCACTGCCTTTCAGTTTGCTGGCGTCCCTTATTTTATAGGTTTTCGTAAGTTCAGTAAAATGAAATTTTATAATTTGGTATTTGTAGAGATCGTGCAAGATCAATTGAGATTTTTATACATAAAGTGTCTCTCAGAATTAATATTTTTAATATAAAACGCCTTTTATACGTTTTAATATCTTTTCAAAAGTTACTTTTGTTTGGACTGTTGGATTTAAAACGTAGAGCATCTTCTGTCTCCTAAACATTGGTTTCATTTATCTGGAATTTTATTACGCGATAGCAACGCAAAACCGTAATGTAAAATTCCGATAATATTTGTACATTTTGACAGGAACATTAAACAGAAAATCGTATCGTCTGTCGCTGATTTCGCAATATTGACAAGAAAATAACGGAATATCGCGTTTAATGGAACTTCATATGTTTTATTATTTTTCGTATATTCGTGTATCATATAGACGCGCAAACAACCACAAGATACTTATACTTTGTTACTTCGTACCATTTATGCTTCATGTTGCGAGTTCGATATTGCCGACGAAAGGATAATCGGCTTTACTTTTCACATGGTATTTAACCAGACTATCTTTAAACGAAATACAAATATTATACGTAATGTTCGTAAACAAAGCTATTCGCTTCGCAGTGCAAATTAACTTTACGCGGGAACACATATCGTCGGAGATTCTTCAACGAAGTCGAAGCAGAGCGCAAGATGAATCTATTCAGATTTTCCATTTTGCAATTCTTGAAATTCTACAATTGCCTTTATAGGAATTTTTCGTAACAGATTATTTTACTAAATTATATATTGCTATACAATTATAAATAACGTTATCATTTTTATAAGACAATATACACTAGCCAGTTTTAATGCTCGGTGAACATAGTGCTAACATTTATTTTACTACGATTCGCTAAAAAAAAATTTAATTACTTTCCAATGACAAAATGTTGAGTCCAATAAAATAGGGTTTCAATTGATGGAGAAATAATAATATAAATGTAATCAATTTTGTTCGAAGTCTTCATCGCGAATCTGCCAAACTAGCAGTCAAAAAAATTCCATAAAGCCAGAGCAACTTATCGAATGAAATAAAAATTGTAAAAATAAAACCTTAGACACTGAGTAGTTTTTTGACTTTCTTGTATTTTCTGAGCCACCGTAAAATTGGATATAATTAATTTATTAACGTAAAAGTTCATTTAAAAATTGCACAAATAATTCCCTCACCCTTACGTGGGTGACAGTCAAAATATTAATCGAAGCAAAGAATTCGGACACGATTGACAACGTTGGCGGATTAAAAATCCGAATGAATTAAATCTTGTTATTTTTGGTAGGACAACGTATGTTGGCCAATTTTAATGCTCGCTCGGTTCAGTGTTAAATGAATTACGCGTTTTGCTGGTTTCCTTGTTGTATCCCTCCCAGTAAACGTCTGACGTTATTTCAGCAACGGTTTTGGCCCGTCCATCCAATTTTTCATTACGACACGAAATTTCACGGCGCTCTGCACCCGGGCTATCTGGTTCCCGGATAACTCTACCGGAAGCAGCGTGTTACCAGAGATTTCTCTACGAGAACGTATATTCTCTGTGTCATGTTAATAACTATCTTACGACTTTCGTTGCACTGTTCAACGAATGTCTACCTTGTTTTAGCGTTCCTATAACCGGCTGGCATTCTTATAGATTTTTATGCGCCAAATGCTAATCCGAACGTTGCCGCTGCATTTTTTGAAAAATTTAATTCTACATCCATTCAGGGAAGTTCAAAAATCTCTTGACGATTTCTGGCGAAAGGTCTACTCTGTTACGAGGTTAGATTTAGCCTCTGAACCTTCATTTTTTAAATTAACTTTTACCAAGCACTGAAAATGCCTATTCTATATTACCTTATAAAAATAGCATAAATGTTTCTATTCATGTTTTTAACTGTTTTTCAAAATATTGATTTAGATTCACTGAATGCTTGCAATAATTATAAATTAAGAATGCTGAAATAGCTGAAACCTAGTGTTAAATAGAAAAATTATTAGAAAACATTTTTTTTAAATTAAATAGAAAACGATAATACTAAAATCACTGATCACTAAATATAACTAAAATAGATAGAGCTGGTTCTCTGCTGACAGACAAGCATTTAAATAAATAATTTTTACAGGTTCTCTAAAACCTCCTATTTATCCTAAGGTTTCAAGGAACTGAAACATTTTCTAACTGGACAATAAAATAAATATAAACTTTCTACACGTTCAAAGAAATGACAAACGAAAAAGTAGTTCCAACCGCTGCGACCGTAAAATCAAAGTTAAAGCGTTAATCTAAACTCAAGAAACTCCGGCGGATAAAGGATTAAACAACGATAAACCTACGGTAACTTCGAAGAACCCCATCGACAGGATGTTCCTCCTGTCCCAGCATGTCTCGCGGAACCGGAGAGGGGTGAGGCAGATTGATCGCGTTTAATTCCGTCGAATCATCATTAATTTCTACGTTGAGTGGCGCGAGGCCAGTCCTCCGGTGCATCGAACCCGTTTCGCGGGAAATACGAACGGATCAACCGGCTCCCCCTGCCCTCCCCTCACCGTATATTCCATTCTGTTCGTCGGGGACTCGCGAAAGGGGCTCTGGCTTCGTCATTCTATCGTGTTGGGGGAGAGGAGCAGGTATGGGGGTGGAGGGGTAGGTTGGCATGGGTGGCGGCGGAGTTATATCGGGGCTTTGGAGGTATCGAGGCTTTTGGGATCAAGTCTGCCCGTCCGTTCACGGGCTCGTCAGGCTGCGTTGGTGTAAGCCGATTATACTCGTGTAGTCGGCGTCCTTGTTCAGCCAACAGACACCGGAAGCTCCTACGCCTCTGTACGGTTTTGCCGAGATGACGAGGAGGCCGCCGCGGGCTTGCCGATAGGCTGTCCTAAGTTGTCGGCGAAACCCGAGGAAATTCGGCAGCCCATGCCAATCGCGCCGTTCTTTCGGCGGATTTCGACGGGCCGTTGGACCGGACCCAAAATCGAAGTTGCGAAACGCGCCATGGCTGGTCCCATGTAGTTTCGGGCTCACGATATTTATTGATGCAATTTTTATCCGGTGATATGGTAGATAGAAGGACATACTGGTGGTGGGACGGGTATGTTTCACGTCCGTGGAGGGAGCAGTGTGTTTTGTAGTTTGAAATTGGATTGCAGATATTTTTTTAATGCGACACAGTAGCTCCTACGCCGCTGCATGGACGCTACTAACTAAGTTGTCGGCGAAACTCGAGGAAATTCAACAGTCTATTCTTCCTATAATCGACGTTCTTTCAGCGGATTTCGACGGGCCGCTGGACCGGACCCAAAATCGAAATTGCTTTGGAGCTCACGATAATTATTGATGCAATCTTTATTCGATGATATGGTAGATAGAAGAAGATACTAGTGGCGAGAGCATGCACGTTTTGCGCCTTTGGAAGAGGCATTGCGTTTTGTAGATTGAAAGTGGATTGCAGATATTTTTTTAATGCGACACAGCAGCTCCTACGCCGCTGCACAGACTCGTCAGGACGACGAGCTATTACGTACCCGCCTAAGTTTTCAGCGGAACTCGAAATATTTTGAGAACCTATGTCAATCGTCGTTCTTTCATTATTAAACTAATTGAAAAAGTCATTTTAATATTTGTCTTCATACATGCTACACATACAATAGCCAAAAATTTTCAATACATACATATTTACATATTGTTGCATATTTGTTTTACAAACATATACTACGTTAAAAATAAAAAGAATTTTAGATAGGATAGACTAGAAGGATTTGTAAAAGAGTCTTTACATAAAGTGATGTAAAAACATTTAGGAGAATCTTTTTATAGACAGTCAGTTTTCCGATCTTCGTTTATGTGTTTGTATATTTCGAAAGTAACATTTGGAATTGAAATAGCCGCGTTTCGCGAAAGTTATCCCCAGAGGTGAATAAAAAAACCGAGTAATTTGTTTAATTTCCTTGGAGATACGTATTCGGTTAAAATCGTGTTCGGAGGAAAGCGAAAGAGACGAAGAATAAAGACGAAGCCCGCTGGACGGATTTATTACACAATTATTATGGTTAGGTTCGCCGCGGCTCGGGATGCGTTATTCACATTAATGGATTAACTATTTACCGTGCGGCCCGTAATAAACGCCAGTAACGTGAGAAAGTGCCGCTGGCGAACCACAATCTCGACTAATCTCCGCCGTTGCTGTTGCCACCGTCTACCAGCATTCTGTCGACTATATACGTAGAAATGAAGCCGCGGGAGAAAACGCAACCGCCGTGGGAATCACTAAAAATTCCCCGAGTGCTATCGTTTATTATACTGAAAACTTTTTAACGAACCTCTCTCACCAAATGATATTCAGTTATACGTTAATAATTCATTTACCCCATTCATCCCACTGACATCGCTGCTACAGGGATCGGTCACTCTTTTTTTTTCTCTCTCTCTAAAAGTACTATTAATGGCATCAATGTTACATCAATGTTTCAAGTAAATTTTTATCATACCATCATATTATTCTTCTAAAAAAATAAACGCGTCGTAATTATAACTTTTAATTTGATACGTAGTCCGGTCTTCTTTTTATCTCCCAACGAGATTTTTGCATAACAAAATTATTCTGTTTTTACTCGGTTTATCAGATACTCGTGTAACTTAGATCTTTATTCTGATATTTTTCGAAGGCACAAATCAATTTTCGCCAATTTCCTGTAATCTTTAACAAGCTCTAAATCTCACAGAAATATTCTATGCAGAGACAAAGATATTTTGATTATTACATTTTATACGAATATGCACGAGCGTCATCTTTATTGCAATTTATTCGATTCCCTATCATTCGCAATCTGGCAAATTCATAATCCACCGAAAAGCGTGATCCAACTATCCGCCCTCAAACGACAAAGGAAATTAGTAGAATTAGTATAATCATTTGAGCGCTATTATTCTAATTCTGCGATGTCCTCTAAAGTCTGCTGAACACGCAGATCTTTTATGGAAATTAGTTAATTTCGATATTTTAATAGCAATCGAACGTCGGCTTAACAACCCTCCAAACGGACCTATTGGATCAATCCAATATCATTTAACCGATCAACGTTGCCAATCGTGTCTGAATTCTTTGCCCCGATTAAACCTAACGCTGCCACTTCGATCCTCCATGATATCGACTCTAACTCGTGACGAAAACAGATTTTATCTATCAATTCCCTTTGAAAATTTTAAATCAAATCATAGTCAATATTTTGCCATTGGATAACACTCAGGTGTACGATAAATATAAACTGTGTGTCATTCAATTCTACAATAAATTACAAGCATCGACCCATTTACACATGGAGACATTTTTCCACCCGGAATAGTTCCATCGCACATGGTTCGTTTCCTTTAAATTTTTACTACGGGTAAAAATTTACTAATTTCAATAAGGGTTCAAAGAAGTCCTGTCACCGGGAAAATAAATCGCAGTCGAAATGGTTGACGAAAAGATTTCCTTCGAAGGGAAAGGATTTCATTTCTCGTTTTAGCGCAAGCGGGAAGATGACCTCGTGGAAATTCGCTGATTTCCCCGTTAATGACAATCGAACGTCAACTTGGCAAACATGCAGGCACGTTGGGTGAAGCCAATATTATTTAGCCGATGAACGGTGTCAATTGTGCCCGAATTGAATCGAGGATCCTTTACCGTACAATGGACCCCATATGGTCGCCGGTACTGGGTCAACCGGCGGGGTCAGGAATCGAGAAGTGGCGGAGAATGAAGGGGGTCGAAAGGGGTTGACGTTAAATCCGAGGGAAAACGCAGGTATCTCCCCCGGTAGGGCCGGCATCTCGTGTTTTCAAAGGGCTTTCGAGAAAAGCGCGATGCAACGTTCGACAGGCTAACCGAACCGTTTTTGACCTGATTTCCGGTGTGCACCGGTATCTCCTAACCCCTATGCAATCGATGCGGCCCGTGTGCGCTTTGCGTCGAAACGCCTCGTGCAACGGTATTCGATATACGTTTCGACACTCGTGTTGCATACCTTGCCGCGGATATCCGATCGAACGAACTGCCACTTTTGCTTGGACATTGTTTTAATACCTTCGTAACCTTAATACTTTTCCTGCAGCGCCCGTTGCATTTCATCTGGCTCCTTCGTCTTCAATAATATTGCTCGTATTCTTTATTTTTGTTATCTTGCACGTTCTGTGGACTGTAGATTTTAAGAATTACGAAGATAATTATTCATTTTCGTTGTTGGAAATTGTTAGCTATTGCATACTTAATCTCTTAGATTATTATAACAAATTATAAGAATTTTCTAAATACACTTTTCCATCGAAGCACACTGTTGTAGGAAATTTAAATGAATGGAACCTTGTCGTTGTTATAGAAAGCAATAAATAATAATACAATTTTTAGAGACGCCATTCCATTGTTAACCTCTTAGGCGCTATGCGCCACTATAGTGGCTTTCGCGGATGTCATCTTCTTGTACGACGCGCCACTATAGTGGCTTTCGCGGATGCCATCTCTCTGATACGTACCATACTCAATTGTATTATTAATTATTAAAGTAAACTGTTAAAGTCATTTTTAGAGACGCCATTTGAGTGTTAAAGGTTGATATGGTAGTTCCTTGAGTTCTCTATGCATTGCTGGTAGTGTTTGAATGATTGCTGTACCATTCGAGACATTTTTTTAAATAATAGAAATAATAGATTAATCTTGTTCTAAATTAATGAAATAAGTTCCAACACTTTCTATTTTTAATGTAGTATATGTTTGTAAAATAAGTATGTAATAATGTGTAAATATACCTTGAAAATTTATGACTACTGTATGTTCAACGTGTATAAAAGCAAATATCAAAGACTGCTTCATAAAAATTACGGAACTGAATTTAATTAAAATCCATTCTATTTTTAATATGTTTGTAATATAAACGTGTAAAAATTTGGATATATGTAAGCACGTAAACATGTAAATACGTAAACATTGAAAATACGTGAACATATAAATATATTTACACATTATCTCTTAACATTTTATCAAAACTTTGTTCACTATACAATAGTGAATACATTTCGTTAACAAAAATTATGCAATGCACGAATACTTTTTTCCGCGTTTCATGTATATCATCGACAGATCGAAATGAAAATAATTCAAAGACCACAGAGGCTAAATAAATAAATGCTCGCACATGCGGACGGTGAAACATTTTGACAACACGAACGGGAATAATAAAAATTGTAAATTCTGGCATGAGTATCGCGATTATCGGCGTTATTTTCTTTAACGGGCGCGATCGAGGTATGCAAGCGACGACAAACAATCCCGTACTCGATCGAGCAAGCTTTGTGTTTCGAAAACGCTTCCCGGGCAGGTTGCAGGGTGGTCCTAGAGGGTAACTGAACTGCACTTGACCCAGTTCCCAACATATTGCCATCACCTCGCCTATCGCGGCAAACCGGTGCTTCTGATCAAAGGTTCCCGCACGGCTATAGTGTCTTTCACGCGTGTATTTTAATTGTTTAGTCGCCGTCTACGCTTTGCAAATTGCCACTTGTCCCCTCTGTCCGCGGCTCCCGGAATTATTCGCTCGCGTTTCCAGCAACCTTCCACTGTAAATACTATTTCGCAGCAGGGAACACGGCGCAAATAAACAATTTTTCATTTGCGCTTTCTGTTTAATCTTTCCGCTCGATGCTGAGTGGAAATGCTTATTTTAGAGAGTTTAGTAGCTTCGAATACTTGTTGAGCATTTCCGTCTGTGCTTTACGAGGACGACGTGCCGTTGTAAAATGTGGATTTCGAACGGGTTGTTGGTGAAATGTTGTTTCATATAAATATTCGACGACGCGCTAGTCACTGAATTAAAACTGAACGGTGTAATAAATTTCGTTGCATCGATGCTACGCGAAATTTTCATAACGAAAATTTACTGTTACTAAATTATGCATACCCTGGCACAACTGTTTGCATAGCTATTCTTCTTCACACTTAGCTGAGCACCTTTGCAAATCTTAAATTAAACGGATCAACAAAATTCTTTTTAAACGTACACGAGTAAAATTCGTTCGAAATAAATGTTAATTTAAAATTCTATGACGCCCGTTAATTTCATTCACTTTGAAAATTCATTTGACAAAGTTCATCACAGAAATGCATTAAAAACAGGCTAATCAGTTTCAATCGGGAAACATGTTAATAAAACGTATACTCAAAGGAAATAGCGAAACGCAGCTCAATAGTGGCGGCTCTACGGTATTCAGATTCGATCAATGCCAAAAATAAATACTTGCACTAATAAAATTCCCGCACGAGCATTGAATCCGCGGCATTCGCTCTGGCGTTTCGTAATCGAATTGCCGAAATAGTAAATGTAATAAGTAATTCGTTCAACTCTATACAGGTTGTTCTATTCACATCGACCCTGCCGAATATCTCCAATACTGTTGACGATACCAAAAACCTATTTCGAACTTCGAGATATTTTTCTCTTGAACAGTGATTTCGAAAAACATTCTCAAGCGCATTCGAAAGTGGGTCCTTGAATCTGAACGCGGAGATTAAAATGTCTTAAAATTTAGTGCTTTCATGTAGAAGAAAGAAAATCTAAGTTGACCTTCGTGCGACCTCTACGTATTTCTACAAAAACCTACAAGTATGCCACCTGACGAAGTTTAACACTAAACCTATCGAGCAATAAAATTGGCTAGTGTATATTGTCTTATAAAAGTGACAATAATTAATCTATTTAGATTTTATGCAATTTTTATTACAATGTATATTGGAATAAAAAAATCCACCGAATCAACATTCGTCGAGACAATTGTATCACTTTAGTGTTTGTAAAATATGTAGAGGAAAAAATATCTAAGTTGACCTTCGTGCGACCTCTACGTATTTCTACAAAAACCTACAAGTATGCCACCTAACGAAGTTTAACACTAAACCTATCGAGCAATAAAATTGGCTAGTGTGTATTGTCTGATAAAAGTGACAATAATTAATTTATTTGGATTTTATGCAATTTTTATTACAATGTATATTCGAACCACTTCAGTGTTTGTAAAATAGAAAATCTGAAAAGTGTAATTTGACCCCTTACGGTAGGTTTGGTGTTAGGTTTCGTTTAAAATATTGTTCAGTGTCATCAACAGTTTTTGAAGTATCTGTCTGGGTCGGTTTCCACGGGTCACCCCGTACAGCCGAATAGTTAGTGAAGCTGGCACTCGTCGAGTTTGAAAAACTCGAAAAGCGTAGGTTCACAAAGGAGGAAAGCTGAGAGCAGAAGCGTTTAAGTATAATCCCCACCCCCCTCCCGCCCCCCGGCCATCGCAATCCGACGAAGCTCATTAACGCCGTATCTCTGCAAATAAAAGTCCGCCATAATAGTCGGTAATTGGGCTGCGCACCGTGCGCACACGTGGCGCTAACAAATATGGCGGCGAGCATGTTCGGAGGGAGAAGCGACGCCAGTTAACGGTTAATGCGTTTTGGCTCGAACAGTGGCAGCCGAGGCTCTCCCTTCTCGAAGATAGAGCTTATTGGTGTACACGGGGTAGAAAATGGGTCAGAAACGATTCAATGAACACCCCCTGATACCATCACGGGGGTCGCAGCTGCCTTCAACTGTTAAGCGAAAGGAAAGTTGCTGGATCTTCGAGGGCGACTCGAACTAGCATGTATTTTTCAAGGGAAGAAAAACGCTCCCCCGAGAGTCCGTTCGATCCTCCCCTTTATTGTTGTCGGCAGGCTTGAATTAACCCTCTGAAATACTTG
>CM052085.1:7162187-7175167 GCA_028453745.1 Agapostemon virescens
TGCGATAGATACTAGCGCGATACACTTCGTGCTTATAGCTTCAATCAACAAATCTTTTCTCGCTTCGCTTGACTTTACGGTTTAAAGAAGTTTATTACAAGGGAATAAACATTTTCATTGTGTCCAAATATTGTACGAGGGTTAACGGGACATGTTATGATTAATGCTTGCCAGATATTTTAATCGCATTCTTCGAAACTTTAATTTGTCGTTCACTTTACGGAAAGGAGCACCAAAATTAAATACTCGAGCTGTATCAACCCTTAAATCATTTCAGAAGATTTTGTACAGAGACTTGAAGTAGTATTACGACTCCTGTGGACTTTAATTTTTTTTTAATTTCTCTGGACAAAAATTTACAGATATACTTTTAATTACACAATTCAAGACTGCACAATTCAATCTTCTGACTTGCAAAATGAAAATACAGAAAATGCTGCAACCAGGCTGATCTTGAGAGACAGTTAACGTTATCGCAAATTGCAACAATTGGTCATACAATTTTTCACAATATTTAATAGCCGGATACTTTCACAAATTTCCCTATAATCGCAACGAAGCCGTCAGGTTGCGAGAAAGCTCGCGATGGGTCATCGAAAAAATAATTTTCTCGGCGAAGCGAGAAGGATGCGAAGTTTTTAGCCGATCACGGATCGCTTTTGTTGAATTCCCAGCTCGCCGATCTCGCTAATTTCGCGGAAGATCCGATTTAAGGATTCGGCAGGAGGATCGCATGATCGCGAGTCCGGGGATTACGTCGTTCAGATTTAAATGCATGTGTGCGCGCAACAGGAGGAAGAAATTTAAAATCAAGTAGCCGGATATTGCAGCGGGATGCGATCCAGCGCGTAATGCCTGATATATTCCGGAAACAAGGAGTTTGGATAAGCCGCTGAAAAACGCTATTCCGAGCAGTTGTCAGCTCGGAGTTTTACCCAGGAAATTGCCTGGCGGCTTGTCTCGTAAAAATTGGAGTTTTCTCATTGGTGGCGTAATAACGACGCGCCCTTTGTGCGTAGATGTTCGCTAGACGTTGCACCGCCTTGCAGATCATGTAGGAAGATATTATATTCAATGACAGGACACCATTTTGTCCTCGGAGACACCGTCTCGCACAGAAGAGCGCCGGAAATCTTTCAAACAATTTTTTCATACTTTATTTTACCTTTATAATCATTGCTTGATATTCATTTTACATTTCGATCGAAACAAAATACTAATTTCGAAATCCTTCCAGTGTATGCATATTTCTATGAAGGGTTAAAATTAAGGTAAAGTCTGTATGATTTTACAGTGCATAAGAATTTCGTAAAATAAAAGGAGACTCGCACATATTAACAAAAATAAATAATATTACTTTGTCATAAAACAACTTTACACTTATTACTTTTTATTTACCATACTTGCAACTTTAGGTACGTATTTTGAGCTGAAAATTCTGATTCATATAATAAAATATAATTTTAGATAGAATAAAATTAAAATGGCTGCCAGAGGACTCCTCGATAAGGTCGTTTAACAGACTCAGCTTCGGACGCTGGGATATTTTATGTTCTCAGCGTGGAAGGTAGAGCCGCCACAATATTATAAAACAAATGGCTAAAAATTTGTATGGGATTCCGTTATTTTTATAAAATGGCTTCCGCGATGCTACTGTTAATAGCGCCGTGGAAGTAATGAGAGAATCGGTATAGCACCGGCGGCATATTTTTTCGAAACGTCGCCGTCGTCGCCTAATGGCATGAAAGTTCGGCCCGAATCTCATTAATGGCCAGGCAATTAATTAAATCTCTTCTTATATTAGGATCCGCGTGAAATGGAGTCGGCCGCTGCTGGCAGAGACTGGCGACGCCGGGGCTTACATCCTCGAGCGTTGACATTCTAATGTAATTTACTTCCCGTTTAACGTAATTAAAGTGTACTTTGAGGTGTGGCGGGACGAGAAATTAGCAGTGAACTTCGGTTTACCGGCAAACTTCCCCGGCGGAATCGACACCGTCGCGATCCCGCTTATCTTCCGCAAATTTCGCGCAGAATTTCCCCGTTAACGATGATTCGCGATACGCTTCCGCCATCGCGTCGCTCCATCGTCATTAACAGGTACTGTTACCGGTGAGTTATGATAGAGTTCTCACTCAATTTTGGTAGGCAGTCCTCGAATCAGAACGAACGTTTCTCGCGAGTTTCGAACGCCAGGAGGGGGAGTTTTATCATTACAAATCGTACCTTTCCGCGGGTTATGTTCATTTAAACGTTCATGCAATTTTTCGACGCATAAAGAAATTATTCTACTATTAGGAATTTGTTCTTGTGCATTTTGCACGAAACTGAAAACGAAAATTTACTGGTTGATTTATAAAAATGACAGGATTGAATTAATTCTATTTTTAGTGTAGTATATAGATATACAGGTTCTACGACAGAGTTTATAATTTCAACAATTCTATGATTAATAATCTGACAATTAATGTGAATGTTAATGTGAATCAAGCAGGAACAATTTTTAATCGTGTGACATATGTAAGTGTAATATACTTGTTTATATCTGAAAATGTTAGTAGACTGTCTTTGCGTAAATTCCAATTGTTATGCGTGAGTGTATAAATTTTTAAACGATGAGAAAATTACTTCGACTAGAATATACTTTTTATAGTAAGGTAAAAATGCATTGAGTCATTATGAATTTAAATGTTTTCTTACATTTTATAAATTTATAAGTGCCATATATATCAAAGGTTTAGAAATTGTGCGGTCACTTCAAATTAATACTCGAGTTCATGTTTGTTAAGATATTTTTACTGGACGATACTGGATTCAGCTTTTATATAAAGTAATTTCTAAATTGATAAGATCAACAAAATTTTCATTTACAGTAAAGTCGAATATCTCGTCTATTTAATAAAACAATATACATATAATGAGAATAATTTGCAGTCCGTACGTCAAAGCAGGACGTAAATTCTCTTTCGCAACAAAATTCCAAAATAATTTGCATTCCCTTCACAGATCATTCATGTTAATGCTACATAATCTTGGTGCAGAGGTAACGTATGCGATTCTATAAGTTAAACGATAGCAAGGAGTAATATCTCTGTAATATCGAACACGGTTGATAAAATATTCAGTTCAGTAATGGTCATTACTATGGCATATATCTAACGGAATGCATTAACGCGTCTCACAAATGTTACAGGAATACGGTTCGAATTAAATTCGACTGAAATCGAAATTTAATGAAACAAAGAGACCAAACTAGTTCATCATATGCATAAACTATCCACGTTTAATTAATGCACAGATTTATCTAGACCGGAGTTCTCTCTGATAATTTCAGATCGATTTAACGAAATGTGCGCTCGAATCGGTACAAATCCTTTTTTATTCAAATATCAGTAGCAGTAACCAACGACAAGAAATTCCGAGCTTGTTAACCAAATAGCAAAATTATTTGTTTGGAATTTTCTATTTTAAAAAATCCAGGACATTGCAATACACTCATTAAGAAATAAAATAGTCTCAACATTTAAAACGGACCACCGACAAATTAAAATTGCATTTTAACAGTACCAATAACGGCAGGTTGTCAATTTTTTATTTTACAACATTTGAACTCAAAAAGATGCTCACGTTGTAAATGATCACACAAACATTAAATAAATCCGATCTTTTCATTTTTAAAAGCCAACATAGTCCAACTAAATAAATTCAGTGCTAACCCTTTGCACTCGAAGCTGTTTCAACGTGACATCAAAACATTTCTTTTGACTTAGGATATTTTCCATCTACTTTATTTATTTTATCTTATGGATATGGGTTCATTTACTATCACTCGTTCTTACAACAGTTAAATTTTTATTGTAATTAGATTTACAGCAGTTGAATTATTTATCATTATACGTGACAATTCTTAGTGGTGCCTCTAAGTCACCATTCCAGTGCAAAGGGTTAAATACAACCTGTCCCCGAGGCCTACACGCATTACTATCATAACAACCCCCGTCCCACACTATACAACTTACAAATCAGCCAACACTTCGGCACAACCGCGCGATGACAAAAACGAAGCGAATCGAAAACTGAAAAGTTACAAAATTTCGCTGTGCTAATTACCCTGTCAATCCCCGCAGCGATTCGCAAGATGGCAAGCATTCCCACTCGATCAGCCGTCGCAAAAACAACGTTCGCGTCGAACCGGACAGTTCCATCATGCGAACGGCGAACACGTCACACGTCACACGCGACGCATTAAAACCTAAAACCAGGTCGCATAGAAGCAGATGATCGTCCGTGGACCGCAACGAGCACGGAAACCACGGGATCGATCCAGGAGCGGTGCATTAAATCCGAAGCCCCGTTCATTAGTCCGGAAACCACGTGGCTCAAAGCAACACTGAAAGGCAAACGTCACGTGACCAATTATCATCGCAGCGGCGCCGGACCGCAGCGGTACAATTAAATGATCGTAGAGGGCATGGATCGGGAGGGACCCGGTTTCCGTGTCCCCGTCGACGCGAAATTTCGCGTTCCAGTTTCGGCTTTTTTACACGGTCTCTGTGCAACAGCCGTTCTCCGTTTCCGGTGTGCACGTGTTACGACCGGCGGGCGATGTTGGCCGGTCTCAGCATCCGGTAACGCAATAACGTTCGATTATTGGTAGTCACCGGGGTGCGGAAGGGTGCAGGGAGATTGCCATACAGAGGGACGGAGGAGGATAGAGAGAGGGAGATAAGAGAGGGGGAAAGAGACAGAGAGAAAGAGAGATAGGAACCGGTCGTATATCAAAGCTCCCGCCGCTTTCCCGAAGCTTTGCCCGCCAGCGTCAAAAGCCCGCTCAGCGTTTCTATCCGTCCCATCGCGCCGGAGATCCCTCGCATCCCCGGTACCCGCGCGTACCCGCCCATCTACCCGATAATGTACAAATATGAGCGACGAAATGGAGACCCTTGGATAAACCGAGACCTCCCGCGATGCGAGGCGCGGCTCGCGAGGGATTGAATTCAATCGCAACCCCCTTTCTTTCTCAACGACGCGTTGCAGAAAAGCATCCCTCTTTTCGGCGACGAGCCGCGCGCGAGTCCTGGTCTTATTGTTCCACCGAAAGCGATTCGACTCGATCGGAATGGGAGAACGTACACGACTCGCGAACGTTCCGTGAAGAATTTCTACAAGCCAGGTAGACCTAATGTGTCTTTTATTTCTGGTATTTACAACACTGCCGCCGGCCGAATTAACTTTGGGCAGACTGATTGAAATTATCGGAGCAGTGACTTCGGTGAAGTGAAAAAAGAATACCATTCGTTATGTCGCGTACAACTTTAACGATTGACCAGCGCGAATTGAACGAACAGCAAGACGTTGACGAAAACGTGCGAAGTCGAAGAGGTAAAGCAAAGACGTGTGAGACGTAAAGGACTTAAAGCGAAAAACGTAGAGCAACGGGCAAATACGTAAAAGACGTAGGAGAGCAAAGGCGTGCGTTTTTCTGGGACCGTCGCTTTTATCTTGGCGCGTGAGGCCTTCGAAATGCGTTTTTGGGGGAAGAATCATCCCCATTCGTTGGTCGACTGGAGGAGGTGGATCTTCTCGGACCACCCTCGTCGATGGAGGAGAAAGTCTCCATCTCTAGTCAACCTTGGAATTTCCCGACGGAAATTACCGTGATTTTCCTTGTTTTATAATATTTAAACCGCGAAATGTTCGCCAACGGGAATGCATTTTTAAATGGACTCGAAAAATGCTCTCGTGGGTCTGTCAATTTTATTTGATCGGTCGAGTGTGTCGATTTCCGAACAGTTTTGTATTTCTTCCGGAACCTAAGTATTTATATACCATAAAGTGCGATTTTCTGTCGTTGGTTTAAGCCGTCGGACGTTCAAAAATTCCTACGAGAATACATTCGAAAGTCGAGCCGAAAAATCTCTTTGAGCTCGTACAATTTTTATCCGCATCGACTGTCGAGTTGAGGTCGTGTTATGGTTGGAATCTAGTTTAGTTTTAAACGAAAATATCCGTGCCACATGATGTCATCTTCGAGTTATAATTCCGGACGCTATATATTTAAACATTTGTGAAGGAGACATTTTAAACTTGGTACCTAATAGTTTGTAAAACTCGATTATGTTTCTCTGAGCTATTAGTTGCACAGTGATAGCCAACCTTCTGCGTTTATATTGATTTAGGATATTTCATAAATACTGGTAGCACCGTTTAAGTATACTCACACAATAAATGAATTATTCGCACAATTATACAAATTATCGGATGAATATAATCTCGTATTGCCAACGGGGATAGTTAAATAGTATAAATGAATTCTCCAAATTTCAATTCCTGAAAATATGTGAATTTAACGACCGTGAATTATCTAAATGTTATTAAATAATAAAGAAGAATCTAGACTGGGTCACTAACGATCGAATTTTCCAAGAAATTCGATTATTTACGAATAAATTAATTCGTCGAAAATTACTAAATCTGCCTAATAATAAATATGAAATCTGGAGAATGTGGACCGGGGTCAGAAATGATCGAATTCTCGACAACACTTGAATTCGCGGAGTGTGAATTACGAAATGTTCCCACCAAAAATAAATATAAAATCTGAAGAATCTAGGTTGGGGAATTAAAGATCGAATTTTCAAAGAAATTCGATTATTTACAAATAAATTAATTCGTCGAAAATTACTAAATCTGCCTAATAATAAATATGAAATCTGGAGAATGTTGACTGGGGTCAGTAATGATCGAATTCCCGACAACAATTGAATTCGCGGAGTGTGAATTACGAAATGTCCCCATTAAAAATAAATATAAAATCTGGAGAGTCTGGACTGGAGTCAGGAATAATTAAATTCTCGAAAGTAAGTGGGTTCGCCGAGTGTGAATTACTAAACGCCTCCGACCGATTTAAGATACGAAATCGGAAGATTGTGGATCGAGGTCAGTAGTAATCGAATCTCCGAAAATAAAATTCTAACGAATAGGTGCATTCGACGAGCGTGAAACTACTTAATGTTGCTGGCCAATAAACACGTGAACAATTGAATAATAAACATGTAAACAATGAAGATGAATATACATTTAAACACAGCCGGGGTGAGGTTGATCGACGAATACCTGAAATACGCGGATCAATGATGTTTGTATGAGGACTGACGTCATATCGGGAACATGGTTTACGTTGTCCCTTACGAACGCAGGATGTAAATTTCATTTCGATCCTTTTTTCATCGGGCAAAAATTAATCGCGAAACGCTGGTAACAGATCGCAAACAATGGAGAAATTCGAAACGAGAAGAAGGAACGTCGGGAAATGATCGGGCCGAACTACGGACTCTGTTTGAATAAATAAATTGTTTGCGTTGAACATGAAGCACGCGGCTCCAGCCTGCTGTGTTGTCGCGATATCGATCGGCTCCGCGTACAATCACCGCGGACAAATGAAAAACAAATTCACCCAAAAATCCGTGGAACTGTGCGACGCGTCGTACGATGTAACGCGGCTACGGTCCTCGACAAACGGAGATTGATTCTGTATGCGTTACAATTGGGTTCCGGAAAATAGATCACCCGCGACCATTGTCGTTCGTCACTCCGGTTAAAAAAAGATTATGGAACGCTCTAGTGATCTGATAACTCGTTGATAAGTTTCTTGTCACAGCGGCACATCAAAAGATCCGCGCAGCATTGTTCAACAGTCGTTCCCTCTCGAAACAGCCAATATTATCACAAAGCTCTGGACTTTTACGTAGCATTCAATTTCGGAATTTAATATCCTGCGATATAATTTAATGACGATTAAATTAATATCGTTTACCACAGAAATATTTTTCGGGCAAGCAGTAATTCAATAGAGAATTCATGCAAGATAAAAAGATACACAATGTTTCTCTTTTGTACTAATTACAACTGAACATGTGCCAAAATGAGAAATGGTACTTTTTGAAAGAATAACAAAATCTTCTAGAAACTTCAGAAGGGAATTTGTGCAAGAGAAAGAGACAAACGTAAATGCACTGAGAAATGATCCTAACGTACAACTGAGTATGTACAAAAATCTGAAACGGTACTTTTTGAACGAATAACAAAATCTTCTAGAAACTTCATAAGGGAATTTGTGCAAGAGAAAGACGCAAACGTAAATTCTCTGCAAGAATGGTCCTAACGTACAACTGGGTATACACAAAAATCAGAATCGCTACTTTTTGAACGAATAATAAAATCTTTCAGAAACTTCAGAAGGGAATTTGTGCAAGAGAAAGAGACAAACATAAATGCACTGAAAAATGATCCTAACGTACAACTGAATATGTACAATAACCAGAAACGTTACTTTTTGAACGAATAACAAAATCTTCCACAAACTTCAGAAGGGAATTTGTGCAAGAGAAAGAGACAAACGTAAATTCACTGAAAAATGATCCTAACGTACGACTGAGTATGTACAAAAATCTGAAACGGTACTTTTTGAACGAATAACAAAATCTTCTAGAAACTTCATAAGGGAATTTGTGCAAGAGAAAGAAACAAACATAAATTCACTGAAAAATGGTCCGAACCAATGAAATACATGTCGATAAAATAACAATCCCGTAAGAATTTCAAATAAAAGAAATAATTCATACACGAGAAGAGGAAACGGAAATTTTGAGTAAAAGTGGTCGTGGCTGACCAATCGTCAACAACTTTCCCTCGAGCAAATGCTAATGGTGCAAAATCGACTCGGTGATAATAGTCACCCCTGCGTCGCGTATCTCGAAAACGTGCTCGGAACACTTCAATCGAATCGTGTTCGTGCGCGCTAGTCTATCGATTGTCAATTTCTTGATAGGTCCGTTCTCCTGCCCCCATCGGTCGTTCCCATATAATCGGCCGTATCCCCGTGAAATTTTACGATGGCTCGAAATCGAGGTAGACGACGACGACGACGGCAACGACGACGACGACGACGACGACGACGACGACGTCGACGACGACGACAACGTTCGACAGGAGGGTAAAAAAAAGAAGCGGAAACGTGAACAGGAAAAAGTCCCGGTCGTCCGTGCGGGAAATATGGTCGAGTAGCTCTCGAGATCTCCTTTAGCTCTCGCCGTTCTTGCACTCATGAACGTTAATAATAGTGGAACGTTATTGCATTATTCCGTCCGTTAACCGACTATCTGTTCGTCTACCTCTCCTACGGCTCTTTAGGAAAGATATTACTGTGTGCACACTTCACATCCGCGGTTCCATTATGCGATCGCGTCGAGTATCGCGAACGAAGGTCCGCTTTTTAACGAGGAATCGGCTCGCAACCGAGCACCAGCCCACTCGAGGGACGGTGTTTCCTTCTGCTCTAGCGATTTGCCGGAGAGACAATGCTCTCGAGGAACACGACGATAATTCGACGAAACACGCCAGCCAGAGATTACTTAACGTCGCGGCCGTGACGGGGGCCGGAGATTGCAACGGCATCGATCGTCGCGCGACTAATAACCAATAATGGCCGGAATTATCGAACCCTGGCTGCCGCCGCGACGACTCACTTTTATTTTCTCGACTGTGCGAACGGAGCCGATGAATCTGCCGGGAATTGTATTTGTTTAATTACCGGTGGCTCCGGCTTCAGCGCTTCTTGTTTGTCGCTGTTTGATTGCCTGTCAGCGGGTAATCACGGTTTTCGGAATCGTAGCAAGGAATATTTGCTTCGGAATTGTAACAATGGACGCGTATTGTTATTTTTTGTTTTTTTATAAAGCGAAACCGTTTTACTCAAGATCCTGTGGTAATAATAGTCATACAGGGTGCTCCAGTAGCACTACGTCGTCTCTGATATTTTCGAAAGGGTACATTTTCAAGCAGAAAATTTTCTGTCTATTTATGAACGATGGGCTCTTCTATTTAACTCTTCTATTTAATAATTCAGTAGTCCTTCAAATTTCTTACACCTTCTGAATCACTATCAAATTTGGTGCACCGAATGTGATAATCTATATCGTGCTTCCTGTTTGGTAATTGTTCCAGTTTATATTGCCACCTAAAATGAAATTTGCAATCTTCGTCTGTGAATAAACAAAGTTTTATTGTTATTTGGTAAGAAGCGCCTCCATGGCAATGAAACTAAGTTAGTTAAAGAGCCATGGTAAGAATTTCATCCACTTCTGGAATTTTCTTAACGCCATCACGGCCGATGACGCCACGGTGGCGTCAAATGTATCTCGTATTTCAGGTGTACACGAAACTATTAGACTTTTTTCTTATTTGAGCAGTGCCTTGGAAAGACAGTGAGTTGTTCGTAGATGTTACTTCGAAACGAACAGGATCACCATAATAAATTGAATAAATAAATGCGATTAACTTTCAAAGATTTTAAGGGACTTTGTGTGTAAGAGTGACTTTATAGAAGGATAGAAGAGGTTGACTTGTTCTGTTCTTCGTGTTTTAAAGAAACGATATAAAAATAGTTTTCTATCTGCACCGAGGCAATTGTTTAGGATGCTCATTGTCGAATAGATGCGAGAATCGTGGCGACTGCATTGTAGACGTTTAGAACACGATCGATTCGATAGCTGGATCGTGTCCCTCGCCTTCGACAATCATCAGAATAGCACAATGCAACCGTGTAGACGCTCCAGATACTTCGGAATTAGCCCCGAAGTCAATCGAACCAAGCGAAAAGAGAGTCAAGTGGCCCGGTTCTCTCTCGTCGCCTAAGCGCTGAATTAAATATAGCCATCGTGGTCGAGTGGTTCGCCGATAAGTGGACTAAAAAAGGCACCCCCGTTGGTGCACACCCCTCGTTCGCGCTTCGCCATCCCGTCTTTCACCCGCAACCCGAAGAATCCGCCCTCTCGAAATCCTGACCGAGTACCTTCCGTTCCGGTAAACCACCGTTGCTTAGATAAAATCATGCTTTTAGCCGCGAAATTTTCCCAGTCGGCAAAATCCGGACCAACGCCCATTCCCTGCAAAAACTTCGTGAAATCGCAACCTACACAGTTTGCAAACTCAAACGAGCAATTATATTCTTAAACTTACTTATTTATTATCCGCAAAAGTAAAATTATTTTAGTTAAATTCCGGAAAACCTACGAAATTCAAAGTGACACTGTACCGTTGCAAATTTTACGAAATAAAAATTTTCGATCTCCCGTGCACCGTAAATGCCAGCAATCTTTTCATATTCTCTCGAAAAGGACGTTTAAATTGCTGCTAATCGAATTTGCGATGACCCTACTAAAGGGACAGTCGAGTGTAAAAGGGTTAAAATTAGAATCGTTACATTAAGAACGCAGCAACCTACAACACATATTCATACTTTTTTTTCGGAATACTAATTTGTTATAAATGTTCGTTGTTTCTTTCCATCGAAATTAGCTCAAGTTCATTTGTTTTTTCCCTTCAGAATTTCGTTCTCTTATTCTCGCTTGTAAACTTCAGATTTAATAAGCTCATTTTAGAAGACATTCGCAATATGGAGAATGTACACCATGCAAAATTTCCTCTCTCTACCGTGCTCAATATGCCCTGCCATTTTCTTCAACTAAGAACAATTCATGCTTGAAATTTTTCCTACAAACTTCAAATTTCAACTACTTTCATCGAGTGTTCCACCAAATTTGTTGCACCAAATTTCTACAACACTGCATCACATTGAGATTCAGCAAGAAATCATTAAAACGAACGATTTGAAATTCGGCATAAACAACCTAATAATAATTTAATAATATACCTAATAATCTTCATGATTTGAAAAACACACGCGACACATAGGTTATGTGCAACACACACACTGTTCTCTTTTTAATTATACGAAATACCTAAGCACATTAGATGTTCAATCATTATGTGCGGTATAGTATATACGAGCCATGACTGACACGATTTACCAATTTAATCGGATCCCGACGATTATTATGTAGATAACCCGAGCTCGTGAATAATCGAATTCGGCCGCGATCAGCGTTACCGAGGCATCCGACGAATTTGCCAACCCGTCGCTGCCAAAACGGGATTTTCGAAAGTTCACGAGAGGGTTTTCGACGTTGTCGGATCAGGCCGATGCGAACTGGTTCCGAATCCTGCACCGTTAATATTCGTCGATCGATAAGTACTTCTGGCAACGTTCGTGATTCTATTTTTTTATGACGCGGGATACACGGGCAAATAAAACCCGGAGTGCCCGATGATGGAAGTAAGAAGATAACCTGAATAATTGAACATTGTCCGGTGATCGTTGCTTTCGAGAACTATTTTCGGAACCGTCACGCTGCATCGTGTTATGACTTCGGAACGGATTCGGATCATCCGGTATGCTTAATTTCGTTGGACTCGTCGCTCTGTTGGAATGACAGGCAAGAACGGCGAAACGTTACCCCGGTGATCAATAGTTAATTTGCTAAGCGGTGATTCGATTACAGTTGAATGTTAATCGCGGTTTCGAACGTAGACTGCTAATTATGTTATTCGGCTATTTTGCGATGGGATCGATTCTATTTTGCTGTTACGAATATTCAGTCGCTGGACCAGACACGGCGAAACGGGAGCACGGTTTTAAACTTTAATCGTCGATAGCGTGGGTAAGATCGCAGAGCTCGAAATTAGCGACAACAAAAGTGTTACGAAAGTGTTCACGAAAATACTAGAATTACGGTCAGGCAAAGTTTCGCCATCCCGGACACTAATACAAAATACTCATTTTTAAAGTGCCTATTGTAAAATTCGCTTACAACTGTTGGTTATTGGAAAATACTGTAAATTTTCCACGTAATTTCTTTGTTCTTTGTTGGCGGGTAATTGACCGAAGTGCGATCGGACATTTTCTCTGCGAAAGAGCGACTTGGCGGATCGGTCAGATTGTATTTCTGACTGGGTACGTTACTTGGGAGAATTGTTATGAAATAGAGTATATTATGCGCATTTGGTGTGCGGACAATAGCATTATTTTAGTTAGGCTTCGCTTTCGTAGGTATAATTGCAGGAAAGATGATCGAACGTTT
>CM052085.1:7180167-7206152 GCA_028453745.1 Agapostemon virescens
TAAATTGGTGCCATTCTCTTTCACACACTCCAAACTGTTGTCATTCCTTTTCAAATTTCAGCAAATTTGTAGCATTCTCTGTTTCGCGCTCCCATCTGTTGTATTTTTTAAAATTATATTAAATTTGCAGCATTCTCATTCTAACATTCCAAACCGGTGTAATTCCTTTTGAAATTCCAACAAAATGGCATTCTCTCTTACACGCATTCATTTGCTGTATGTTTTAAAATTAAATTAAATTGGTGGCATTCTCTTTCTCAAACTCGAAACTGGTGCAATTCTTTTTCAAATTTCAACAAATTTGTAGCATTCTCTGTTTCATGCTCCAATCTGCTATATTTTTTAAAATTACATTAAATTAGTGACATTTTCTTTCTCACACTCTAAACTGGTGCAATTCTTTTCTTCAATTCCAACAAATTGGTATCATTCTGTCTTACACACTTTGATCTGTATATTTCTTTTAATTCCACCAAATTGGTGCAATTCTCTTTCACACACTACAAACTGTTGTAATTCTTTTTCAAATTCCACCAAATTGGTGGTATTCTTTGTCACACACTCCGATCTGGTATATTTGTTTTAATTCCATCAAATTGGTGGCATTGTGTGTTACACACTTCGACGTGCACATTTGTTTTAATTCCACTAAATTGGTGGCATTCTTTTTTACACACTCCGAACTGGTGTATTTGTTTTAATTCCATCAAATTGATAGTAGTTTTTTTTTTTGTTATCACTATATTTACGGAGCACTAAAACTGAATATTTTACATTACTATATCAAAATAACTGCGATTATTTCAATGTTTAGCTATTTCTTATATTAGATACCTCGAGGAATAGGGTAGACAAATAATTTCGCACAGATGCATCTTTGCAATTTCCGCAACTGCGAATTAAATATATTAGGATCCGTCGAAATAACGGGTCCCGTGCGTCCAACGTTAAACAATCCAAATTGTTGTCATTTGCAAACGTTACCAATTAACGGGAGTTAATTTGACGTCCCTCTAAAATAAATGCCCGGTGCACGTGCGCAAAAATTGTTCGTATGATAATTTCATTGGCATGAATGGTCTCGACGATCAGTTTATCGCGCAGTACAGAAACATACAACGAGGCGACACAGAGACGTACCATACACAAATAAATGAAATATCCGACACCCCGCCGGACGGAAAGTGTCAATTTCCAGAGGAAAATGGCTGATAATAGAAACTTGTGAAAACTTTTATTTTTCCCTTCCCCCCGGTATAACAAAGCTAATTGATCTTTATGGAAAAATTGGGACAGCAGGAAGAGGGAGGGTGCACGCGATACCTGTGCACACACTTTTCCCGGGGATAATCCGTGAAAATTCGTTCGTCGGTTCTGGGCGAAATGGGAAAAAATCCAACAACCTCGATCCATCGTTTTTCCGGCGCTTTGAAGTGCACGCCTCGGAACCGTGGCATGGGACGCGATTCAATCCAGAAAACGGGGGTTGAGGGGGAGAGAGAGAAAGAGAGAACCGGATAGAGAAAAAGAGAGAAAGAGAGAGAGAAAGGGGTGAGTAGGGATCGGGAAGAAGCGAAAAGTACATAATAACGCCAGATCAAAATCGGATTCGGCGTGGAATCACGCGACGCGTGAAATTAGTTTTCGCTGTGTTGTGCTCTAATGGAATAAATATTAATCGATCGATCGCGAGGTCGAGCAGGGGGATTCGACGTTATAGTCGCTTGTTCGTTAATCTTGAACATTCCTGTAGGCTTCCATTTACTGTGCAATATTTGAAAAATTTCGTTAACGCTATTTTTCAATTAATTCTTTCATTTAATTTGCACATGGGATGGACGAAAGACGTAATTCTGTAACTCTTACTCGCAAATTTCGAGCCGCCATTTTGTCGCACTCTGATAAATGTTCTATTGAAACTTTGATATTCTAATGGGCGGATTCAAAGGAGTCCGATGTGCAATCAATCAAATGTAGTGATATTCTGTTGCGATATTTATAAAAACATTAAAAATTCGTTCATTACAATATTATTTATAATATGACTACAGTATGAGTGAAAATTCAGTGAATGGCAAAATTGTTAACACAGAATATTACGTACTGTATTATACGAAAATCTTGCTAGAGTTAATTTTTATTGCTCTATTATAAAGTCAGATGAAACGTATGCATAGGAATTATGAATACACATTCACGAACATTGCAAATCATATTTTCATGTGGATAAGAAATATGATTTTCATATTGTAGCTCTGATAATTCACTTACTATAACACATTCTTTTATGTTATCTGTAACCCATATTTTTAAATTTAATCCAACGCAAACCCTTCAATATCTCGATTCGAGCATAAATGGACTTAAGCCACTTTCAAATTAAACAGCTCAAATATCAGTTGGTCTGGAATAAGAATCTAAAATAGACTAAAATAAAAATAAAATCAGGACTTGAACGATCGAGAGAACTTTGTTAAAGGGCGAAAAATATTTTAACCGACCTGTCGCAATGCGAGGGAGCGAAATTTTCATTTCCCCTAAAAAAAATCGGCAGTCTAATGACAGGCGTCGCTATCAATTCCGAGAACGAAAACCGCGTTTCGCGAAATGCGATCCGTTTAAAAACAGGGTTTATAGATTTATGCGAGCGAGGGGTGGCCACGTAATCGAAGCGAAAACGATCACGGGTCGAGGGTGGAGCGGAGAGCGATATTTGATCGGCGATATTGTTAATGAAATTCGCGATGCCTGGCAACGATGCGTTCCGCTTTGCGGTCCGGAGTAAATATTAAGCGCGCATTTTAGCGCCTCTGGCAACACGCCCTCTGCGGTCACGCAAAACGCCGTTGACGCATATCCGGCGTGTGTGGGAGAGAGGGACCATAATGCCACGGGATAAAATCGATCCTGACAGAAATCGAACGACCGGTCGGGGCGCGACAACCGGCACATGCTATCGCGCGGCCGTACGCGTTGATACGCTTTAATCAACTGGCCCGGCGTGTCGGGAACGAGAAGCGGCGCCGACGGGGAGAACGATTTTTGCATTGCCAACCGGGAAACCATTTTTGTTCCCTCCCCTTGCCAAACCCCCTCTGATTCCCGCCATATCCCGAAAGAACAATGTACACTGTCGACCACTGCGATGCCAACGTTGCGTTGCACTTTCGCGGGGAGAACGCTCCGTTTCGTTTCAGCGCGGTTTTGTTTGCAAACGTTGTCCGTTGGCTGCGCGGAAAATCATACTGGCCCTGTTTGGAATGTCCTCGAACACTGTCCTCCCACTTGAACTTTGTTTTTTGGAGCGAAAATTGGCTGAAGTGCGATCGGACGTTTTCTCCGCGAAAGAGCGACTCGGCGGATCGGTCAGATTGTATTTTCGACTGTGTACTTTGTTTTGGAGTATTGTTCCGTAAATGGGTTGAAGGATGCACATTTCATGTGCCAACGATCGCGTTATTCCGGCAAGGCTTCGCTTTTGTACGTGATAATTGCCGGAAAGGATGGTCGAACGTTTTCTCCACGAATAAGCGTCTGAACGTTTCGATTTCGCTATATTTACGATTGTGCGTGCTGTTTAAGAATATTGTTGCGTTAATAAGTTATGGCATGATCACTTGTTGTGCAGAACATCGTGGTTACGTTATTTATGATTTGTTCCCTCCACGATAATGCAACACGATGCGCCTACGATTGAATCAGTTGATATTTACGAAAGTGCAACTCAATATATCTGTCCGTCTGTATTTGAGACCGTCGATGCTGTTTTGGAATATTATTCGGCAAATGGGTTATACGGTTTACCCTTGTTATGCTGAATATCGCATTACAATGTACAATTTGTTTCATGTGGATCAAAGCGTGTTCAAGTATCTTCTCCGCGAAAGTGCAACACGATGCCTACGATCGAATCTGTTGATATTTGCGATCCCTTATGTCGTTTAGAACTGTCATTATTTATGTTGTAAAAATATAAAACACATTTTCAACCGTAAATCTAAAGCTATTTAAACTTTAAAGCAACGAATACAAAATATACGTTTCTTTCCGCCCCTGAAACAGATGTTTTGCGACAATAATTTTTGCTTCCCTTGCAGTTTATTTTTTCTTCGGTGTCGGACGCGAATGAACGCTGAAAGAATACCTAACGCGGTGTCCCATGAGATATTTACAAAGTTTCCTCTGGTCGATCGAACATCTTGCTAGTCAGTTATCGGCCGTTGATTCCTGGGACCTGTAAACAGGCCGAGTTACCGATTTCGCGCGGGTAATCCGAATCGACTAATCGACGGCTCCTCGACCGAAAATGATAATGGGATTACACACGCCGTTCCGGCGTGGATTGGCTCGTGTTACCAGATATACCGCGCTATCTCGTAAACTAAATGGTTCGATCTGGGAACACGGTCACGTTTCGGCAGTTCAGAATGGCCACGGCGGGGCTGGAGGCCTCGAGTTATGCCAACGCAAGCATTGTCAGCGAATGAAGTTGCGACAACGTCTCTCCGCCGACTGCGCGGTCTTCGGAAACCACCCTTCTTGTGAAAAAGAATACCCGCGTCAGGAAATTGCCCCCTGTCCTCTCTTTTCTCTCTCCCTTCTCTCTCACTCCTACTCTTTATCTGTCCATCTCCCTCTCGCGAACGTTTATCGACCAACACGAAAAGATTCGGCAGTCCCCTCCATGTATCTCTTTTATGGCTGTGTGAAAGCAAATTTTTGAACATTGCTAGGTGAAACGTTTCCTCGTACTTGAAAAGTAGACATTTTTACAATGTCTTTTGACGCGTCGAGATAAATCTGCCGGCTCAATTTTTACTAGAATTATTGCATTCGAAATTTAAGGTTTCGCGAATATTCTAAATTGCGCTGACACTTTAATTCGCACTTAGCACTTTGCAAGCAATTTTAATTTCAAGGTGTAAACACATCTCCTTCCGTGCATAGAAAATTCATTAGTATTACTTGAACGTGTAACAATTTAATTTTTACCGATTTATGAAATGCAAAAGTTGTTTTGAATAATAGTATGGCCACTTATAGTGTCGCCTTATAGGCGTCATTGAAGCGCCGAGGCTTAATTTTTCCAATGATCAAACATTCATTTTTAGAACTCAAAATTTAAAAAATCGTGAATTTTGTAAAATGCTGTGTCAATTATTACATTTGACTTTGCAGATTCATGCGTGTCGCGTTTTAATCAAACGCTTTAAACAAACTAATTTCTCAGTGGTTAATGTGATGATATTTCACAAAATACGTATGTCTTTAAATTTGTTAATGTTGAAAGCGAATATGGATTAACTGCAATTACGAGTAAAATTAGTGGAAAATTGGTTGGATTTCAGTCTTGACACGATTTCGAGAATAAATCTGAATCTCTTTGAAGTATAATAAATAATATGACGAAATTTTAGAAGGAATTTTACAAAGACCTTATTAAAACTTGTAAATGGTAAAAACGAATTTCGCGTAGACCAGATAAAATTATAATTGCATTTACTGACTACTCAACGTCTTTCAGTAAGAAATATAAATGCTCTACAAATCTACAAATGATTTCAGAATTTCCTATAATTAATCCAATTGTTCACATATTATTTGCATTGCACTATTCTTTAAAGATAGACTTTATGGTCAGACTATTATTTAAAAGAATGTTTACATCACCATGCTTGTTTAAAATTGCTAAAAATTTAATCGCTTTAAGAACGAGTGATAGTAAAATAACCCCTATATGCATGAGATGAAATAAATCGTGTAAAATGAAACTATCCTAAGTCAGAAGTTGGTGTCACGTTGAAACAGCTTCGAGTGAAAAGGGTTAAAACGTATTCCCTGAAAATAGATTCTTATCGGAACGTTTTATACGAGCAAAGATTTATTCTAGTTTTGCACGTAGGAACAGTGGGCTTGTTCTTTTTGTTTTTTAACGCAAATGAAAGTTACAAAAAACGTAGATTATTTTTCACGCCGCGAGGTTCCCCGTGCCCATTCAACTCGTTCATCTCATCGCCGATCGCGTCTCGCGAAGAATACGTTTTTAATGAGGCACGACACCCGGACAAGCTCGGGAAAAGAGGTGCTGTCCTTTTTTCGACTCTCCATTCTTTTTAATCGTCGTTTGATTGTTGCATTTCGCAGCTGAACGACTGGGAACCGTCGATTCATCGTCGCCCCGGTATTTTCGCGGGCGAAAATGAAAGTAATTTCCGGCGAGGATTGAATACAGAATATTCGGGTCACCCTTGTCTCCGATGTCATTACTCTTTTCATTTTTTGCCGGTGGTGGTGAAAAGATTTCAATGATTTGTAAAATATCCAAGGGCTTCGAAGGATCGTATGTAAAATACTCGCGCGTCCGATGGGATCGGCAGATCTCTGTAACGAACCGATAGACGACGATCGGAAACTGTCGAAAATCCTGTCGAAAACCATCGAATACGCCCGATATTTTGCGGATCTTGAAAAATCAAGGATTCTCTCCGGGCAGATATTAAAATGGAACGATTGCTTCTTGAAAGAGTCTCGACGGAACTCTCGGTAAATTAAACAGAGGTAAGTAATTGCGGTTGTGTTACTTTACAAAGGAGTACTGGGACCGGTATTCTGTAAAGTATCGCATTCGATGAACATTTGAAAGTTTTGCTCTTTGTAATAAAGAACGGAATTGTTTTAAAAGCTTGTTGCGGCCCGTGTTCCCCGGCAACGTTTACCTTTGTACGTAAACGTAAACATTCCTTGAAGTTACAAGCATGACTGCAAAGCAGTTGGTAATTATGGAGGAAGACTTACAAAAAAGAAACGGTCATTTATTTCATCCATACTTCTTCAATGTTTCCGTTTTATATTGCTGGATATGAAGTATCGCTTTTCAATAAAACGGAGAATCACAGCTTGGTGAATTATTGCTATAAAGACCAGTCACATTGATTCAAGTTTTCCCTCGCACATTGTTGAAATTATAAAAGTATTTTCGTAAAAATGTTTTTAATGTAATTTTCGAAAATTGTACTAGGTCTTATTAATCATTTGCACTCGAATGATGACTTCGAGGCATCGCTAAAAATTGCGACACCATTATGAATAATGATAAAAATTGCAATAAAAATGTCATTGTTGTAAGAACGAGGAATAGTAAAAGAACCCATATCCATAAGATAAAATAGATCAGGTAGAATGAAAATATTTTAGGTCAGAAGGAATGTCTTGGTTTTCGAGTTAAAACAGCTTCGAATGCAAAGGGTTGATACTAAACCTTGTGGGTCAAGTGACTCTTCTAAGATTTTCTATTTTACTATCATTCAAGCTATAAAATTGCCTTCATAGGAATTGATTCAATAGATTACTTTATTTCATCATATACTGCAATGAAAATAGCAGGAATTCTAAATAAATTATATCTTGTCATTTTTATCAGACAATGCACATTAGTAAATTTTAACCCTCGGTAGATTCAGTGTTAAATGCAGTCTTGTTGCTATTACAAAGCATTTATTGCTCGGTGGTCCCAGTGTTAATTCAGAAAACTCAGAAGATAGTACTATACTGTAATGAAAATCGCAGGAATTCTAAATAAATTATATTTTGTCATTTTTATAAGGCAATGTACGCTAGTCAATTTTAACCCTCGGTAGGTTCAGTATTAAACACAATCTTGTTGCTATTACAAAGCATTTATTACTCGGTGGTCCCAGTGTTAATACAAAAAGCTCAGAATATTATTATTCCAAATCATTACTGGGCAGTTCCAGTGTCAATTTATAAGCCTCAGAAGATACAACTAAATATTTACAAATTTCGAACCTGGAGGCCTGAATAAGAGTTAAACGAACGAAGACACACGGGGCAGAAAGAACCCGCGACTACTCCTAGGGTTATTTTAGGGTTGGGAAGAAAGCGATCGAATCGATGCAGCCCTAATCTCCCCGAAATCGTGCGAAAGAAGCAAAGTCCGACCACCGGGGGTGAGACCGTCCATTTTCGAGTGGACACGTACCTTCGCTTAGCGTCCGGTACCGTCGGGGGCGGGTGATGCGGGTACACGCGTGTATCGGTAGGCAGAGGGAGGGAAAAAAGGTGGAGGAGACAGGAGGCAGCGCAGCCAGCGTCACAAGGAATGGCGATCGACTGGGAGAGCAATGGGGGGCGAGGGACAGGAGAGAGTATCGCGATACTCCATCGGCCAGAAATCGATACCGGGGATGGTCACGGGTGCGGGGTGGTTGCCTCGCTGTCTGTATTTTTCGTGAAAGCATTACGGACACGGATATTCGCGTTACACGTGGCTCTCAGCTGTGTCTACGACGTTTCCTCGCGAAATCAAGATTTCGCGACCCTTGCCATCGTCGACTACGAACTTTCACGCTGCCGTATCATGCGAACCCTCGCGTCGGTAGATTCTGACTACTCGACGTCTAAATTGACCTCCAAATACGGTAATAAATCCATCTTATGCTAGCGCGAACTTAACACTGAAACTACCGCACAATAAATCCAATGATATACATTGCTTTGTAATAATAACGAGACTGCATCTATTAAAACTTCATATCATTCTTATTGCAACATGTACGTTACTAAAAAAGTACATCCAAACATTTCTGATGAAAAGATTTTTATAACTTGAATAATTGCGAAAGAAAAAACTAGAGACCAGTCACAATGACTGGTTTGGTAGTTCTAATGTTAAGAATCGTTAGTTAGCGAGGTTCTTTCTTCCTCGTTTTTAGCTACACGTACCCGAACTCACGTCACCGCCATAATAACGAAACTCTCTCTATTCGAACTACATAAACATTTATCGTAATAAACGGTGTCCCAAAATTAACGCAAGATTCGAATTTGCTGCCATTTTTGTAGTAAATTGTTGGCAACCTTGAAAAAAGAACAATTTGACAGCTGAGAGTTTAGGGTCTCCATGCTTACTATTGATGTGGCCAATATGTGGTTTCAACAAGACGGTGCCACATGCCATATAGCCAGTGAAACAATTCAATTACTGCATGAGACATTTCCTGGTCGTGTACTCTCTCGTTTCGGTGATCAGAATTGGCCCCCTAGATCGTGTGATTTAACACCATTAGATTTCTCCTTGTGGAGTTATTTGAAGTCAAAGGTCTATGTCAACAAGCCCACAACCACCCGTGCATTACAAGAGGAAATTAAACGCTGCATTAACGAAATTCAGCCACAATTATGCAGAAAGGTCATGAAAAATTTCGACAAAAGAGAGCGTATGTGCTAGCAAAGCCGTAGAGGCCATTTGCTCGATGTGTTATTCCATAAATAACCCTATCCTATGTACTTTATGATTCAATGAAAAAATAACAATCTAAAGACTAAAAACTGTGTTTTCTATTTAATTCAAACCTTGCGTTAATTTTGGGACACCCATGAATGGAAAAAACATTTGACATGCTGCCTGTTAGTAATAATCGTTTTATCATCCTTCCGGAGATCGACGGTACTAACGGAGACACCTTTCAGAAAGGAGTTTTGTGAATTGTATTCACGGGATGTAACGTAATTTTCTAGAAACTCGTTATTTCGGGACATCGAATGAAACAGGTTTCGAATAACCGAGGTCAAAAGAGTGCGCCTCTAAAAGAGCATTGTGCTCAGCGAGAAAAAAATTGTAAAAAACCGAGGCCCCGGCGAAATCAAGAATCAAGACTTCACAATGGAACTTTCAAATCACTGCACCCCCGGAAATGAATGCGCAAGATTCGGGGTGCACGCGTTTGCGTAAATTTCGCGATAATGAAATTAGTCGCTGTCGAACCTTAATTAGGTTGCCGGATCTGCGTTCGATATAATGCGAAAGATAAACCGCTGATTATCATTCGAAAGCTGTATCGTTTAACCAGAAAACAACTGAGACGCGAGTAAACCGGAAAATCCGAAAAACAAACGTTCGACGATCCGATTGACATCGATACGTTGACAAATTCGATCGAGGCGGTGTTTTTGTTACGTATATTCGATTCGTGCACGCCAACAATCGCATTATGAAACGAATCGAGTTTACGTCTTAATTGGGATCCGGAAGTTAGGATTCGCCACGCAAATTAAAACTTTCTATTATCTGTTTTAGTTATCTCTGACTCGGTAATTCTATAACGAAAATTGCGCGAGGCGGAATGGCAAATTGAATTTTAATTTGCATTCTTCGCCGTGGGAAATTACTGGCGAAATCTGGTTTGAAAAATGCGACAAAAGTGAAGCTGATTCAGCGAAGTATTAAGCGCGACAAAGTTATTATTCTCTTTGTACGGTAAGCTCGGAGAACTAGTCGCATGAAAAATAAATTGCCGGGGAATGAGGTTCAAACGCAAAATTAAAAGATCCGCAGTTTCCAGAATTTACGATGTTTATCAGATTTGTACATCAGCGGCAGCCGAGCCAAGCGTTCCCGTCAAAAACAATGGCTAATAGCACGCATCTCTTAACTCTGAACTGCACAAAAATGGGAGAAACTTTATGACTAATATTTTTTAATTTTCTACACCTGCAAAAGCTCACCGTGGACGGTAGCAAAATTTTTTATAACAATTCCCCGTCATAATATTAGCATTTTAATAAATTCATTTTAACATAAATATATCAAATAATCGGCTGAGTAAATTAAAAATCGTGCCGAGAAAATTAGCAAAAAATTGTAGATAAATCAGCAGAGTTTTTTGAATTTGTTGCTAAGTAAATTTTTACGTGGCAAAGCAGTCGGTCGACGCGTCGAAGAAAGCAGCGTTCGCGTTCAGCCGATTCCGCTCGGAGAAGCGCTAAATTGCTATCGCTCCGCGGTCATTCGGCTAAATCGCTCGTTAATTAACCACGCGGTATTAATTAATACTTCATTGTGCTCGTTACGAAGTTGTTAGTCCGCGGAAACTTGTTCGAACCCCGCGTTCTAGTTAGCGAGAAGCGCGGGCGTTGCACCAGGCATTAATCGAACCTCGAAATTCCGATTCTTAGGCGAGTCGAACTTTCACTGAACAACAGGGTGCAACCACTTCGAAACAATCCGCGCCAGCCGACAAAACGACGAAGAAGCGTTCGAACGTGTCTAAACCAACAACGATGTAATAATCGTCTTCAGATTGAATCGCGAATAACTTTGCATGATCGCATCGCGATAATTGGCCAACGAATTACCTCATCGAACTTTTATTCCGCCTGCTGGGAAAAACTAAATAAAAAAGTTTTCGAATCGCGAGGCCGAAGTCACGGTACCTTGTACACCGTGATAATTAACGAACAGCTCGATCCTCTCTTCCTCTCTGTCTATATCCCACTACCCCTCCCTGGTTCCCGTCAGCATTTTCTACGCCGATGATTCGCTGACTTTCGTTCATCGAAATTAACGATAAAGGCAACTCATCGTTCCCGGCAGGTCTGCTTAAATATTTGAAGAAGTGCTTGGCGAAATTCTTCCTACCATCGAGAGCTGCTCGAATCGAGGATCGAGCAACTTATCATACCCCTGCCGCCCCTTCTTCGACCAAGCTACTCCAAACCGACGAACCATCCCCATTCCCCTCGACGACTCGTCAATGAGTCGTACGTATGAAAATAATGCTTGTAAACAGTGAGCAAGGACAGACGGAAACACTGTATTCCTCGCGAATGATCTTCTATCAGCACTGAGTAATACATTTCTGTTAACGCTTCATCCGCCATGCGAATGGAATACGCGAACAGTGTTTACTTAGAAAATTGCGATTTCGTGGCATCACAATATAATAATATTTATATTCTATTTTAAAATACATTTTATATGCAAATGCATGAATTATCTGATTATACGATTAACGAGTAAGTAGTCTGTTTATTCTGTTGACGCAGAACTTTAGTGGTATCTAATAATCGTTACGATGGAAATATTTATTTTCTCCAAGATAAATCAATCAAGTTCTTCATTTGTCCTTTTAAAATAAAAATATCGATAAAAATTTAGAATAAATATAGAGTAAAATTCTTAATTTACTGAAATCGTGAAAGGGAGAGTGAAACTTCTATTTAGATCTTGGAGGTGTCTTCAGCGGAGAGATTCAAGAACTTTGGTGCCCCAAGCACTCGCGGAGGTTAAGACAGAGTCAACAGAGCCGAACATCTCCGTACTAGCAGCTAGAATCGGGTACTCGGGCAGACTCGGAAAGAATCGGGCACCTCGAGCACCAGCTGGCACTCGAGTGGCCTTCGGGCACTCGGCCACTCGGGCGAATCGGGTAGAATCGTACAACCTCGGCGCAAGCGAGCAGATTCGGCCAATCTGGCACTTCAAGCGCCAACTGGCACTCGACCATTCGGCCACGCTCGGTAAGAATCGGGCGCCCCGAAGGTCAGCCGGTAAGACTCAGGTACCCGACCATTCGAGCACACTCGGTAAGAATCGGGCGTCTCGAATGTCAGGCGATAGGTTCGGGCACTCGGCGACTCGGGACAACCGGCTGTCTCGAACTCTCGCGATCAGATTCGGGCCCGATCGAGCTACCGCGGGTAGACTCGTGCAAATTCGAGCAGAATCGCGCACTTTAAACGTCGGCGAGCGAATTTAGGTGGTCGGATAGATCGGACACTCGAGCATGATTGGTCAAAATTGACCACCGGAGAAACCCACAGACAAATTCAGGCATCCAGGTTACCCGCAGGCAGTTCGGAACGTTCAGCAAGCCCGTCCGATATGGTCGTTGGCATCGCCGATTGCCTCAATCAGAAATCAATAGGACTGTCTAGCGGGACGAATACCCCGGGACCCGTGCACATGTCAGCGTACTTTACGTCTGTTCACTGTCGCGGCTGTCGACCGTGCTGTACACTTTGTAGATCTCGATTTTATCATTCGCTCGTCGAACAACACGGGGGTGCGGCGGGGTACCAACGACAGACAGGCATTGGCGATCATTGACAACTATCGCAAACGCGAACGCGTGAAACGAAATGGGGCGAGTAGCTCGAAGGGAAGACAATGATTTTCACCGACGACTCTGCTGGGAATCGATAAATAATTTTATCCTGATTATCGGACATTTTGCGCGGCGGGACGCGCAGCAGATAATCAAGGCGTTTTCATTGGATGGAGAACTTGTTTCGAAAAAATTTCTGTTATTTGCTTTCGGTGAAATATTGTTCATTTATTGTCACTTACAGTGCAGAGAAAATGTTTATTCGGGCAGAACGAATTTTCTCGTTCGGAAAATAGGATACTGTGATCGCTGACGATTATTTTTACCCCCGCGGCTTTTAAGCATTCGTGGGCAAAATTACCAAAAGAAATATCGAACTTTTCAACATTTTTAATAGAACAACTAATCACAGTCAGACTAATTGTTACGTCCTGGCATCAATTTTCTAACCAATAAATAAACTACTTATTGCTGTATTACAAGTCTCCTCGATACAATGCAAACGTTGTTCAAAAGTCTCTTTCACAAATAACTCATATACAGAAATTTGATGTCACCGTCAGCCACTCCGAAGAGCCGTCATAAATTGAAATACGCAACGAAATAAATTCAGGACCGCCAGATAAACACAATTCCCTTCGAAACAACCCGTCCCGAATAGATCCGAATGAAAACCAGCAAAAAAGCTCGATTCCTTCGACAACAGAAGACGCTAAGCGTACAACCACCGAGAATCACGTCCGGTCGCAGCAAGGCACCGGCAAAGAAATACAACCGAGGTACAATCCATAAAGCTTGGTCTAGTCTTCGGTGAGGGAAATTCGCGAATATCATAGATCAAGCTGTCGGGTCGTCGGGTCTTTTTCGAAAGTTCACCGGCAGTCGAACTTCTCCGAGTCATGCGACGGCGAGGGTATACTAGTTGGTAGCCGTCTTTCTCGACCCGGCATCGGTCTCGCAGTAAATCATCGCGATTTCGGGGATCGTTCCGAGCCGGAACATCGATAAACCAGAAAATGAGAATCACTGGGTCCTCCTCGGGATACGGAGTGTTGGCACAGTGCTCGTGATCGATTACTCGTCATCCGCGCGCGATGTCCCGAGTTCGACGCCCACCGCCCGCTGCCAAACCAAACGTACTTCTTCCTCTTTTTTTCCCGCGCCCTTCTCCTCCCGCCCCTGTCCCTCCTGTCACAGCCCTCCGCTCCTCTGCCGTCCCTGCATCGTCTATCGGTCTTTCTCGTCGGTTTCTCTATCCGGTCGGTTCGTTTCCCTCTTTCGTTGCATCGACCGTAGGCTCTGCAACATAGATAGCCACCGATGGACGTGTACGGGAGAGGACGATCCTCCTTTTTCCACCGTGTCTGGCTTTGTGAGAGGCGCGAGTCGGAGAGCGCGGCCTATTCCAGCGAACTGGAGGAACGAGAGAGAAAAAGACAGAAAGAATGAAAGAGAGAGAGAGAGGAGCGAGAGGGTTGGGGACGATGCGAACCTCTAGTCGATCTCTGCCAAATCAAACTTAGGTCACTCTTTCGTTTTACTGGGTCGTTTCCGTTTCGAGAGGCTCCTTCGTTCCGGCTATCGATTTTGTCCACCTTGGTCACCACCTTGTGCACGTTACGCCCTTGCACCGGACCCTTTTTGGCTGTCGCGGTGAATGGAAGTCATTCGAGTTTGAGGAAAATGAACGAGAGGTCCGGATATACAGTGAATCACTTTAATATTCGGACACTACAATTTTCGCTTTGCCACATTGTAATTTTGTTCACGATGAAGAAAAGAAAAATTAATTCTAAATTACATTACTGTATAGGGTGTAGTTAATAGAAGCATAATTTTTATTTATATAATCACTAACGTTTACTAAGCATTCTATTTTAAACGAAACAATGTCTAGTTTTAACGTGACAATGATATTAATTTTTTTTTCCCTCATCGTGAACAAAATTAAAAATTTTATAGTGCCCGAATATTTAAGTTACTCACTGTATCCGTTGATCTCTTCTGAATCGTTTCCTTGGGATTCGAGACCGTTTCTTTGGCGTTCTTTAAAATTTCCGAAAAAATTTTTGTGGCGTTTTTTATATTTTCTGTTTTGTACATGATCAGCTAGTCTTGTTCAATTTGATATATCCGTTTGTTCGTTCGGTGTATTTTTACTTATTTTATTCAGTGTGCCCGTTGTTCATTCTATCATTATCATAATTGTTCGCTCGAGATGCAGTTATGGTAAAATGATCGTTCGTACACGCGCTAAAAGGATAGTGTGAAGTGTACGTTGAGTTTCATTGACACACCGCCCGTTTCCGAGACACCCTCAAAATGGCTGGCCACTTTCCGCGCAGCATCATTTGATTTCGCTTATGTTAGATTTTTATATAGCTTTTAGAAAAAATATTTCCCACGTTCATTTTTCAGTGGCCATACATTCGGAGAGCCGAATTCAAGGGTTGTTTTCATTCTAATTTTTTATGGCAGCTACCATTCATAACGAAAGGGTAAATCCAACCCTCGAGTTTCACGCCCTTCGAACGTGAATGATAAAAGCTGAAAGAAGAATACGGATTAAATACGATTGTGGTAACTACATAATGATAACCTTGTACCCTTAAATACAGATAACGGCAATTAAAAATATGTATTTTACAACAATGTTCTACCACTGGAAGCTGTCAAATCATTTTCCAATTAATGTCAATATCGTACGTTTATATTCGAGGGGTGAAAACAACCCTCGAATACACATTGTTTATTGTGACGTGGAAACGTTTAACATTATATATCTATGAAATGGAAAATGTTAAAAATTAGTTGTTCTTATTTCTAACTGTGGTGCACCAAATAAAAATTCTGAAAAAATTCTAAAGTCCTTATTTCGATAATATGGTGCGACTATAAAAATTTCGTTGCGGTGCCCAAACTACTTTTATATAAAATTCGGATTTCTTAGGAATTTTAATTTTTCAAGATTTTCAACTTAAAAATCTGTCAAAAGTATATCGACAGTCTTGACATGTTAGAAATTTTTCATAATTTTTGTATGCAATTAAATAGGAGAAACTTGGAGGAAACCTATCAAATAGAGGGTTATAATTTGACACAGAAGCCATTTAAATCGGCTGAGGGGCATTTTTGACCATCTTCAAAGGGGTAAAAACAGCGAAGTTCACTGCTTCAATGATAACACTAATCATACAATTAAAAACAATTTTAAAATGAACCCCTTCCTTGCGAAGAGCAATAACGGAGAGCGTGCGCGTTACAGCAGAGTTCGCCCAGCGGAAACTGATTCAAATAATTTTCCACTTAATCACAAGAAATGCGGTACATAATATTGCAATCGATGTGCTCGTTATGTACAGTATTTACACTGATTAAATACTCATTGGTAGACGTAACAACAGCAGTCCAGACAATTCAGTGCGGCTATTAAACTTCGCCCAATCATGTCCTGTCCCACCCTCATTAGCGTCCAATATTCCTTCGCTTCAGAAGTCAATTCCAGCCCTCGGCAACCCTTCCATTACCATAAAATCGTAAGACTCGACCCTCAAGATCCGTCGCGGCAATCAAAAAGCCCCAGAGAGGTCCAGGCAGCCGAGGAAATTCAACTTTACCGAAACGAATGAATTTCTTCAACCCCGTTCTCACGCATTAGGGACGTCGAACGGGGCAGTGGGAAGGTGCAAAGGGTGGAAATGGACGACTGCCAACGACGATAGAGAATTGGCAGCAATTGGGGTGTGACTTGTGTCCGAGACACCTCTGTGTTCCGGAAACGTCCCCCGTGACTTGGCCACCCCCGATTCCACCTGGCATCACGCTTCTTTAATAATAATGACGCTAATAACGATCCCGTCTAATGCCAATCTAACCCTTTCGGAAATCTAGTAATTATTACTCTTCTTTATTGATCATCTTTACTACAAATGTTTAAGTATAATTGTGTTTCGACAATTTTGGTAAATGTTGGTCAATGGAAGTAGTTGTGTTTGTAGTATTTAATGGAACGTAGCTTACTTTTAATAATTTATAATTTACTTTTGTAGATCTCACTGCATTTTATGTAACACTAAATTTAGTTTAGTTTAGAATTTTGTATGAGCTTAAGAATTGCCTGGAATTCTTACAAGATTCTTTCTTTGCAGAGAAAATATTCACAAGTTTTATACAACTTTATGCTTGTATTAAAATTTGTAACAAGTCTTATTCAACTTTCTATACGTAATTAAATTTATTCTAATACGTTTCCGACTTTTGTGTGCGTACTAAAATTCTTTGCAGTTCTCATAGGACTTCGTAACACGCATAAAATTGTTTAAAATTGTTACACGATTTCGTACATAAGCTCTCAAATTTGCTAAAATCATTTGCACAATCTGATCATCGAGTTAATGAAACTGTTATCCGTCAGTTTCTCTTTTATTCCCGTACAAAATAATCGACTCAAACCAGCCAATTTTTGAACAAACGATAGTCGATTGTTGGCGTTAGAAGAGACGTTTAATAAAATTGTTTGTCGTTCGCATGAAATAACGACGGTCTATCAAAAGTCTGCTGCAGTTGTGGTGCCCATAGGATGGAATAAAAAATGGGATCAAGTTCAGTAACGGAAGTGGCAACATCCGGGGTATGACTTTGTGTCGAAGCCACCCCTATTCACGTGCCCCCATATGACCCGGCCACGCCTGTTCCCGTCTCACCTTGATAATAGCCGACACGAGGGGTGGAAAGGGATTTCTGTTCCCAGGGGGCGTGTTCGGAGGGAGGGGGATCAACTGTGTATAGATTAATGGACAGATAGGGCTGTTATTATATGGGTGCTCCTTAAGACAATGGACTCCCGGCAATCTGCGATCTTTTTCGAGGCTTGAACGGAGGGTAATTTGGATTCCGTTTCTCGTCGAGACCCTCAGGGGCGCGATAAGCGAAGTTGTACAGCTACGCGGTGATTGGTTTATTGAAAGACCGACGGAAGAAACGAGTCTCCATTTTTTTTCGGGGGAAAGCGATCCTTTTGTCCTGCACGATTTATAGTTTTTTCGCTGAACGCTTCGAAATGACCCACAATAAATATTTCAGGACGACGTTAAATAAAATGTATAAACACTTTGGGAACAGTTTAGGCATTGCTTATACATTTAGGAAAAATAGTACGTCGATTTTAAACAATTGCAATGTTGCTTCACGATTTTAGTCCTCTTTAGGAAAATTATTTAAATTTTTGTGCGATAGAAATTAAGTATATTTTTGGATTTATTTCATTTTCCTTGAGGCAAAAATTAAGTATAGATTTTAGTCCTCTTTAGGAAGGTTTATTTAAATTTCTGTACGACAGAAATTAAGTATATTATTGGATTTATTTTATTTTCCTTGTGGCAAAAATTAAGTATAGAAAATTGTTAGTCTATAATTTTGTTGTGTTAGTAGACTTTCTCTTCGAAAATAGTGATTCAGATTGATTGTGCTTTCATGCTTTTAAGTTCTTTTGTTTGTTTATGTAGAGATTTTCTGTAGAAGCCTTCTCTTTTCGAAAAAAATAGTGGTAAATTGCGTTTAGTCTGGCATCGTTGATTCTGTTTGGTTTTTTGGTTGTCGCGAGTGACGTTTGAGAGAAAGCTATTAACAAATTTCAGAGAATCCAGTACTCACCAGTCAGAAGGAAGAGCAGCACGGTCGAATTCATTCCCGAAGCCAAAATTCGTCGAAGTGGAATCAATTCAACGCATTCTCGGCGCATTCCTGCAACAAAGAGCAAATTGTTTAGCGATTGAGGCAAGAAACCCACCTTGATTTAATTCTCACGCAAAGTTTATTCTATTTCGAACAGGTATTAACACTAGACCTGCCGTAGTGAGTCAAACGACCCTTTCTAGATTTTCTATTCTACTGTCATCGAAGTTACAAAACTGCCTCCATAGAAATCGATTCTATTCCTTTCTTCGATATTGTGATTAAAATCGCAGGAATTCTAAATAAATTATATCTTGTAATTTTTATAAAACGATGTACACATTTTAATCTTCGGTAGGTTAGGTGTCAATCAAAATAATGTCGAATGTAATGCAAATTATTTCCCGCGAGCTAATAAAGTTTCTACATTTACAGAAAAGCCCGTCGAAACTTTCTCACTGCGGTATCAGTCCATCAAAAATTCTGTGTTGATCTAAAATCCAAAACACGGAGTGTTTGGTGCGAATCATTATGTGAAAAGTGTTCGGTGGCTTCGTTAACGATGAGTACGCCATTCGCCGATCTCGTCGAAAACACCCTGCACAAAATTGTTGCCGCAAAAGTTGGAAAGCGGGTCGGTCGATTCGTTAACATGTTGACTACCGAACCACCATTCCGGAGGGCGGTTACCCTCGCCTCACCGACAATCATTTCATCGACAGTGTCTATTCAGCGACATCTTGAGATCACCGACGATGTTCTTGTCGACACCAAGTTTCGTCCGCGGTATTTTCATTATACGAACTTCAAGGCGACGCGAATTCTGACATTGTCGACGATCCTTTCGACGAAATCGTGTTGCTGAAATGTCTGCCGACGAAAGCATACAACTTCAAAATCAAAGTAATTTATTAAAGAAAATCTCAGCTACAAAGATGAAGTCTGTCAGAAGTTTTTAAACTTTACAGAATAAAAGTGAAATGAAAAGAAAATCAAAAAATGGCAAAGTATCTAAATTAATAAACGAAGAATATTCCTTATAATAATTCTAAGAATATTGTAACAATTCTCTTTGATTGCCATGTCTTCCAATGAACACAGATGTTTCGCATAAAAATGCTAATCATCGCAGTGATCGCTTCTTTAATATTATTTTTAATCCTACAAGTCCCAACGAATAAATTGCAATTTACATAATTGCGTTACAGTAAAAATTAACATGCTCAGTTGAATAGATTTTGCGTTCCGCGGTGCATACCACCGGTTGAGACGCAGCCATAAGTGTTTCATCGACAAGGGTGGAATAATTAAGGGAAGGCCACTGTGGACGAATTCAATAAATTCTAGTGAATGGGCCGGGAGAAGCGTGACGCTTATTACGGCGTCGCGTTTAACAGATTTTACGGGAGTGTTAACAGGCACAGGGCAAATTAGCATGGTGCCCCTACATCTGCCGACCATTAATCAATTAGTACGTTTCCGCGTGTGCACGGGCCACCGTGTATAACCGCTGTGTCGACCGAGTTATCCTCTCGTGCTCTCGCTCCGTCTGCGTTTCTCTTCGTCAGCGTAAAATTTCGATCGAATGGTCCCGTTAAATGATCGCGACCGAAAAACCGCGGACCAACGACCAAACTGACGTTCAATAACGTTAATAACACACGGAATCGGTGAAATCCGAGTGGCTGGATACCCCGCACCCCCGCTAAACCGTTCCACTTTCGGTTCATTAAACCCAAACGATGAAAAGACGCTCGAAATGAATTCTCCGCAATGATTTTTTCACTTTTCACATCGTTCTGCTCGTATACGTTAGACAGATAATTTGTTTGATCGCACGCCTCGTCAATATTTCCCACAAAAGTATTTTTGTCCGTTTAATGCTGGAACTACCGAACGCCAAACCTAGACTAATATACAATGCTTTATAATAATCACCAGGTTGCAACTATTCAAATTTTGTAGAACATTTAGGTTAAGATCTAATGAAAACATTCGATGAGGAGGTTTTCGTGAAAATATTGGAATTATTTTCCCCAGAAAGGTAACGCATAAATTAAAGATTTAAGTTCTGAGTGAAAATAAAAATATATACTCATGTTATGTCACTACAGTAATTAAATTAGAATTTTTGCAACTTTAACCTCTTAAGCACGATGCGCCACTATAGTGGCTTCCGTGGATGTCATTTTATATTACGATGCGCCACTATAGTGGCTTGAACACACTCAATTCTATTATTAATTATTACAGTAAATTATTAATGTTACAATATATGCATCATATCTTTTAGAAAAATTACAATTTAGTTATGAAAAATCTCATTCCAAAATTATTAACGTTAAAGTATATGCATCATATATTTAATAAAAATGATAACATAGTTATCAGAAACTTCATTCCAAAGTTGTTAAAAATAAAGTGTATGCATCACATATTTAAGAAAAATTTTAAAAGTTTAAAAAACTATTAAAGTTAAAATATATGCATCATATTTTCAAGATTAATTATAAATCTACATACAAAAATTATTACCAGTTAAAATGTATGCATCGCATCTTTAAGAAAAATTATACAATTTCATTAAAGAATTACTAGTTTTAAAGTATATGCATCATATCTTTAAGAATAATTATAATTTAGTTATCAAAAACTTCATTCCAATGTGCTTTGCAGTACAGAGAAACTGCACAGCACAAAATTCAACAATGCCTAAGAGTTTAAGGATTGAAAAACCGTCTTGACGTCGCCAATATGACGACTTTCGTTCTCAAAGGGTTAAACTTCTTCTCAGTTTCTCGCAAAGCTACTTAAATCGTATTTAAATCGTATAAATTAAATTTATTAAATAAATTAAATTAAAACTTGAGTTGGAGGGATCTTCCGGTTTCAACCCTTCAATTTTCGGCAGAAAACAGTTTTACACAAATGAAGATCTATAAACATCGTTCCAATTTGTTTATAATTACCAACACTGTTCTAAATATGTATATGTTAAGTAATTCAACGACCGATTTTCTCAATGGTTGACACGAAACTATTTTTCCCCAGTTTAAATGAAGACTGACAAACGCCACTGCGATTCCGTTACGTCGATCCTCTCGTTTACCGCGTTTAAACAAATTCCTCAGCTGCTCGGCAAGGTGCGAGGAACAGCGAGAATCAGGAGAATCGCTTGACAAGATAATAATTGATGAGAACGAGGGAATTTCGATCGAAGTCGAAGTTCTTCGAACCTGTTCTTAACCAGCCGGTACATAATATAAAAGTTTATACAGTCAAAGTGGACCACTTTCGAGGAAATGAAATTACGTTAGAAGAGAGAACGAGAGAGAGAGAGGGAGAGATAGCGATTCAGCGTTTTCATTGGCCGTTCCGGGAGCTTACTTTCGAGTGCGCCGGAGAATAAAAATGGAAGCCGCACACTCCCCGGCCATCGAATTGAAACGTATTAGCCTCGGTGTAGGTACACGTATCAGCCGGTCGATAAGCAATAAGATTGATGGTGCCGCGGCTAAGATATTCATTTATTTCTGAAGAATGACGTGCTATTTTTCAGGACGTCATTCGACGAGCGTATAACACATTTATCTTAATATTTCATGCCGTCCGGGGTGAGGCGTGAAACGGAAAAAACAAAGAAGGTAAAAAGAGCCGATCGGTGTATTAATATCGTCAAAGACTGTTCGAACCAACGAGAACTCTATCTTGTCACTCGAAGCAAGACGTTCTTCAAACGACTACAAAATTCCCCGATAAAACGTAACGCAAAGCTATTATTTACCAGGTACGTGAATACGAAACTGGAATTTTTGTTACAGAAAATACACGTTTATTGCGTGAATTGAAACCAAATATTTTATCCGAAGTATTGCTCTGATAGCTATACATTTTTCCTATCTCCCTGACAAGTTATGGATGCCACGCGGAAAAACTGTTCCTTTACATTCCTTTTGAGACAAACGAGTCATTTAGTCATTTTCGCTGCTCGGCAAGTGAGTGTCCCATTTATGCAAATAAATAATTATCGAACACTAGCCATGCCAAGTTAGCATAGAGCAAAATTACTTTACACTGCTTCTGGATCTTAACCATGGCTTTCAAACGTACGGAGACGACTTCTCGAGTCACATTTAACTGATTTGCGTCTTCGTTTTTCACGTCAAAATTCGTTCTTTGTTCCTCACGTCAAAATCGCTACTTTTAACCCTTTCACTTCGGCAGTCCAATCCGCCAAAATTCCGTCACCGAACGGAAGTACGTGCCAGAAATGTGCACAGTACGCGTGGTTTTTGTATACATTTTTGTATACGTTCTTCTACGTCTTAAATAATTACTATGCCTAATAAGACAATTGTTGCTCTAATATAGCACGTATTTTTCACATTTTTAATATGAGAAGACTTATACAAAAATTATATTAGTTATTCTAAAAACATTAGACCAATTACAGTTGACATGTTTCTGCATATCATATGGATGTAGGATATATCCGGTGCTCGAAGCAAAAGGGTTAAATTTTTTAAACCACTAGAGGCACTGTGATTTAGCAAGAGCACGCTCGCCGTAAGCTTCGACAAACATTCGTTGCGATTTCGCAGCAGTTTTCTTCAAATGGTAACAGAAAATCAAAGCTGTCCGCAAATCGTAGTTTCCAGGCACAAAATTCAACACGTTCGACGCTGCTAACTCTTAGCACCCGAGTGGCGACTTTGAAGCGCCACGGAAAATAGCCACGCTATTATTTTAAACAATTTTACCACTGCTATTATTATATCTATGAAGTTGATAAAAATTTAACGCTTGTAAGTACGAACAATAGTAAAAATGGTACAAGGTGAAATAATTCGTGTAGAATGAAGATATCCTAGGTCAAAAGAAACGTTTTGGTTTTCAAAATGACTGGTCTCTAATTATTTCTTTCGCAATTGCTGAAATTATAAAAATGTCTGCATTAGTAATTTTCCGATGTACTTCCTTAATGAACCACATGTTACAATAAAAACTGAATGAAGTTTGAATAGATGTATATCCTTGTAAATGATATAAAACAGCTTCGAGGGCAAAGGATTAAAAACTATGCCATTCTATGAAACTTGTACGGTTGTCAGTTGAAAATCTTTATGTCGAAACAAGGAAATGGCGTACGACGACGCGATTTAACACGTTGAATGGTATGTCAGCTCTGGGGACTGACGGTATCAAATTTACAAATTAATATGTTATAGATAATTCATATAATATCAAGAAATATTCGCACTATTTCAATACATTGGAATGAAACAGAAAAGCACAAATGGGCTAAGCGAGTCTTTTGCTTAAATAAAATGTCACGCGAAAGATAAACAAAATGGCTACGCATTCAACGTGTTAATGGTAACTGCATTGACAGCTAGTGACTCGTACGGGTTACTTCCGGTTTTATATTTACAGGTATATTTACAATGACAACAAAGTGCACGTCTTTGCTACACTCGTTATCTCCAAATCTGTTCTAGGACTCTGACACCTTGTCCTGGCTTACGTTGACTTTACCGAAACATGGTATAGATTTAATGAAAGCTTAACCCCGCATGCGGCGCAGATCTAATTTAGGATTAACTTAAGGATCCAGGCTTAAGTTTCGACAATCAAATTTGAATCGGACCTAACTTCGGACTAACTCGGCTTGTACCAGGCTTGACCCCCGTTCGACCAATATTTGGACCGATGCTATCGATTCGGACCTAACAATAGCTTATTTGATCTTCTTTTTATATCGATGTTGTGTTCACCGCAATTAGAACGCCATCCTTTATTTGGATCCAGTTGGAGATTGGAGCAGATTTAATTTCTGTACGATTTTGGGTTTCCATCGTGGTCATTTCAATTTATCGGTGGTCAATTTGTTTTGAATTCAGTTTTAATTTTGCGGAAGTTAGGTTTGCAGATGTGAGATCTAAGTCATATTCAGCCTTAGTTATTCGTTAGACGCGAATAACTTTTTCAAAATTGAATATAAATTGAAAATAACGTTTTCCTAAGATGGCGTTAGTCAGAATTGCGAAGAAGAAGATAAAGGTCAGAATTTTTAATTTGTTTCCTGTAGCTCTATCAGATTCTATAATATATCAAAATTTAATATATTAAATTTAAATTAGCATGAACTATAGTCAAGAAATTAAATTACAATTTTTTGGTAATTGAATCATGTACACGAAGTTTCATCGAGGTCGTTGTGAGCTGAAGTGGCAAAAGATACAAACATTTTTGCAACTTACAATGCAAAAGGTGTCTACTTACTTCTCAGGAGACAGTTAAAAATTGTTATCTTCAATCTATTCTTCATAATTGCAATTAATAACGTAAAAGAAAAATTATTTAAACGTTAACTAGTAATCTGATCCTTACAACGTGACAGAAACAGATTAAACTGGTTTGATCCAATTTTAAAAAAAGTTATTAATTTCTAAAGGGTGCAGTGTTTTGTGCCATCGGCGTATTTCAAAGATTCAAATTCAAAGAAGTGCCAAATCGCATGAACCGCCAAATTTCACAATTCTGTTGTAATTCGAATACGAAGGGCGAGGTCGTTCTATCAATTTGCCCTGTTCAATTTCCGTCGGGTAAACAGTCATTTCGTTGCATCGCGATGAATCGGTTCGAGCTGGAATTTTTCCATACGCAAGGATTTGTTGTCGATCCTCGAGGATCGGGCTCAATAAAAATGCTTGTTGACTGATGATATTGCATTTAAATTGCAATGAGCGCGGGAGAGGGTGGGGGAGAGACAAGCATAGAGCAGCACCGCGTTCAAAAAACGCAATAATCTCGACGATTTCGTGTCGGTTATCGCTCTGTCGGTTTGTTAGGCGCGTTGAAATTCCAGCTACACGGACGCGTAATTTCCGTAAACGCGCATGTATGGTCGGGCGATAGTGAAACGCGAAGGGCGCCGATCAATTAGCGATCTTCGCGTGGAATACGTTCCTGGGAAAATGGAAAACGCGGATGGTTCGGAACACAATTTTCCGTAGCGGGTTTACCAAACATGCGGGTAGTACAGATACTTTCGTCGCCAATTAGCTGATCTCTGAACAGTCGTATCAAACTGCCAAAGAATTGATCTGTGTATCCGATTCGCCATAACTAAAGAAATATATATATATTTTTTATATACAGCTCTATTAATACTAAATCCACCTTAATGAGACGAACTACCCTTTGAAAAGTTTTTATTTTACAATTATCCAAATTTCCCATTCGCATTTTAACATTCATAAAATATTTAATTGCAGCAGCATAATATATTTATCTGATACACAGTTTGGTACATTGAAGTGTGCTACGGGGACTGCATCGGTTGCAATGAATTTTAACAGAAACGTGTACGGAGGTTCAAAGAATCGTATTATAAGCGCATTGCGC
>CM052085.1:7237928-7271601 GCA_028453745.1 Agapostemon virescens
GCGTTGCTTAACAGCATTTAAATCTTCATAGAATTTTTTAAAATACAGTCTCGAAGATATTTCTCGTACCTTTTCTTGTCAGTCTTTTGCTACTCCTAAAGGGACAGTTTATTTATTCAATTTAATACAGTTTGTTGTAGGAAGTCGTTCATGAGTGGATTGATTGAAGAGGGGACGCAGAGTCAGTGGAAAATGTTCATATGAACTTGTACTCTATTTTATCTTATAGGAAAGATATTGTTGCATATCAACGCCCGGACAGTGGCTCTTTTTCGAAATTGTTAAGTTGGCGTTGCTTAACAGCATTTCAATCTTTATAGAATTATTTAAAATACAATCTCGAAGATATTTCTTGTAGTTTTTCTTGTTGGTATTTTTACTAGTCCTGAAGAAACAGTTAAATTATTCAATTTAATACTTTGCGTTGTACAAAGTCCTTCATGTGTGAACTGATTGAGCAGTGAACACAAAGTCAGTGGAAAATGTTCATATGAACTTGTGCTCTATTTTATCTTGTAGGAAAGATACTGTTGCATATCAACGCCCAGACAGTGACTCTTTTTCGAAATTGTAAAGTTGGTGCCGTTTAATAGCATTCAAACCTTTATACAATTTTTTAAAATACAATCTGGAAGATATTTCTTGTAGTTTTTCTTGTTGGTCTTTCTCTTACTCCCAATGGAACAGTTACATTATCTAATATAATACGTCCGGTTCTACAAAGTCCTTCATGTGTGAACTGATTGAAGAGTGGATACAAACTCAGTTTAAAATGTCCTCATGATTGTATGCTCTATTTTACACAACATCTTCTCCACAATTACAAAGTCAACGTTGCTTAACACGTTCGCATCTTTATCCATTTATTTTTTAAATAAATCTCCAAAGATATTTCTCGTTGGCCCGAGAGAAGGATAAAGCTTGAAGGAGCACCCTGAGCTCCAGAGGGACGAGATTCCATGCGGAGTGGCTTTCTTCGTCGACCGTAGAAACTTTCCACCGCTCTAATGACATTCATTGGCGCGGCCGAAACACTTCGAATTTTCTAATCGACTCTCGATTACCATTGAGTGGGAATCGGCCGTCGGCGAGACAATGCTCTGGTTTGCGGCCGGGCCGGCCGTGTAGCGCGCACAATGGGCGTGTTCGTACGTCACGATTTTCGAACAAAGTGTCGCCACAGTCGATAGCGCCGGTGAAAAGCGTGTGCAAGCGTATCAAACGCGTTCACCGCGGTGCGGCCGCCGCGCCGTGCACCGGATACCCGGTTAAATAGTCGTGCGGATGGTCGCGGTGCCGTTGACGGCTACTCCGCTATTGCTCTCATGCTACTTCGCGTCCATTTACCGGAGAGAGCCTGTGTGCTACACGCGCAGGGCAACAGCTCACGCTAGAATCGTAAATCCCTTGGAAAACAGTCGTCCGTTTATTAACCCTCGAAAAACCGGCCATTTTTACTATATTATAATCGATCACCTCCAGACCTATTCCCTGGTGCATTCCTCCATTTCTCAAATATTATCTTCTAACACGTTGTTGCGCGTTTTACGTTCTTCATGCGGCGAACGACGCAGCATTTTGTTTATTTAAAAATTTTGCTGACGTAGGATTTTTGAAGATCGTCCCTTGTCCTCAAACCGAAACGTTTCTAAATATCTGGTAAAATTTGCTTTGCGATAAAATTACTACAGATCTGAACATCGCAGCTACCTCTTCTCAACCATCCCAAGAAAGCTAACGAAGATTTTTTAAAACTGCCCCTTGCCCTCAAACCGAAACGCCTTTAAATATCTTGCAAAATTTTCTTCATAAACAATACAAATCTGAAGATCAAAGCTTCTTATTCGCAACGATCCCAAGAAAGCTGACATAGGATTTCTTAAAATCATCCCCCATTCTTCAACGAAACGCTTCTAAATACCTTGAAAAATTTTCTTCACGATAAAATTACCACAGATCTGAAGATCTGTTATTTGAAGTCAAAGGTCTATGTCAACAAGCCCACAACCATCCGTGCATTACAAGAAGAAATTAAACGTTGCATCAACGAAATTCAGCCACAATTATGCAGAAAGGTCATGAAAAATTTCGACAAAAGAGTGCGTACGTGCCAGCAAAGTCGTGGAGGCTATTAAAGACTAAAAACTGTGTTTTCTATTTAATTCAAACCTTGCGTTAATTTTAGGATACCCTTTACATTGATAATTGAGTATGGACAAATTCCGGTTTCGTGTTTACAGACCCGTTAGAGCATTATAAATTTTCTAGGAGTTTCTCGATTAAAGCGGAATCGTCGAAGGCATTAACCCCTCGTTAACCTTGAGCGTCGGACCCACTATGTGGATCACTATTGATCCGTACCCCGAGGAAACCGAGCCGCCGAACTGCTCGTTGGAGCAAGCTCTCAACTCGAATCGATTTCCCAGCGGGATCCATTGGCACACGCGTCCTTATCTGGCCAAGCGATTGTTCGACGACCCTGTGCACGGCGTCAGCAGGCAAAGGGTTAAGAAAACAAGGGGTGCGCAGGTAGCGCGTGCGCGTGCTCCCTTGCGGACGTACCCTCCGGTGACATCCGGCGCAGCCCGTTATCCGCGCGCAGTACCGACGTCCGGCTGTCATTAATGTATCGCCACGTAACGGTGAACCGTGGCTGCGCGCCGTCCTAGCGAACAAACAGCAGCTCGTCGCACGGTAAACACACCGGTACCAGCAGACGCGGGATCGATGGCACGCGGTGCAGCGCGATGCAGCGAGGATGCAGCGCGGTGCAACGCTGTGGCAACGCGGAGCAGAACAGTGCGGAGCGCGCGGTGCACTCTGCTCGGCCTCTCCGCCTCTGACACCGCGTCCCTGTGTCGCTACGTAATGAATAGGACATAAATCCCAACGTCCTTCTGTCGAGAGAGCCAGAAGCCGCTATCTCTATATCCGCTCACCATCCTCGCGCTTGTTCACGCGCGCAATATCTGCCGGAAGAATACCGCGTCCTTCCCCTGTGTCAGAATTCTCCAATTTTTCCGAGGCAAATGTCAGAAAACTATAATCACCTTGGTTCACTGTGAGCCGTGCAGCGCGGTACGGGCTAAGTAGATAAATCTTATGTCGTCAGACCATTAGAAATATGAGTGGTTAAGATTTATATACACTCTTGAAGATTTCGTTGTTATTAACAGCTTAACTGGTCAACCAACGGCCTCCGAAATTCCACAAGATCATAGTAATTTATTTAACACACTAGAACTACCGAACAGTAAATTCGATGATATACATTGCTTTGTAATAATAACGAGACTGCATATATTAAAACATCATATAATTCTTATTGTAAGGTATACGTAATCGAAGAAGTACATCCGAAAATTTCTGATGGAAACATTTTTGTAACTTCAATAATTGCGAAAGAAGAAACTAGGGACCAGTCAAAATGACTTGTTTGGTAGTTCTAGTGTTAATGCAGCAACAATTGAAAATTCAAAATGTCTGACGCATAGTTATTCTTCAACCGTCTTGTAGTCTCCAGATATGAATATATTAGCGTACAAATTTATTTTTAAACGGGGACAAATAATTCCAAACCGAACAACTATTTATTTTAATTCTCTTGTAATGAAATTAGACCATTTATAACGTATTATTAATTTATTTTGAGATAGAGTTCTCTCGCAATGCGAATAGTAAAGCGCTACAAGATGCGGATATATCGGCCTCCGGCACTAAAAGGGTTAAGATAAACCTTAGCAATCTCTTCAAACTGTGAATACACTTTTAATATATTGATTAACCAGAGAAGGGCTCAGAGAAACAAAATCTTTCAATGCCTTCCTTCTTGATAGAACTATTACAGTTTCTGCAGTGTTTGCTGAGGAGGTTACGGTTAATGGCAGGCTAACGCTGAATCAACATTTCGTCACAGATCAGATTAATTATCTACCATATTTCCACTCATGCTTGACAACAGCTTCAAATGCATGTTGATATTTACGCTACACGTACATCCACGCTGGAATGAATGTAATTGACGTTGGCGAATATTCAATTTAACCAGATTTCGAGAACTGCGGTGATAGACAGACTTGTGTTGAAGATTTTAACGGTAGAACGACGGAGCACTAAACTATACTAACATACACTGCTTTATAATACCGACAAGATTGCAATTATTCAATGTTTGTCTAACTTTTATGTTAACGTATGTTTTAATGAGAAAGTTTATGTAAAAAGTTTTCGTAGGAACATTCTTATAATTTCAACGACTGTCAAATGAGAAGTCGATCTAGGGTTAAGCAAAGTTTAACAAACACTATGTCTTTCTTTTCAGACGAATTCTGATTTTATTCTTTTCTAATCAATATTTAACCCTTTGCACTCGAAGCAATTCCATTCCAAAATCAAAACTATATTTTTACCTATAATAGCTCCGTTGTGCACAGTTTATCTCCTTTCGAACATACGAAATTAATTACTATTACTCGTACTTGGAATATTATCATTTCGATCGTTGTTTAAATAATAGAAGCGCCATTCGAGTGTTAACCTCTTAGGCACGGATGAATTCTGCGAGGGGCTATTTCTCTGTAAAGCAGAGCACATTGGAATAAAGTTTTTGATAACTAAATTATAATTTCTCTTAAAAATGTGATGCATACTTTTCAGCTTTAATAATTTTGAAATGAAGCTTTCGATAATTCAGCTTTACTACTTTTCAGCTTTAATAATTTTGAAATGAAGTTTTCAATAGTTCAGCTTTACCACATTTCAGCTTTAATAATTTCGAAATGAAGTTTTCGACAATTAAATAATAATTTATTTTAAACATACGATGCATATACTTTAACTTTAATGATTTCTCGATAAAGCTTTTGATAACTAAATTACGAGTTTCCTTAAAGATATGATTGCCGTTAAATCAATGGCATTCAACATCGATTTATCATTGTGGACGTTAATCGGATTGTAGTACGAGGCGAGAGCTTCGTTATATATATATATAAATAAATGACACTTGTCTGAAGTACAGAAAGTTCCCTCGGCATTCAACGTGTTAATAATACAATTAATTGATCAAATCACTATAGTGGAGCATCGTAATATAAGATGACATCCGTGAAAGCCACTATAGTGGCGCATCGTGTCTAAGAAGTTAAGGATTAGACATCGAAGTAAAAGTAGCAAGTATAAAAGATATAAATGGTCTTTTCCCTTCTAAAAAATACGTTCTTCTGAAAACGTTCTAATAACTTTAGTTACAAATGAAATGGGGTGGCAAGGGGTTAAGCAGCCGAAAATAGCTTTTCCCGAAATGAAATTGATATAATGAATGTAAATAAAACTGCGGAGGTTTTCATCGGTTAGAACTGGTGACTGACGATATAAGTATTATTTGCGAATCGCTCGAAAATCAATTTGTCGGCCGAGGCAATCCATCCACTTTCGAGGCCCTGCTCGAGGCCTTGTATCGAGGATCACGAAAATATCATCGATAATTTATCGAACGTCGATGGCGGAATGGTTCCGGCTCATTAGAGGCGAAGACGAATCGATCGGCCAGCAGATAAAGAGCATGTCCGTTCAATCGACCAGGGAAATACGTTCGAACTTCACCCTGTGCTTAATGTTCCGGGGAAGAAAAAGTGAACTCATTAAATCGTAATGAACCCCGGCGATGTCCTCTCGAAGGGGACAATTACGCGGTTTACCGACGGCAATCTTGTCAAAGCTGACGTTTCCCAGACGTTGCTGCTTGTATCTCACGAGTGGAAGATGCGACCGGACGATCGAACATTAGGGAACGTCGAAAACGCCGATTCTACCATTCACTCGAATGAAAATTAATATATTCTTGCAATAATATCTGCTAACCTCCTTTGGCAAAGGGGCAACTCGTTTCTCTTTCTTTTAACTTTTCCCAAATCGATTCGCCATCGTTTATTTTTACTGAAACTTTGGGAAATTCGAAAACTTTGAAATTCGGAGGAGGTTATTCTTCCACGAAGACCGGAAGCCTACTATTAGGATTTTTACTAATTGCACTGTAACAAAATGAAACTTCACAAACTGCTTTCACATTTTTAATTTATAACTAAATTATTTTATAATTAATTTGTAACTAAATTATTAAATAAGGTTACCGAGGATGTCATGTTGATTTACAATAAAAGTTGCTGTTAGCGTTGAGAGATCCATTGGAAAGTTTTCAATCATGGACAATGGACATTAAAAAATCCTGAATTCTTCTTTTGTCATTAAAGGAGTAAAATCAGCCTTTGGAAAAAATATCAGTGCTCTTGTAAAACGTTTCAAGAATAATTTCTTCAGTAATTGTTCACTTTATCGTGGATCTCTGCGTCGACGTCTGTTTGAGTTGATTGCAATCGTTTTTCCGGTGAACGTCAATTTTATTTGTCTCAGATAATATATCTGTTGAATCATCGCCTCTTTGAGTCTATTGTATTCGTTATTCCGAGGTACATCGATTGGTATTTGTCTCAAATAATATATCTGTTCGATCATCGCCTGTTTGAGTCTATTGTAGTAGTTATTCCGAGATACATCGATTGTATTTGTCTCAAATAATGTATTTGTTCAATAATTGTCTTCTTGCACCTATTATGGATGTTACTCCAAGGTACATTCATTACTGTCATTTCAAATAATGTATCTGTTCAATTATCGCCTGTTTGAGTTTATTATAGCTATTGTCTCGAGACACATAAATTATATTTGTTTCAAATAATTCACCTGCTCGATCATCGCCGTTTTTATTCTATCGAAATTCTTATCCCCACATACGTAAATTAATATTTATTTAATATTTAAAATAATAATCACTCCTTGTCTTTTTACATTTATTCTGATCGTTACCTCGCGGAAAATTAATTGTAACTGTTTTTAAAAAAATTTATCAATGAAACGGAGACATTGTTTCAGCAATTTTTACTAATTACAAACACGCTAATAACTGTAAGCTGCATTACATCATCGAAACTAGAAAGAACAACCTGTCCGACGATAACGTAACCTGCATGCACCGGCGGGGAAACAAAAGGAAGCATAAATCGCAGCACAAACAATTTACCCTCCTGTAGAGATTCCGCAGATAAAACCTGCATTGGTAAAATCGCAGATTAAATAACGCATTTGCCGAACAGAGCGACGACACAATGGACCGAGCAGCTTCTATTCCCTGCAGCGAAGTCCGATAAAATCGCTTATGGGGTGGCTATTATAAGTTCGAGCACCGAACGCTGCTCGACAAGCTTGCGGAACAACGACGCAGAAAACGACGTCGTACCTTTTGTATCTTTTTCTCGCTCGGTATCGGAATGATCTTTGATCGAGCAGGCTGTCGCGCATTAGAAGCAACATGCCGGTTAACAAGCTCTTCTTTCCCATGCGTCACCGAGCAGATGGCAAATGGCGTTAGCCGGGGGCCTTAATGAGACAGGTACCTTCCAAGATGTCTGGTGCATGTATTTCTCTCCCAAAAGTCCGAATAGCGATTGCGGTCGCGGTGGTACGCCTAAGAGCTTCACGGCCCAAGGGGCGAAATCGATTTTTGGAGGTGCATTCGCATAATGATTTTTGTTGACACTCCTGGGACAAATATCGAGATGGGACCTACTGCATCTTCAAGCTTATGGTTTGGAGTTCACGCATGATTTTTGTCAATATTTTATCGTGACAGGTCCGTCGAGACTTTGAAGGATTGTTTATGGAGTTTTGGAGATGGTTGTCGATTTCGGTGTTGATAGTTGCCGTTTCTCGAAATGACGTTTCCCAGGGGCCTTAATGGGTCGGGTACCTTCCAAAATGTGTGGAGCGTGGATTTCCCTCCCAAAAGTCCGAGTAGCGATCGAATTGCGGTCGCGACAGTACGTCTAAGAGGTCCACGGCCCAAGGGGCGAAATCGATTTTTGGAGGTGCATTCGCATAATGATTTTTGTTGACACTCCTGGGACAAATATCGAGATGGGACCTACTGCATCTTCAAGCTTATGGTTTGGAGTTCACGCATGATTTTTGTTAATATTTTATCGTGACAGGTCCGTCGAGACTTTGAAGGATTGTTTATGGAGTTTTAAAGATGGTTGTCGATTTCGGTGTTGATAGTTGCCGTTTCTCGAAGTGACGTTTCCCAGGGGCCTTAATGGGCCAGATACCTTCCAAAATGTCTAGTCCATGTATTTCCCTCCCAAAAGTCCAAGTAGCAATCGAATTGTAGACGTGGCGGTACGCCTAAGAATTTCACGGCCCAAGGGTCAAAATCGATTTTTGAAGGTGCATTCACATAATCATGTTTTTTTACACTCCTGGAGCAAATATCGAGATGGGACCTATTGCATCTTCAAGCTTAAGGTTTGTAATTGACGCATGATTTTTGTCAATATGTTATCGTGACAGATCCGTCGAGACTTTGAAGGATTGTTCATGGAGTTTTGGAGGTGGTCGCTGATTTCGGTGTTGATGGTTGCCGTTTCTCGAAATGACGTTTCCCAGGGGCCTTAATGGGCCAGATACCTTCCAAAATGTCTGTCCCAAAAGTCCCAATGTCGTTGGAATTGCTGTCGCGACGGTACGCGATTCACATAATAATTTAGTTCACATAATGAATTTACGGGCTGAAAGCTTTTCGGGCAAACATCCGAGGCTGCGTGTCGATTTAAAATTCCGATTGACCTGTCCGGCCCGCTCGGAAAATCGCTCGACGAGGCTTCCACGGTCTCTGGATCGGGCATATCTGACCGATCTGATCATCTACTTCTTGCGAACCGGTTCGGTACTCGTGCGGAATTTAAATCGCTCGACCGTCCGCCGGATCTCGAGCCGGGATCGTGGAAAATCCACCTTGCGCCGGGAAATTTCACGCTCATCGTCGAATTTTAGTGCTTGGGCCGCCTGGGGATGCTTTAAGGCGAAAGCGACGCACGTTCTTTGATCTCCGTGTCTTCTTCCAAAGCGTAACTGCTTCACCAAAGATCCTATTATAGTGTTTTATCTATTTTTACTTCGTACTTGAAAAAATACTCTCTACGTTCCTTTTAAAACATCGCAATTCGAACATTTTAGTGCAGAACAACGATGTTATTTTAATGTATAAACTTCGAATAGTATTCGAATCGATATAATATAATTTATGAATTATCATGAATTTAGTTCAACGTTTTTCGCTTTTAGTTGAAATTTTTAATGGATGAATCCTTACTATGACGAGATAGAAACAATGAAAATCGTATTTGATAAGAATTGAATAAAGTCGAAGCAACTCCTTTTGAAATTCTAAATTTGAATTCAATTAATATAAATTAATACTTTTGAAATCACAGAAGGATTTTAATATTCTATTTATCCATGATTCCAAAAGAATATTTTTCTACATTGTGGCAATAATAATCGCTTGGTTAAGAAGTGAAATTGTTCTTATTACTGTTAACATTCACTTATACCTTTTTTTAAATATCAAGGACACTTTCAATATACTTCTTTTTTCATAGTAATTGCGGAAGAAAGATTTATCAAAATGCTCTGAAAGTAACTTCTTGAAGATTGAAGTTGTTCTGCGAATGAATCGTTTTAAAAAATTGGAGAGTTAGTTAATTAATTTTTAACAGCAGAGTTGTTATTAAAATATATTTTCTGACTGGCTTTTAAAGTAACGAAAGAGTACATTTCAGAAGGCCATTGAACACTCGTATAAATAATTTATTTTGAAATTTTAACTTTTTAAAAAATATAGTATATAAATATACATATGTGTGTGTCATTCGTCGACATTTAAGAGTAAACGTTCCATTAAAATTGACGGTACATGAAAACCATAAAGTTTCCTAAGAAAATACGAAAGATAGAATTTTATCCTGTGCATAAACAATTTTCATCATAAAGTAATATTCAAATCCGTTGAGCTTCCTGCGTTATTACTCTTGGATTGTTATATCCAAGCCACATGTACATAGTACTATATATCATACACAATGTGATCTCTGCAGTATTATTACGGATACGGAAATTCATTGCTTAAGTTTCTATTTGAACTATGAACATGATCGGCATCGTTAATTAATTTAATCACGAGTCACAACAAATTGACCAGCGACGAAGATCGATGTTCACCGAGTATTTATAAATTATGATTAAAGAATAAACTTTCAAAGAGATCCACTATTTTTCTTTTGCCTCTCAGAACCATTCTCAAATTCTCCATTTATTGCGCTGTTCTCTTGTTGTCAATATTTAAAATAACGAAACCTTATCGACTCTCGATAGAAGTCGCCCAAAGGAATTCGGGAAAGAGAAGAGAGGCAGGTCTGGGAGCAGTGGTAAACGAGTTTTCGAGATACTTGTGTAGAATTTCGAGGCAGGAGTCACACGTTCCACAGAGAAACATGTGCTTACGTTGCATTAAAAATAATTGTCTCATACATGGCTAAGGCCATCCCTTTTTCTTTCCTTCAATTACGCAAAATGTCACGATGCTGGTAACGTCGACGGTATCTTAGGTTCAAAGCGATTTTTAAAGCACCGACGCGTGCATCATTTATTCAAAGGATGGAATAGAAACCATGTTTATATGTAGAACAGTTATACACAAAACAGTTACGTATAAAACAACGTTTAGTATAAAATAGAATAATGTAAAAAAAAAGATAAATTCATTTTTGGGCCGCCAGATTAATTCGGATGATTTACTCAAAGGATTCAATGAACTAAATAGAATCTTTATTCAATTTTTACCATTTTCTCGAAAGATACAAAGCCAAACAGAAGTACTTTTTAAGACATCATCCCAATAAAATAGAATAATGTAAAAATAAGCTAAATTCATTTTTGGGCCGCCAGATTAATTTGGATTATTTACTCAAAGGACTCGATGAGCTAATAAAATCTTTATTCAATTTTGACCATTTTCTCACAAGATACAAAGCCAAATAGAAGTATTTTTTTAAGACTTCGTCCCAACTTCTATTTATTCAAAGGCTACAGTAAAAACAGGCCAAATTGAAATATTTCATAAAACGTTACTTCTATTTATTCAAAAAATACAGTGAGAACAAGCTGAATAAAATGCATTTCTAAAGCTTGAACGTCCAGAGTATCGGTTATTTTAAGTACAGTAAAAATAAAGTAACAAGAAGCTGGTCGAAAGCAATTTTTGTAACGTCAGATTAACTTGTATTATTTATTCAAGAGAACGTGTGGCAATGAACTAAATAAAAGCAGTTTTTAAAACTTCAAGCCTTGTACAAACTTTACCATTTATTTAAAGGATACAGTAAAAACAACCTATATTGTAGTATTTTTTTAAAGGTCGACCGAACTTTTATTTATTCAAAGGACACAATAAAAGCAAGTTGAATGAAATTCATTTCTAAAGCATCAACGTACGCGAGACTGTTTATTTTACCTACAGTAAAAATAAAGTGACACATAAGCTGGAAAAAATCAACTTTTGCAACGTCAGATTGCCTGGTATTATTTATTCAAGGGAATTAGTTGCAATGAACTAAATGGAAGCAGTTTTTCAAACTCGAATCTTCATTCAAAGTCAAACGAAAATACTTTCTAAAACGTTAGCCGAACTTTTTTTTTATTCAAAGTATACATTAAAAGCGGGTCGAATAAAATCGATTTCGAAAGCATCGACGTACTTTTAACTCTAGAACTACCAAACCAGTCATTTTGACTGGTCCCTAGCTTTTTCTTTCGCAATGATTGAACTTATAAAAATGTTTTCATAAAAAATTGTCGACCTCACCCACATATGGGTGACAGAGCAATTTGTCCATATTTAAAAATAAATTTGTACATTAATGTAATCGTTGTACTACATTTAGTTGAAATCTGGAGAATACGAGAAGGTAGAAGGACAACTATGTGCATTTAAAATTTTTAATTGTTGTTTTATTAAATAAATTATTTTGATTTTGTTGAATTTTTGAGGTTGTTGTTCTGGCAGTTAAAGTGTTAATGACGTATACCTTAGAATAAGAATTGTATGAAGTTTTAATAGATGCAGTCTCGTTATTATTCCAAAGAAATGTATATCGTTAGATTTATCGGTTGGTAGTTCTAGTGTTAAGGTACAGGAAAAATAAAACCGAGAAAACAGGAATTTTTGAACGATTCTCGAAAACTTGCCATGATTTATTGCCGGGGAGAAGCGACAATGAAGAAACTCGTGTTTTCTGCGGCACGATATAAAACCGAATAGCGATGTTCCACATTAGATTGACAATTTGATGCTCTCCACAGTGAATCAAGTCGGCAAAAAAAGAGCCCGGGGCGATGGGAAGAAGCGAGTTCACGCTCGCCGCGCAATTCCGTGTCGAGATAATCGATCGGAATCGAATTTTCGACGTGGAGATTAAAGATTCCCGGCCGCCTCACATTTCCTTTGGGATAATTTATATTTATGAAGGTTAGTTTCGTATTTATGATCAGGACTCATGGGCCCGAGGAAATTACATTCTCTAGCCAGGGTACATTGAAACTTCCGGCAAAAAAGTGCTTACCATGCAAATGGCGCGCTAGTGTTTTAAATTGTTCCTTTGAAAGATACAATCTTCCGGAAAAGGGATGTTACCCGGCGTTGCAGTTACTTGCAAAATATAAATCTCCTCTGTGAATTCCCCCGCAGCAGCGGCAGCCGAGGTGAAATGTCGCGCGAATAGGTTAAATAAAAGATCGACAATCGAGAACGCGAAATGAACCTCGCGACGCTATTTTATTGTATTTGTCGACGAACGGGACCGTCTTACTCGCGAACCACGAACACGCCCACGAAAGAGAATTCATTTCGACTATTCAGATCGAACCGGAAAGAAAATAGTCGTGCATATTGTCTCGCTGTAGCCACGCGATCTCAGCTTTATGGAAACCAATCAAAAGTTTCTTTGGAATTGTCAATGCTAGACGCGGGAACGATATTAACCCTTAGCGCTCCAATGACGCCTCTGAGGTGACACTAAAAATCACATCACTACGTTTGCATTTAAGAAGTCGGCAAAAATGTTAATATTTCACGTACGAGTAACAGTAATAAACTTTATATACGCGAAAGATAATTAACCATGTACAAGGAAACTATTTTACATTAAAAAGTGTTTCGATTTTTAAATTAAAATTGCTTGGAGCGCTAAGGGTTAAAATATTTCAGACAACATGAGTAATGGATGTAAATTAATTTCGATGCAGATTTTTTAAAATATTGTTTAACACATTAACTGCCGTGTACACCCTCATATGGATGACGGCATTATTTGTCTACATTAAAAAATATATTTTCACGTTAATAGATTCATTGCACCAGTTGAAATCTAAAGAATATATGTAGATTCAAGAATTATTATGTATTGTACATTTCAGGGTTTCCATTGTTGCTTCGTTGAGTAAATTCTTTTAATTTTATGACATTTTCGAGGCTGCTGATTTAGCAGTTAAAGTGTTAGGCGAATAATATTTTTAAGAACCTTCCAGCACTACTAAATTCTAAAAATACACATTTTTGCGGAAATTGTAAAACTGTTTTTGCTAAATTCTCTGGTTCTCATGAAGCAGATTACCACCCCCAATTTTAACGGCTGATTCAGATCAGGAAAAGCAGGTTTCACAGAAAATAACATTAGCTCCAAAAAATATTCCTACATTTCGCAATTTTCGAGATCCGTACCTAAATTATTAAAACACCGTAATAAAAATCATACAACAACGAACCTGCACTCGTTTCAAAGCACGAAGCCTCAATTTGAACCCCGCGTCATTAATATTCCCCTATACAATTTTCGAAAAACTGTAACCAACGAAGAAAGCAGATTTGTAACTTCAGTTTGTAAAACCGTCGTTACATTTTCCAAATTATTATTTGCAAGAAGTAATGCAGCTCGAGGTCAATGTCACCAGCGATCGAGTCAGAGACCTGGAATCTCCGTGGATGCGCAGGAAACCGGTTTCGCTGAATGAGAAAATTGCAAATATCGACGATTGTTACAAAATTGGGCGGTTGGCGTGCCAACACCGAAGTAGCGGTATTTTCCGAATGGGACAATGCTCGTGGTCCTTCTAAAGCAGATCGCAATCTCCCCGCAGGGTTCGAGGGCGGAACGACCGCGGACAAGACAATTTAATGGTCCGAACAGAAACTTGAGTAAAGGGTGAAAGCTCCCGAGTACCCGCAGGACGGTTAATCGACAACACGCGATTACAGGTATCCATTGTCGGCGGCTTTCAGATATTCTGATACCGCGGCCCGCGAAGGACCCTAATCCATAGAATTGCTATTCACCGAGGATAAATAGCCGTTCGGAAGGGGCGTGCGCGGGGGTTAACCATGGATAACCATCTAAATACCCGGTGTTCTATGCAAGCTCGATCGGCCAGCTCCCAATGGCGCCGACGACGATTAGCTCCCCGTAGCCGGGGGGTGGTTTGGTCCGCGTTGCGTTGCGTTGCGTTGCGTCACGCAATATAAACACCTTATGATTGCCCTTAGGGGATTTCGTGCCCCGGCAAACGATAAACCCCTGGTCTATTTATGGGACTCGTGGTTAGGAGGGTTGAAACGCGACAAGGGTCGCTGCGTCGAGATTCGTGGGCTAACGTAACCGGCGATTATGGGGCTACTCTGAATTTCCAACTTTCAGCCATTTTTTTTTCCATTCATCTTTTTTTGTCGTAGGATTTTGTACACAATTTGCGCACAGAATTTTATGTTTTATTAATTGAGAGGCTGCACAAAAATGATTATATTCTTCTGAAATCAACAACCAGCCTATTTCAACCTTTCTGTTGAATAAAATTGTTTAAATGCTTTTCAATTACACAGTGCTGTACACAAACAGAATTCTATATGTTTTATGAACTGAGAGACTGCACAAAAATGATTCTATCGTTCTCAAATTAACAAACAGCCTATTTCAACTTATCTGCTCAACAAAATTGTTTAAATGCTTTTAAATATCAAAGTGCTCTACACAAAAACAATTTTATATGTTTTATCAACTGAGAGACTTCACAAAAATGATTCTATCGTTCTCAAATTAACAAGCAGCCTATTTCAACCTATCTGCTCAACAAAATTGTTTAAATGCTTTTCAATTACACAGTGCCCTACATAAACAGAATTTTACATTTTTTATCAACTGAAAGACTGCACAAAAATGATTCTATCGTTCTCAAATTAACAAGCAGCCTATTTTAACCCACCTGATCAATAAAATTGTATAAATGCTTTTCAATTACAGAGCGTGCTACGCAACAAGAATTCTACATATACTTTATCAACTGTGAGACAGCACAGAAATGAATCTATTATTCTCTAATAAGCTGCCTATTCATAATTCGTGACGAACATTATTTTATAACACTCGTCGAATAGTGAGAACGCGGGCAACAATTATTCCAAGTGCAAAGAAATTAAGAAATAATACGGTGTATTACTGCGGAATGCGACTAATTAGCAATTCAGAGTTGACGTTATGAAAGTCGACGGCCAGCGAACCGAACATTTTTACGACGGCACAATTCGCGGCCGCACACGTCTCGCTATTACGAAGCACCGGATATGACGAGTTAAAATTTCACGGTTCCGTCCAGAGCGTCCGAAATAAAATGTTTCGGTTTGTTACGTCGAGAAACTGCCATTGTACGTTTGCGCGATTACGAACGGCACACTGCCGCGCACCTGTCTATGTATATTAAACGTACAGTCGCCTTAGTTTTCGACGAACCTAATTACGTGGACGAAAATCCAAGTCCTCCGGATCCTTGGGATTTATGGCCGAAACTTGAAACCGGTTGTCGCGTTTTATTCTCCGGTTTTCGTACCCGTAAATCACGCTCCTCATTCTTCTCGACCATTCGCTTAATACCCCGCGTCGTGCCTAATTCTGTTCAAAATTCCCGTCAACTTTTTCTCTCACGGCGAAATTCATTGTGCGTTTATTTAAAATAACTGTTTATTCATGCGACGCGGATAAAATACGCCAAGTCCAACCAAACTTAATTTCATTTCGCGAATAGCGACTATGATTTATTAATAGAACGCTTTTAACAAAGAGTACCTCGAACCAGCTCGTTCTGTCTTTCGTTTAGACATTTTATAATATCGTTTCAGAAAAATGACAGAAAAGTGGAACTTTCGTTCACAAAAATGCACTATTTTAACCTATATTTTATTTGTATGGCGACTAGCAATTCTGATTTATTGTTGAAAGTCGTCTAGCACCGAGTATTATGGAATCAATTACTTTTTTGTTTATTTTCGGTATTTTAGACGATGGCATAAGAAAAATGAATGAATACTACAAATTTTTATAGGAACAATTAAAATAATAGCTTATTAACGTTATCTACAAAAACCTGTACTTAATTTTTAATTTAATTACAGTGACTCTTATTAATATTCGGACATTGTGCTACTCAAAAAATTGTTGCTAGTTTCGATCATTCGCAATAGTAAATTTGGAGTTATTGTTTTATATGTTATAAAATAATATATACCTTATATTACTACTAATACCTTCTTCGGTATTATATTTATTTTTAAACATGGATAAATAATTCTGTTACCCATATGTGGGTGACATAGCAGTCAAAGTGTTATGAAAATAGAGAGGTACACAAGCGCCAAATGAATATGTGCTTACGTGTCGAGACTTGTTGTGATAGAAACGGACAGAACTTTCTGGTAGACCCAATTATTAAATAGTATTTTGGAAATTCTTTCTGTCATCCGTGTAATGCCTCGGGGAAAAAGCCGGGGAGTAGAAGGCGGCGAGGTTGAGGGGGTACTTTGAAAAAATGTTGTCAACTTTCGGTCATTTGAATAATGGCGGCCGGAGGGTGAAAAATCAAAGAAAACGAAAACGCGGAGGCTGCTAGCATCGGCATTCGGATTCTCAAGCAAGAAGCTCGACAAACCGCGCCAAGAGCCTTTCAAACACGAGCATCCGCTTGAAAAGCGACGAAGGCCACTTTGAAGAAACTATGCCGAAAAAAAGGCCGCTCAAGGTTTGCCTGAAACGTGGCCCGGCTCTCGTCGGCCTCGTCCGCTCCCTCTCAGGGTGCTTTTCGTAAATGAGAGTACCGCCCCATTGTCTTCTCGTTGCCGTTCCGAACTGTGTCACGGCATTACCAGGTCGCAATCGCGGATTTCACCGTAATTGTCACGCGGAATTGCTCGAGCACGTGAATTTCACGGATCTGCGCGCGATCTAAAACCGCTTACCGTTCGAAAGAACACCTCGAACAGCTGTCGCCTGATTCCGATCGACTTTGAACAGTCGCGTCAGCTTATCACCCCAATCAAAATCGATTTTTCCGGAGAAAATTAATGAGCCCCTCTTACGAACGAATACCTCGTTTTATAATACACGCGTCCTACAATTTCTAGTAATTTTTCTTTATAATAAAATATTTAAAAATCCCTTGCAGAAATTATTACAGCCAGATCGTCGCATGTGAAAAATTCATCTAGATATCGTGGACCCATACCTTTACTTACGGCTTTATATTTATTACAGTAGATAAACGAACAGTATTTACAAAAAATGTATTTATTACAAATTGACAATTTTTTATTATACTTGCACAATTTTGCAAAGTTAAAATATTCCAAAGTTCGATTGTGGTAGCAATCTCACTTATAATTATGATATTTTAATTCCGTCGGTTTCTTTCACAGTACATTAAATTAGGGTTTCGCTGGAAACCCTCGATAGATGTCCCAAGGCTGAATCGACATCCGAAACAATGCTCGAAGCATGAAAACGCAGTTTCGCAAAATAGAACCCGGCTAAAGAACCTCGATCACTGTCATCGACGTTTAATGAAGGCCGACGGTTTATAGTTAATTAAAAGGAGGCAACGTTGCAGTAAAAATATTCTACTTATTTCACGTAATCGATAACAACTCTCGATGGTAAATTCGAATCTACCGCAGCCCCGATCGACCTATATTTATAAATAAAATTAACTGGCTGTTTCACCTTCGTTATTCAGTTACGTATATATCCGCGTGTGCATATATGCAAATTGTTAAATAATTTCGGTAAAACTCGAACAGGCGACAACGTAATATACGAATGGCATCAGAAACTGGAATAAAGAATCGTGGTATATGGTTTTCGAAGAAGAATTCGTTTCTCTTATCACTGAGTGTATTCCATTTTTAACAAAAGCGATGAAAGTGCTATTACACATTCGTTCCGAGTGTATCGAACGTTTTGGTGAGAATATTTATTGGAAGCTGTTGCCGGAAGTGGCTCGCGAGCCTGCGCTATTTTCGAGTGGACATGTGCGAATTTATTCCACCAACGAAATACGAACGATTAAGCTGCGTCTCCAGGGAGGAACAACTATCGAGGCTGAATTTTAAATGCGTTTTTATCTGAAGATAGACTGTTACGAATTACATGTACAAGAAGTTCTGTTACACTCCCAACAGATTATTGCACGAGATCATGTCGACGGTGGTTCGAATGGAACGTTAAGCTGCGTCTCCACAAAGGAACAACTATCGAAGGCGAATTTTAAATGCGTTTTTATCTGAAGATAGACTGTTACGAATTACATGTATAAGAAGTTCTTTTACACTCTGAATAGATTACTGTACGAGATCGTGTCGACGGTGGTTCGAATGGAACGTTAAGCTGTGTCTTCGTAGAGGAACAGGTATCGAGGTTGGTCCTGCAGTGTTTCTTTGCTCAAGAATAAACTAATAGTGAGTTACAGCTTCAATATTAAATTGATTCTAATAATTATTAGGCTATTTGTCCACAGAGGAACAAGTATCGAGGTTGGTCCTGCAGTGTTTCTTTGCTCAATTATAAACTATAGTGAGTTACAGCTTCATTATCGAATTGAATCTAATCCGTATTAAGCTGTATCTTTACAGAAGAACAATTGTCGAGACTCACTGTGTCTTCACTGTGTCTTCATTCGAGAATAAATTGCAACGAATTATAGGTTCAATATTAAATTGTTTCTAATAAATATTAAGCTGTTTATCCACAGAGGAACAAGTATCGAGGTTGGATCTACAATGTTTCTTCACTCAAGACTAAACTGTAGTGAGTTACAGCTACAATAGTAAATTGATTCTAATAAATATTAAGCTGTATCTCCACGGAGGAACAATTATCGAGGCTGATCATCGAATATGTCTTTATTTCGGAATAAACTGTAGCGAGTACAGCTTCTTCTTATAATTCTGCTTCCATTTCGATTCATATAGAACATTAAGCTGTATCACCACAGAGTAACAACTATCGAAGTTCCCAAGAATGTTTTTCATGACAACTGTATTCCAAGAAGCTACCACATTCAAGGCCAGACGCAACAGCAATAGAATAAGCTTTCGGTAAACAACATTATGGCACGTATCCACTTGAAAACATTTCTCGGAAGAAAAATTCTGACCTCCCGTTAACATTGTCCCGTCTCTCGCCAGCGGTTAACCAAAATCGCGCGCGCGCAGGCGGGAAATAAAGAAACGTAAATGGGAAATTTCATCGTGTTTCGAGCAGCCGCAAGGGACGCGTTTAAAGAATTCAGTTTAATAGAAGAGGTAGTGGGCCAAACCGCGTTTAAGAAATATTTTCATCGCGCTGGGAATTTTAATGGCGCGCCACGGGGAGAAATAAAAAAAAGGATTCCTCTAAGCACCGTCGCGTCTCCAACCCCGTGAACGTTCTGAATGCATAACGAGGAAAACACTAATAAATTGTCGCGGTGGACACTGCGCGACGGCCGGCACATTATTTCGCGTTGTTCCGACCGAGCAATATTTATTCGAACACAGTTTCTATTAGAACGATTTTAACGACTACGTCGGGGCGCGTCGGTTGTTTTTAACTGTAAAAATGCATCGCGTATCCTGCGCTGAATTATAAATACGTATACAGGTGGAAACAAAGACACGCTCGCGTTTATAAATCGTCTTGGACGCGCGGCGACGTTGATGAAAATACGAATCGCGATTTGGATTCACGACTATCGAAGAAATACTTTCAATTACTTCATTTTTGCGCATCGAGCGAACTGTAAATATGCGCTTTATTTACAGTTCGTATATTTTCAAAATCAATATCACTTGCAATTTTTGTTGCGCGTTATAGGTTGAATATAGGTTGAGACTATAGATATTCATTTAGACGGCCGCGCCTCCTCTTGAAATAAAGATTATATTTGTATTAATAATTTTTTGATAATGACACGAGCACAGAATGGTCCACAAACCAGTCTACATATATTTACTATAAACTTTACCAACGAAGAGTTTCCTTATTATATATTCAGTCCAGAAAAATTTTATAATACTGTCACGAATATAGGTTGAGTCTATCGATATCCGTATCGACGAACACATCTCCTCTTGAAATAAGATTATATTTGTATTAATAATTTTTTCGATAATGCCACGATCATATGACAGTCCACAAACCAATCTACATATATTTACTATAAATGTTACTAACGAAGAGTTTACTTCTTGTATATTCAGTCCAGAAAAATTCTATAACACTGTCACGAATATAAGTTGAGACTACTAATATCCATTTTGACGTACGCGCCCCCTCTTGAAATAAGATTATATTTTTATTAATAATATTTTCGATAATGCCACGACCACACGGCCATCCAACAATGTACATATATATACTATAAACATTTTAATAAATATTTCAGTACCCCTGCAACTTGCAGTAAATGATCAAAACAAGTATAATTACTAGCACGAAGGTAAAGATCGAATCTGGTTCTATCCAGAGACAAAAAGGGCTAAGATCTTTTGAAGGTTTTCGATGCCGTCGCTCCTTCCATAAAGATCGGTCTATCGTTCGCGAGATAATCCATCCGCGATGAAGCAGTATATTCACAGAGGAGTCTGCATCGCGGTTAAAAAGAGGCGATTCACGACGCGCCTAATAGAACACGTCGAATGGGACGCAGAAGCCGAACGGACGATGGAGTCAGGAGAAACAGAAACGGGCCCTCTGGATCCTTCGATCCGCTCATCTTCCGGTCGACTCGGTTCGAATGCGGTCCTTTGGCAGGCTCGGTAGAGATCTCGTTGCACCGCACTGCATCGCGTTGAATCGAGCCGCATCAGCTTCGGTGTTCTCGGCGCTTCGCGACGCGCCGATTCGAAAACGGCTCCTCGAATTAGTCCGCTCACAGGTTCCATCTGTCCCTTCATAGGCGCAGATCGATCGCACGGCCGGGAAGGCCGGCGGCGCTTTTGTCTCAGGCTGAAAGGGCCTTTCATCAGGGCAAATACCTCTCCACGGTCGTCCTACGCCCCCGCACCATAGCAAATACGACGGATCGAAGAATTCGAGGGAGAATCCACTGAATCCTCGATTGCGCGCTTCCTGCTACTCCTATCTTTCCCGCCTTCGTATCTTTTTGCATTCACAACGCCGGTTTTAGTGGTGTAATGATCGCGTCGACGCGCACTACGCGGGGAATCAGGGATTCGCTTGTTGAACGATTGTTAACTCTGTTTATTAGTTAGACTCGCGTTGAAGATTTCAAATTTGGAAATAGTCAGGCTGATTGGGCCATCTCTGTAGATTAACACGTTGAATGCCATGGTGGTCACCGGTGACCGGCACCATCGCGTCGTTCAAGAACGATTGTCATTAAATTAATGGCATCGAACATCAATTTATTATTACGGAAGTAAACCAAATTGAAGAATGAGGTAACAACTTCGTTCTACAGTCATTAAAAATTCTCTTTAATAACAATTGACTGAATTGACTTAATCTCACTTCTGAAAATTAAATTAATATGAAATTACGAACGAAAAATGCAAATTAATATGAAGAATTTACTATTCGTGAAAATGTTGAGACCAAACTCTAAAAGTTAACCCTCAGCACTTAAATGGCGCCACTGAGGCAACATTAGAAATTGCCATAGTATTATTCAAAATAATCTTTACATTACGTTTCCATTTGAGAAATTGATAATAATTGGAGTACCGCATGTACGAATAATAGTGATAAACTTTATATGCACGAAAAGAAATGAATTATTTGTGATTTAAAATTGCTTGGAGTGCAAAAGGTTAATAAGGGAGGTCGCAAACATTTAATTTTTTCACTTTTAGCAAATTTTGTCGATTTTTGGGCAAAATTATGAAATTATTATTATGCAGATTTGACTGAATAAGAAATGTGAAAGAATAAATTGTGATACTCCAAAAACCGCTAAACGATCGTTGTACACCCCCGCACCATAGCAAACACGAGGCATCGAAGAATTCGAGGGAGGATCCACTGAATCCTCGATTGCGCGCATCCTGCTACCCCTATCTTTCTCGCCTTTGTATCTTTTCGCATTCGCAACGCCAGTCTAGTGTTACAGCGATTGTGCGAACGACTACAGGGGAAATCAGGGATTCGCTTGTTGAAGGATCGTCGACGATAACGCTCGCTCCCTTTGATAGATCTTACTTATTGTTAGAGTAGGGTGGTTTCGGAGAATTTTCGGGACTCGAGGACATAGGGTGGCACTGTTGAGCAGGATGAACTGTCCAGCAGTTTCCGATGAGTGAAGGGGTTGATGGGGGTTGCATACATGTAAACGAGGGTGCTCCGAGCACCTGAAAATTTGCCTGAGGGAGACTTGAGTTTTGGAGAATTCGCGGAGACTGAAAGATCCGCGATTGCGGATTTCCTGCAACACTAGATTTCCACTTTCCATGTATTTTTCTATCTCTTCTCTTTGGTGACGCTAGTTCGGTGGTATAGTGATCGTGCGGATGCATTGTCGAGAGTGTCGCTCGCACCTTTTGATAGACTTTAAGGTATGGTGGTTATGGAGACGGTTACGGGATTTTGGGAACTCGAAATGATGGGCTGGATACTGTGGAGCGGAATGAACTGTTCAGGAGTTTCCGATGAGCGAAAGGGTTGATGGAGGATCCTTAGGTGGGGATGATAGACCTTTCAACACCTGAGGAAATTTGTTCAGATTTGGAAAATCGATAGTCGGGATATTGAGGAAAATGTGAGGGGATGGCGGTTGCTGTAGAATTGATTACGAGAGTCGAAGAACCGCTGGAACAAAAGCATGAATATTTTGAAAATATGAAATTTTGATAATTGAGAAGTTTGGAAGATTAGCGGAGGACATCTACAACTAGAGAAATTGAAATTTTTTAATGTCGAGAGACTGTAAGCCGTGAAAGCATGAAAGCATCAAAGTTTGACAATTTGAAAGTTCAAAAGCTTGAAAGTTTGAGAGCTTGTAAACTTGGTAACTTGATAAGCTTGTTGACTTGAAAGTTTAATCGTTTGAAATTTTGAATTGAGCGAAACTTAGAACGTTCGTGCATTTGGAAATTTGGAAACTTGAATTTTTAAGAATTTAAATATTTAAAGTTTTGAATGTTTAGATACTTAAAATTTGCATATCTAAATATTTCATATTTGAACATTTGAATATTTGAAAATCCCAATATCTAAATATTTAACGTTTGAATATTCGAAAGTGTGAATAATTGAAAATTTAATTAGCTGAATATTCAGAATTCGAATATTTGAAAATCCCAATATCTAAATATATGAAAATCTGAAGATTTGAAAATTTGAATATTCGAGAATTTAAATATTTTAAAATTGGAATATTTGAAAATCTGAATATTGGAAAATTTGAATATTTAAAAATTGGAATATTTGAAAATTTGAATATCTGAAAATTAGAATATTTGAAAATTTGAGTACCTCATATTTTAAATCTGAATATTTACAAATTTGCATGCCCGCATATTGTAAATTTAAATACCGGAATATCTGAAAATTTAAAGAGTCGACAACGTGGAACGTTGAAACTTGGAAATTCGAAGTATGGAAATATAAAATCGGAAAGTTTGCTAATCCATCATGCAAAGTTAACATTACATTAGTTCGTCATCTTGTCGTAGACAACGTTTCTACCATTTACGAACGTAATAAGGAAGCTCGTAAATACAAAGTGGAGGCGTAAAGTTTCCGGTTTTTTAGTCGCGCAACGATCGACGGCGTGCCATAAGGAATCTAAAGCAGCAGGTTAAAACGTCCCAAGCTCACTGTCAATTTTTAAATTGAAACTTCGTCTTTACGACATCGTGGAATAGTTACATCGGAATCGTAAAAATATTTAAAGTCACTTTCAGCCTTCTCCGTTGCACGTTCCCCGTATTCTTTTCGGAATTCTTGTCCGACCTTTTTTCGTTAACGCACTTAAGTTATTTCTGTTCCGGAACTTCTTGCCGACCAAATTCTATGATACATTCTTCTTCCGTGCACCGTGCGTCTACCCAGAGAAATTCCGCTTTATCCAACAGTCTGCCGTATAATACTTAAAATTAATGCACATCTGCTGAGGGATGTACGCGATAATGTTCTTCCTAACTAAAATATTACTTACGTTGGATTCTTACAGCGCTCTTCAACAGATATACATTTTCACGAATACGATCTTCCATCCACAAAACGAAAAACTTTATATACGCGAATACAATACCAATCCAACAACAATAGCTCTTCATTCTTAATAATTTCCCTTACAAAACATTTCCCAACAACTTCGCGTAAATACTCTAATTAAGACGCAACGCGTCCTGATTCGAATCATATTTACAAGTTAAATTCGCAATGTATTGGGTTGGCAATTAAGTGATTGCGGATTTTAACACTTTATCGACCGGAAGCCTATTATTAGGCTTTTCAATATTCGCGCTGTATCAAAATGAAGCTTAAAATTCTATTTTTACATTCCAATTTGTAACAACATTATTAGACAATATTATTGGGGATGCATTGTTGATTCGCAATAAAAATTGCTGTCACCGTTGAAAGAGCCATTAAAAAGTTTTCAGTGATGGATCATGGGCCTTACAAAAATTCTGAAATAGTCGCCGGTCGATAAAGTGTTAAGTAAGAATGAAAATTCAATATTTTTGCTTAAAAATATAACTTTATTCAATTAGTTCATACTGTTCGTTTTTGTCGACGACCCTTTCGTTCAGGCTGTGTCATAATTCGACGTTCATGAAATTTCTGATCTTTGCTATCAAAAAACTGAATTAAGTGTGATTTGACATCACTAGCGTCATTAAAAATTTTACCATTTAAGGAGTTTTGCATGGAACGAAATAGATGGTAGTCTGAAGGCGCAACGTCAGGGCGATATGGCGGATGTGACAACACATCCCAACCGAGATCCAATAATTTTTGGCGAGTGACCAAAGATGTGTGGGGCTTTGTATTGTCATGGTGTAAAACAACACCCTTACGATTTGCCACTTCTGGTCGATTTGCTTAAATTGCATCGCTCAGTTTGGCGAGTTGTTGAACATGCACATTTGAATTGATCGTTTGGTTGTTTGGTAAAAGTTCAAAGTGCAGAATTCCTTTATAATCCCACCAGACTGACAGCATAATCTTTATTTGAATATCTGGTTTCGATGTCGTCCGATAGTAAGAGTCTTTATATTCACTAAAGGAAATAAATCACGTTCAACAAAACTGTTTCAACTCAAAAATGTGTTTCGATGTTGGACTTAAAATTGCCTGGGGTGCTAAGGGTAACACTAGCGTTTCACTGAATCGGTTCGCATAATCAAGGTTCCTTGGTATTGCTTATCGAACAAGTAAATGCGTATTGTCTCGCGTTTGGACTTGTTTTACTCGCAAAAGTGTCGCCGATACGTCGGCAAAAGTTTCGATTGAAAAACTATCTACAGAAATGAGTCTCACTATGTTTTGCGTCGATGCAATCGGCAAGGAACCGTGTTATCATTTCTACCGTGTGTGCGCGAAATTTCATGGCGAGAGAAGTTGGCTTTTCAGCTTCGCCGGAAAACGACGGTTAACGTTAACGGTTTCGTCGACGTCGACGACAGTTCCTCGATCGAGCCGAGCAGCGTGACAACCATCGACCGGTAATTTCTGCGACGCGACAAAGGGATCCGGTTCGCCGGGTGAATTTTTCTTGGTGGCACCGCGAGGCGACTGTTTCCCCGCTAATTACGCACGCAGCGACAGGTGGATGGCTCGCGTAGATCAAAGGTTGTCCTAACAATGTCGAGCGAGCTGAACCCTTGTCCCCGTTGCCCTTTAACCGGGCTTCCGAGCCCGCTACCCGCTGAATACGACGACCCGTCGTTATCGGTCCCGCGTGACCCGGTGCACTCGATGTCGCCGGAATAATTATGCAAAAATTCGAAGACAAATTGGAAATTAATATCCAGCCCCGTTGCACGGGGCTCTCTCGTGATTCCGGGGACATCGTTACGTCGCGTGCAGGCTACACCCCGCGCTGCGTACAAGGAGCGCGAAATGTCACGTAAAACACACCTGCATCCTCTCGAACGTTGAAATACAAGCTCATAATCTGTTATGGCCGCTGCTTCCCGAAAAGATACGGGCCGTGCCGCGATGGTAATGGCCGGTCAGCTTCGGTGTAATTATTCCGAGCTCGTAACTTGTCAGCGACACGAGTGGCAGAAGTTTTTGCTATGTGTTTTTGGAAAAGCGGTCACTGCGATCCCTGATGCTGGAATATTGATATTTTAATCGTTCATAGCGAAGAGGATGGCGCATACATTTATGCCACACGGATATTCACGCTGGAGAGATGTTCGCGTCTCTTTTGAATCGTACGATATTTTCTTTCTTCGATATTTGTAATACCTGATTTTGGAAATTGCCAATTGTGTACGTTGATTGTGAACAAAAAATTAGAATTTTCTTATTTTTACTAGTATTTAACCCCTTGAACTACAACGAATCAGACTCGTGATCAAAATTTAGAGCTGAATCTTCTAAACATGTATTTCCTTAATTTTCTTTAACACTTTGACTGCCATGTCACACATATATGGGTGACGGAATTATTTGTACGGTTTCTAAATAAATGTTTACGTTAATATATTCATTTGTAGCAAAGTTGGTGGTTATATAGAAAATGCAAGAAGGTAGGGCGAGCACTTTACGGCATACATTTTATTTTTCCCATTTTTATTCCAGTCAATATCTCATTTCGATTTTTTAGAAATTTTGTGGCCGCTAGTTTGGCACTCAAAGTGTTAAACGAAAACAACGTTTTATTTAATCGTTGAGCGTATACGGTCATTGGAGAATAGATAGGCATGCAGTAACTATAAATTTGACTTTTTGTCATTCTGCACAGGGCTACGAAAGTCTAGTCACTGTTATTGTAAAATAAGTCGTAGGCGAAGGGGGTAACTCCTTGTCGTATCGCAACGATTAGAACTTCTCTGTTGTCTACGCTGACCCGGGTGCAACAGAGAATTTGCATTTATTGTTTGTCTTTTATTTGAACGCCTAGTTATAGTTTCTTATTGATTTTTATCGACGAAGACGTTGTCATAACCTTGTTTACAACGGAAACAATATAGGAAGGAGGGAAATGTTCTTTCTATTTTTAAAAACACTTCCCGACTCAACATAGATATTTCAGAAATACCCGGATAAAGATGAAAATTGCTCTTCCCTTTCGTATGAAAATAAAATTAAGCGTTCAAACGAAACACAAGTGGTAGATGCAAATTTTCTTTTGCATCTAGTACAACGTAGACGACGGAGAAGTTCTAATCGTAGAAAATTGTAGTCCTAAGGGGTTCTAGTCGTTCATAACTGCGACATTAAACGATTTTGATATTCTGAGTGAAAATAAACTGGGGCACTATGGTCGAAGGATGAAATACGTTCCTAAAAGCGCCACTTTCTTCCACGATAATTCGTTTAGAACGAAAATATGCGTGTTTCGATTGGACTATTGTGAAAAGTCTGAAATCTGTTTGTATCTTGAGGAATACTATCGGTTCGGGCAAACCGTCGGCGCAATTTCGCCCGGTGATTGTAACCGGTAGCACGGGGGGTTGATTGTCGGATCGATGCGCCATTACATCAGCGACCAGGAATAAATATCGCGGTGGATGAATCAAGGAAATTTTATTAGCGTCGGCAGCGCGGGGAACGGATCTCTAATAACGGGCGGCATGCACGCCGGAAGTTCGTTATCGAAAACACGTGTATCGGTCTGCCATTGACCGGATGGCATTAAAATCGATGGTGATATACCACCACGCCCTTCGACAACGACGAACGGATGCCGTCCACGATCCTCGGCCCATGCTCTCCGTTCAACGTCGAGTCGCAACAGAGTAATGACACGACAGTTTCTGATGCGTTCGTGCTCGACCTAGCGTGTATTTGCCCATTGGACATCCATACACCGTACGATACACGACCGTGGGACTCCCCTTTCACACGGATGCAGATCGACCGTGTATGCATAGGTCACATCCACCACGTTGCAGCCGTGCAACCGCGCGCATCGTTGTGCCGGACGTTTCTAAAGTCAGCCACGATTGTCAGTCACGGCGAGTAGAACCGTGTAATTTACCGTTTCGGACCCGGGGATAAGTGATTCCGTCGACGAGAATTTATGACCCCGCTGAAGGATTTTATACATTCATGCCGCAAGCCGCCATGCACGGAATAAGAATACTCAGAAACGGTCCGAATATCTCTCGGCAATTTGCGAAACCGACCGGAAGACATAATTTTACGGATCGATTTTGACGAATTCCGTTTCAACGAGCTGCGGAAATTTATTCTGAGGTTGTCAACATCTTGGTTTATGATTTTTCTGAAAACTATCGCGATTAGAGATGGTTTGTTATCGGGAATGTTGCAAGTGAAAATGAAGATTTATATTTGTTGCGAATTCTGTGCTTCGTTTTGTGTACGACCATTTTCGAAAACGGTCCGAATATCTGTCTGTAATTTACGAAACCGACCAGAAGATATAATTTTCCTGATCGATGTTGACGAATTTCGTTTCAATGAGCTGCGGAAATTTATTCTTGCGTTGTCAATATCTTGGTTTATGATTTTTATGAAAACTATCTTGACTAGAAATGGTTTGTTATCAGAAATATTGTAAGTGAAAATGAAGATTTATATCTGTTGCGAATTTGTAGAATGATTCTGCGTTTCGCACTGTGTATGACCATTATCAGGAATGATTGTAATTATTGTGTATTATTGTTGTTCGAGAAACTGCAATTTGCCAAACCGACCGAGAGACAACGTTATGGATCAATTTTGACAAATTTGGTTTTTCCTGACTGTTGAACTTCATTCCACAATATATTAAAAATAAATGAAACGTTAAAAATATCAAATATATTAAATATTGAACGTCAAAAATATTAAATATATTGAATATCAAACGTTAAAAATATTAAATACAATTGTACGAGTTTCAGTCTTCGACTTGCGCGAGGCAGTACTTTGAACGAGAGTAAAATAATCGATGAAAAGGATCGTATCAATTTCACCGTGTAATGATTAAGGAAGAAGTATACTAATGACGACGAGAGAGGCTTTCAATATAATAAGAATTCTGGTGAGAAAGTCATCGTGATCGTATCGGTTAAGTAACATGAAACTCACGGTCTACCCATGAAATCGTAGTAATTTAATGGCGAACTGGATTTAATTGATGAATCGTCGACTGGTAATAACTTAAAAGCATTCGCCGACGTCATAAGCGTCGTCCGGTATCGGTAACGAATTAACCTTAAACACGCAACTAATTTCCGGCCGGCCATTACACCGATTCGGTAACCGATGACAGGGCCGTACCAAATCTCGAAAATCGAGACCGCAATATTTCACAACTCTCGAATTTCCCGGCGATAAACACGTCGCCTCGGTTATGCTCGAATTTTAGTTGTTTTACTATGACAGGTTGGAACAGAATGATTAAAACGATATTCGAAAATATTACAGTACCGTGTTTGATATTTAGGTGTAGCACACATCGAACATTGTTATTCCAGAGCTCTCAATACTGGCAGAAACATATTAGTTAATTATTATTTGATTTTAACGAGAGAAATCTCGTCCCATGGAAGTGGATGCAGCGATAGAAAAAAAGCGATAATTACCAAAGTGTGTGTTTCAGTTATTAACTCGATAAAATTGGTAAAATTGTTGATGAACATTTCTGTGGATTTTCCTGCTCATTTTAGAAAATGGCGATTTTTGTGAAGATTCAAACGAATCTTCGGAGTATGTTTATGCAAGTATGTGGCACGAGGAAATTATAAGATTGATGATACTCACGTCAGAATACTTGGACCATTCAAATCTGACCTCCAGGTGGACCTCCGAACTGCAGCTCCCACGCTGCAACAAGAAAAACGAAAGTTTCATATATAAAATTTAAATTAAACCGAAAGGAAGCTATTCGAATTTTATAGAACATGAATTGCAAGATAAATTAAACATGTCTTCGATCGAATAAAATTGGAATTGAACGACCACTTAACACTAAACCTACCACAGTAGGTCAAATGACTTTCCAACTTCCATATTTTGCAATTATTGAAACAATAAAATTGCCTGTGTAGAAATCGATTGAAAGGATTTAATTACTGAATCATATATTCTAGTAAAAATCTTAGAAAATCTAGATAAATGAAATCTTGTCATTTTTATAAGACTATACTTAAATAAATTTTTATAAATATAGTTTTATATGTAAATATAGTTCAATATAGTGTTACGAAATTGACAAGATTTCATTTATTTAGATTTCCTGCAATTTGCACTAGAATATATGATTCAATAAAGAAATCTATTCAATTAATTTCTGCAAAGGCAATTTTATAATTTCAAAAATTATAATTAATTATAAGACTATACTAGCCAATTTTAATGTTCGGTAGATTTAGTGTTAAGATATCAAACAAAATTGAAAAATGAGAAGGTTCTCTTAGAAAATTGCAAGATAAATTAAAAATAAGTGAAAGGGGGGATGGTCGACAATTTAATACGTCAAACAAAATTGAAAAATGAGAAGGTTCTCTTAGTAAATTGCAAGATAAATTAAAAATATCTTCGATCGACTAAAACTGGAGTTGAACGACCATTTAACACTAAACCTATCACAGCAGGACAAATGACTCTTTCCAACTTCCTTATTTTGCAATTATTAAAATTATAAAATTGCCTTCGCAGAAATCGATTGAATGGATTTCTTTATTGAATCATATATTCTAGTAGAAATCATAAAAAATCTAGATAAATGAAATCTTGTCATTTTTATAAGACTATATTTAAATAAATTTTTATACATATAGTTTTATATGTAAATATAGTTAAATATAGTGTTATGAAATTGACAAGATTTCATTTATTTAGATTTTCTGCAATTTGCACTAGAATATATGATTCTTATAATTTCAAAAATTGTACTTATATATAAGACCAATTTTAATGTTCGTTAGATTTAGTGTGAATATATCAAACAAAATTGAAAAATGAAAACGTTCTCTTAGAAAATTGCAAGATAAATTAAAAATAAGTAAATAAGTAAAAGGGGGGATGGTCGACAATTTAATACGTCGAATAAAAGTTAAACATGAAAAGGGCCTCGCAGAAAATTGAAGGGAGTCCGTTCGAGTCGCGACAATAATAAAAGAATCTGTTTAAAATTTCTACGGGACCACCATGGCTATATTTCCCAAAGAAATTCGAGGCAGGCTAAAGGACGATTTCATACGTCACCAGGGCCGCGATATATCAATCTAATAAAAAAAGGGAATCCTTTTATCGGTCGGGAAAAAGTCGATTTGCTTTGGAATTGGCCATCAACGAAAAATTTACGGGCCGGCACGGTTTTGCGACGGTATCGACGGAAAGGCCTCCATCTTGCAGACACCCGCGGCGCCATTTAAAATTTAAATTTGACCCGGTCAAGGTGCTGGAGGCGGTCTCGCTTAATAGAGCAACATTCGTACGGTAATATAACGTGTGCATCGAGGGCCGTATATTAATTAGAATAATAATTCCGGGCGTGTTGCGTTTAATAGAACTGCAGCCGCGGAATGGAATTAATTACATCGGACAAGAATCGGAATGCCCGCGTAAATGAATTACACGAAGCGTGAGCGCTCGTAAAACAGTTCCGGGAATGATTGCGTCGATGATTTGTTGAATACCTGACTTTATTCGTTATTTTATTTTTGCCGTCTTGCACCGCATAGTAACACGACTCTCAGCTACTTTTACAATATGCACGACGAAGAAGACAATTCTTATTATTAACAGTTTTACGTCACAATAACTGCGAGGCTACTTGTTACGTGAAACTGCAGTTAGTTCGTTAAAATTAATTAATAGGATTTTGACCGATTACGCTGTAATAAGACGAAGCTTAGAAATCCTCTTTCACGTTGTAATCTCGAACGAAATTATTAGATGACGTTTTAGTACACAATAAAAATTGCCCTTACTGTTGAAAGTCCATTGAAACGTCTTCAGTCGTGGTCCTAAAAAATTATTAAATAATAATATTGTTTCTTCAATAAAGCCTAATAAATATCGCATTTTCTCTTCGTTAAGGTTTTCATTGAGACAGGGTTCCAAGTTGTACTTCATTCGAAAGGCGTTGTATCTTTGACAGGCTATTATTAAATGTTGTTCGTTTTGCTTGCACAAAACAGTAAACGATAGCATCACATCTGGTAATAAATGATGAAAGAAGCATTGACTAGGAGGCAGATGATTCGTTGCACATGCACACCGGTTTTGACTGAATTTTGAGAACATTATTTTGAATCATAAAATTAATAGAATATTTCGAATCCGTGTTAATGAATCTGAGAATTCGTGATTTGTCAAATTTGAGAGTCGTTTAAACTATCCTAAAACCACGATATTATTTTGAATCGTAAAATTAATAGAAAATTTCGAACTCGTGTTAATGAATCTGAGAATTCGTGATTTGTCAAATTTGTGACTCGTTTAAACTATCCTGAAACCACCATAGCTTACAAAGCAATTACTATCGTGTAGCTAACAGAGAAGCTCGTTAACTGTCCTATCTGCCCTAGTGATTTAAATTATAAAGATATTTTCGTAGAAAATAATTCAATTAATATCCTTGGCGAAGCACCGGTTGCTTTCGTGGTTCGGTAGATTTGATATTGATCGATACAAAGTGCATTTCGCGTTACGCAATTAAAGGTGTTGCGTTTGGCGAATGTAAATTCGACGCAGGGAGATCGCCGTGAATTTTTATGCGCAACAAAAGCATCGGACAATTCCGCGTACGAACGTGAAACATCGTACCTTAGAGAAACGCACCGTAATACGATACAATTTAGAGACACTCAGACGTTCAGTCGATCGTAACAAAAAGGGAACGGAGAAAGTCAGAAGCGTGTTTGAAATGCACTTGCTACTTACGCATCCTATTGACTAGCGAGCTGGAGACTAAATTGGCAGATCAAACAGTCTGCTGTATTATTCATACAATTATATCTATAACGTAATGACGGGGACTAGCGTACGTCGCGTATGAAAAGAATGGAGAATGGCTGGCTCCCAGCAAACGGGGGGCCACACAATTTTATTATATTCTGCATAATAAAATATGGACTCGTAATACTGCTAAAACGCGACGTAACATTGCCAGTAATATCAGATCACATTGTGGAATAGGTATAGATGTACCCTAAAACTAAACCACCGAGCACTAAACTAGTGTACTCTATTTTATAGCAATGGCAAGATGGCGTCTGTTTAGATTGCCTGCAATTTTTATGTTAACGTGTGCCTCAACGAACGAGTTCATTTAA
>CM052085.1:7290243-7301761 GCA_028453745.1 Agapostemon virescens
TTCGAGTGCAAAGGGTTAAAACAGCTTCGAGTGCAAAGTGTTAATCATTACATTAACATAGGATCGATATATAGTTTTATTTTCGCTCAGAATTTAAATCTTTAACACTTCCTCACTGCCCAACTAAAATCCTCAAAACTTCTATAAAATCAAAGTAACTTATTTGATGAAGCAGCAATTAAAAACCTAAAACGTATGATACATATAGCTATCCTTCGTCTTTTTCTATTCTTCAGATACCAACTAAATTGTGTGCGACGAATATATTAACATTCAAATTGACTTTTAACCCTTAGCACTCCAATGGCTCCTCTGAGGCGACACTGAAAATTGCCACATTATTATTCAAAACAATTTGTACTTTACAAATGTTTGTAATTAGGAAGTTAATAAAAATTGAAGTGTTGCCGTGCGTTAACAGTAACAAAACACGAAAAGAAATGAACCACGCGCAATGGAATTATTGTAGAACAGAAAGATGTCTCGAGTTAGGAATTAAAATTGCTTGGAGTGCAAAGGGTTAAACATGGACAAATAATTCTGTCGCCTATATATAGGTGACATGGCAGTTAAAATGTAAAGAAAGGATTTAGCTGTTTGGAGAAAACAGTTTCAATATTTCCAAAAATCCTAGTCCGAAAAGGGTTAGAAAATATCCAAATATTTTCGCGACCCAGTGTATATCTCTCCGTAATTGTGAATCGTTCCGAGAATGATCGATAAGAGACGCGGCGGCGTGTACCGTGGTTCCTATTAAACCCGTGTCCGCGAAGATCGTTTCGGCGATCGTTCGGATAGCTTATTAATTATGGCAGCTTTTACGAGTACGACGTAACAAATTAATTGACGTGGAAGAGACGCTCGTAACTTGTTTTACGGAGCATGATTGTGTGCGGAAACGAGACATAGGGATTCCAAGGTGGCGCGGCAGTCAAGAAATTGTCGCCTAGAGCGTCGGGGTTTCGTTCTATTAACGCTAACAAACGTTTGCGTCTTTCATAGGAGTATAATTGCAAGGTGTCTCCCGACTTGCCGGTTTGATAACACTTCGTGGCGTGTTAATGTCCGCGCGACCCTGTTGCCAAGCGAAATGTCATTCTTAAAGGGCCGCTTGGCTAAATTGTGTCGCCGGCTGTCCCAAGGGCTGACCTTTTAAGTCGTATTTCACACATGAAATTCGTGGAAATCCGTTCAACAAAAGGAAACCGGACGCTTTCGCCGGGGAATGCGCGAAATTACCTGCCGACAGACGTTCGAACTTTTTGCTAATCTTCCTCGGTTCTTCCTCGACGCTGTAATCATTTCCATCCTTGGCACTCTGAGCGATTTTAATTCCAAAATCGAAACATCTTTTCAATGTAAATTAATTCCATTGTACATGGTTAACACACTATCGGCGGGTAATACCATGAGCTTGACTCACACGTCTAGCGGGCGAAAATTAGCGAAGTATGAAAAAAGTGCACTTTTTAGAAAACATGTAATATCTTCACAACTAATAATAGGATTTCAATGAAATTTGGAAAATAAGTATCACATAATATTTCAAAGATATAGATGAAATTTAAAAAAAAAATTAAATTTTTAATTTAGTTTTCTATTAATTCATTTAATGTATAACATGGACCAAACAATAATTGTTAATTTTTTAAAGTTTCAAGAGTTCATCTAGTAAGAGAAAAGCGTAATAATGTTTAGGAATATATTATTATTCAGTTTCTTATATAGTAATTTTATTTACTTTAATATTTTTTTAATGTATGATATTTTTACAAACACTCACCCCTATGAAGGGGAATCTGACAAAACTTACATATACAAGAAGTCAAACTTTTCTTGCCAAAACAAGCTGTAGGTTGCTTACAAAGAGTTCTGCAAAACAAAATATTCATTAAATGAAAAAAAACAAGCATTGGTAAGTGCTTTACTAATACTTAGCATACGTTCTGCATAAAAGGTATTAATTCCCGACCCGCCGATCGGCGCCAGTCTGTGGAAAAGGTATTAACCCATTGACTGCCAACTACGAGATATCTCGTAGTGGGTGCTGCAAGTTTAGATTGGCTATTTAGGCTAGTTAGGAACTATTAGAAAGGATGAATGAAAAATGTATATAGTGTAGAGGACATATTGATTATCAATTTTTATTATTAAAATTATTATTAAAACTATATATCAAATTAATTATATTAAAATAAAACCGTGGCACCCAGGACAAGACGCGCTAAATTTGCATGGCAGTCAATGAGTTAATACCCTTCCCGCCGATAGTGTGTGAATCGTAGGCCGACCCTGATAAGAGTTCGAACCCCGTGCATAGATATGGCGGATCAATTCTCTAGCTTGATAGAAACTGCCTGCTCGTTACTGCTGCCTGCCGTTCGAAGCAAGAAAACGAACAAAAACATGGAAATTCCGAGCGAACAGGATTGATGCTTTCGCGTAAACAAGAACGTCGCCACGGCGAAAAGAACGTATCACGAGAAGCCCGCGTTAATTTCCACGGCGGCGCGTTAAGTGCTGGTGTAATTAACGTGATCCTGTAATGGCCGCTTCAGAGCTCTGACGGTCCCGGGTTTATTTCGCGCGGTGTAACCCGTCGGCTACCTTAAAGCCGGTCGAGTTCGACTGCCAACTACTTCGCGAAACCGCGGCTCGAGCACGGAACCCGCAGAAACTTCGCCGCCTTGTGTACCGCTCGCGAGGTATATATACCACGGCGATAACATTACGGGGATAAATGAACTTGACGGCCGCTAAACTGTCCTGCAACAACGCGAGAAGCCGAGTCATTATTCCGCTCGCACGAATAGTTTCAAGACGTACGGCAAAGTCGCGATAAACACCACCACTTTCGACCCGACGCGTACTTATCGTGTACCGAACGGTGCAATTTCTCGATTAAAGACCCACAGAGGTCCACGTTGCTCATCGGGTTGCCCATTTGCCGGGAAACCCTGCAAACTTTTTGGAGCCTACATCGACCCGCGTGCAGCTCCACTCTAAAAGTGCCTGATCGGCCTTAACACGTCGATTGCTATGTCAGTCCCTGGGGACTGACAGTATCAAATTTACAGATTAATTTGTTATAGATAATTCATATAATATTAAGAAATATTCGCACTATTTCAATAGATTCGATTGAAACAGAAAAGAACAAATGGGCTAAACGAGTCTTTTGCTTATGCACAGTTGCATTATTTCCGTTCAAAGGTAAATAAAATGTGACGCGAAAGCTAAGCAAAATGGCTCCGCATTCAACGTGGTGCTCCAATGGCGCCTCTGAAGAAAAACTAAAAATTACTATTATTTAAAACGGCGTTTACATTGACCCGTTTGCATTTAAGTTGTCAGTCAAAATTGAGACGTTGCGCGTACGAGTAATACGCAATAAACTTTGTTTTCGCGAAAGAAAATGAACCGTGTACAATGGAATTATTTTGCGTTAAAAAAATTGTGGAATTTACCAGGATTGCCAATTGAAAGACGATTTCTCACTTTGCTGGTGTTCACGTTTTATAACGATATAGCATGATGGTAAATATTATTTTTTAATAATAAGTGGTACAGGCAGGCCGGTGATCAGACAAGAAAAATAAGCTCAGATATAGGCTGGCCAAGTAATGCAGGTCAATCATTAGCCGCACATAAAGAGCGAGACAAAGAAGTACACAAACGAATGCAGTAGAGTGGTAATTCATCAGACAAGTAGTGTGGCTTAGAAATAGTCGGACAAGCAGTATGGATTAATAGATGGTCAAACAAGTAGCGTAGGTCAAATAGAACAGAGATACAGTTGATTCGAGGAGTACAACAAGACAACAGCTACACGAAAAGACAGTACAGCAATGTCGCGTTAAATGCCGCCATCTGGGGGTGCGAAACGTTGCGCTTATCGTGTGCAGACTCGACTCTAAATTTGTGACGCTTCGACGGACACGTTCCTCAATAGTATAGATAATATTGCGACAGTTATCCTGTGTATTATGCGAGCAGTTACGAGGTAGTAGTACTTAACGCGACATTACTGTATTACCGCGTCAGAAAACTATTTTTGCATTTCGTACGTGAAAAATCGTGTTGTTTAAGATCGTTTCGAAAATCGTACGCAGGGTTCTTCGTTTTCCGAAGAGTCAACGATGGTATTCGTGCAGCGTGCAGCGTGCAGCGTGCAGCGTGCAGCGTGCAGCGTGCGGACGTACCCACCGATTCGCGATGCATTTTTTACAGCTGCTCGTCCGATATTCAACGAAGCTTGTTCGGCGAGCATTTACGACGACCAAAACGGAATTATGGATCTTTCACGAGATTTTATAACGCGACCGGGGCGCGTTTACGATCGTCCACCTTGTTTCGCAATCTTTCACCCGTCGCACGCTTTCTCGCGAAGCGGACTCGAGGAAGTTGCACCTCTAAACTGCTTTAAAAGAGGATGCGCGGATGGATGAAGGAAAGATCAGTTTACGAGGGAAGTTAGCGAACGCTTCACCTCTTCCTCTCCTTCTCTTCTCTCCTCCTGCAACCTCCGTCCCCCCTCTGCCCCTCCTCGGGGAGGAAGCGCAAATTTTACGATCGTCCGAGTGTGTATTAATTAAACGGTAATCGAGTTGCTAAACTGTAACTATGTAGCCGACGCTTCGCGCACGGTGGGCGTGAAAAATGAAGATTTCATGACACGAACTGCCACGGAATAAGTAATATCCTTGCTAACTTTCCGAAATTATCAGCTGCCATATTTTCGCGCTTCAACCTGTTAATCCCGGTGACCTTTTAATCTTGTATACTACTTACGTGAACACGTGAACAGTGTACGTATGCTACAGCATTTACGCACAGTGGAGGAATTGTTGGTTGATTTTAGAAGAGTGTAAAATGTTTCTGCAAGCTGATGGAAAATATAGATAATTTAAGTACAGTCTATTATTCTTTATTGTAATAATAACCAATATGTGTTTGGTTAAATTAAGAAGAATAAGAAACGTCTGTGTAGATTGACAAGAAGTGTATGCAATTTAAATAGTTTGTAAAAATGGAACGGATTATTCTTATTTTGAAATGGAAGAGTACAAACATGATTTACTTCGGTTTAGATACGGTGTATAGATAGTTGAAAATGAGAGAAATAAAAGGTGGTGTAAATGTTCTTAACATTAATTATAGTATGATTTTAATTTCAGCTATTCTTATATCGAAGGCCAAGTAAATTATATGTTGAACATTTAGGCAACTGGAACAACGATTATTCCGAGCGAAATAGGTTAATAGAATGTGTCCCATGTTGTGCTAGACAAGTAGAATAGGATGTAATAAATCAGACATGTAGTTCAGGCTTATGTATAACCAGTCTAATAGAATAGGGTCAAATAAAACGGAATAATGCTTAAACATGTTGTACACGGGACATTTATGATAACTGTTTCTTCAACAATAACATTAATTGTATCGATTAACTGAAAACTAATTACACTCTGATTATCACATTCAACTAAATACATTTCTCAAATGTATTTCAGTTTCTTCTAGAAAGGTAGGATAACTTGCGATTGATCAGACAAGTGGTCGACTCTGTATCTACCCAATCAAATGGCATAGAGTCCCATAAAAAAGAATGGTTGCTACACAACCGGTGTATCCATAACAGATATATTTCTGCGACTATAAAACATTGACTTACCTAGAATTTTTCAAAGTGTTCTGACTTCTAAATTATTTGGACGTGTAACCAGAATTATAAGAAAATCGGCGAAACTAAATTTTTCGCTCATTTTCTAACCCCTATCGAAGGTTGCAGTTCAACAGTTGCCGGATTTCCCTGACCTGAACGACGCATGCAATTCTTTCTCGATCGTCCTGAAAAATGGCATACGCTCTGCCTGTGCGTCTAGTAACGTATGAACAAATTTACAGAAGAATCGGTGACCTAAAAATTTTTCCCCAATTTTTCATGATTTTCGACAGGGGGGGGGGGTTACGTCCTTTCAATATTTGGCAATCTTTGAAGGCGTCCCCCGATCAAACTATTAGAGCTATCGTCATGATTCCAACGGCAAAATCTTCCCCAAACATTCCTCTTTCAGCAGAACTCTCAACATCTAGGCTAGCATTTCAGGGGACTTCAGGATGCTACCTTTTACCAACCCCATTTTGCCCATTCTCGCCATTTTGAATACTCCAAAAATTTCAAAGTCGCGCCACGGACGCAATTCGATTTCGATCAAGCTGAAATTTGGTATACACGCTACCTACGCGTACAGTTACTTGTAGCCAGACTTAGAAAAGAATCAGCAAAACGAAATTTTTTACCCATTATGGATCACCTTCGACGATTCCCATTTCAGAGCCGCCACTTTTTTTTCAATAAAATATTTATTCATTGTAAGAATATCATCTTTCATTTTCCAAAAAATAATGAATTTACTTTCCGAACAACCTAATAAAATAATGCAACGATTATTCCCAACTATATTAAACAAGTAGAATAATCCGCGACAAATCGGACAAGTAATTTAGAAGTAGACCTGGTCGGTCGGTTCTGAAACGAACGGTATTCAATGTTGGAAATACTAGTGGTCATGTAACGTTTTCAATTTCTGTCAAACACGATTTCGAAAAAGTTATAAAATTATCCAGCACGACTTCTTTATTCGCGTTCAAAGTTGCTATACCTATTTGGTCGGAGCTTTTCAAACAGTTTCAAAGTCTCGTGGTCCGCATTCAGCGTCGAATTGAAAGCCACGGTTTGATTACTGTACTGAAAAATTTGTCGGACGGTGTCGTCGTTGTCGCGTGTCCGTCATTGAATGGTCCGGTGTCCACGTGAATGCGTGTCTACGCATCCGTACGTCACGCATCGGTATAGTAAACGTCACGCACTCTGCGTGGATAGGCGGGATTTTAATCAGCCGCCACGTGCAACGGGGACACACCGTTCACCGGATAGAAATGATTTCGATCAGACCCGCCGTAATGAAGAGTCGTCGGTCGTCTTGATCACGCTAATTGGAAAACGCCGACCGGCCTCGCGTGGAATTTCATCGGGATAATTAACGCGCGCACGCAAAAACCTCGACGATAAACAGGACTATAATCGGACGCGAGGATTTTCATTGGTCCGAAGGGTTACGGTCGATTCGCATCAAACGGCTTGGCACAGTCAAAGCGGATCTCGAAAGACAGGGACGTCTATAAATTAAAATTAATTAGCCTGGCCGTTATCGAAGAATGTAACGTTCGTTAATTAACACTCAACGTACACCTGTCGCCGAGTATTCGGTTCCTTTAGAATCTCTACATTCGAAGATTTATCAATCGATTTAAATATTCGACTGTCCGGAAAATTTGTGCTGATTTTCAATAGGTGACGTGAAGACAGATCTGAATACAGGGTGGTCCACGCAATTGTTTCAAGTCATAACTTTGTTATAATGGCATTTACGAAAAAATGCCAAAGGAGAAAGGTAAATGGTTCGAAGAGCACCACATCTGTAGGCCTTTACATTTTTTTTTTAGATGCAGCAGTGCATGTGCAATTAACAATTGCATCATTTCTTTAAATAGAAATGCATCTTTTTTTTACACATATTAATGAAAAAATGATTAGGATACCATGGCAAAAAATTATTAAATCTCGAGACATTTAAAAAAAATATCTTTATTGAAGAAGATACTCAAACACTTCATGACTATGTTGTAATGGTAAACACCGTTTCGACATTGTTATCATAACAGAAACTGATTTGTACGAGTAAGCATTTCATCATTCAGTGGCAATTCACGTATCGTAACTCGAGTACGAAAACTAAGAATAAAGACATTCGGAATAAAGATGTAGTGCTCTTCGAACCATTTATCTTACCCTTTTGGCATTTTTTCGTAAATGCAATAGTAACAGAGTTATGACTTGAAACAATTGCGTGGACCACCCTTATATTAGAATTACCAAAAACAAATGACATACGTTTCGTTGTGTGAAGTTGCCTGAACGATGGGGAAATATTGTGAAATAGAGTGGCACTTATATAATTTAATAAATATATACCAAAATTTAAAATTAATATTGTATTTAAAATTTAAATACAATATTACGGACGCATTATTTAAAACATTGCTAACGTGACCATCTTTGTATCTGAGCAATCGATAATAATCTAATGGTAAAAACTCCATGTACGCAAGGCGAAATGGCTTGTGTCAAATGAAAACATCCCTCAAGATATTTTCCAACTTATCAGAAGCAATACTTTGGATTTCTAGTTGAAACGGCTTTGAGTGCAAAGAGTTAACCCCTTGCCATATTTTGTCAGAGGATTTAGATTTTAAATAAAGTCTGATTAATATAAATATCATGCTGCTTCTTTTAGGCGAAATGAAATGTTAATTTCTAACTAATATTTAAGCATCGAACTAAACGTAGCGGTATAAAAGATACAAATTGCTTTTCATCTTCTGCGATTTACCAAATTCCAAAGAGTTGAGTATCATAGGAAGGGGTAACACCTATTTTTGAGACAGTGGAACAGCGAATGCAATTATTCGGAAACGGCTTCTTCGGTCTTCCGCGTTCTCTGCCGCGAACGTAAGAGGAACGATACGATAAGTTTTCCCGATTGATGCTACGTTACATTTTCATCCCCTTCTGGAAATTCAACGAAGATCAAAGGAGGCTGCTTTTAATAACGTTTCCGGCCGGTTTCCTTGTCCGAAGATAATCTGTTCGTGCCCGACATGTCTACCAGAATCCTCTTTTCTTCGCGAAGCAGTTCCTATCGATGAATCCGCATCGTAAGCACTCCTCGAGCGGTCCTCCCTCGGTCGAAAGGAAGCAACTAAGTAAATAGAACCGTAATAAATCCGATTGTTCCTATCATCCAAGGTACAATGATCAAGACATTTCAGATTTAATGCGGGTGACCCGAGAGAGGACGCGATGTCGATGCCCGAGCCTGCGGCACGCTTCTTAAAAATATCCTATTATTTACGGTTGCTTCTTTTGCTCGAAGCCGTCGCAGCGGAAAGCGACGTAATGCGATTTCCAGTGGAACTAATTCGATTAGCGTGGCGAGTCCGAAAGAAAACTGTGGCCGAACGAAAGGACACCGAGCTTTCAACTCTGCATCTTCCGAGACAAACCAGTTTTGTCAATTTTTGGACTGTTGTGATTGAAACTGTGCGTAGAATATTGCACGTTACCTGAATTATAGCTGCAATTTATGTAAATTAATTAATAGTCTTCGTAGTGAAAACGCCTGATTGGAATTTATGTAAAAGTGGCATTATCACCCATTCGAGCAGATCGTTTTTTCTCGTTGAAATTTTCATTTCTTTGCCTTCAAGGTTATCCGAAGGTCATGGTTTATTAGATCGTTAAATTCATCTTGATAAGGGCGATAATATTTGTTGAAAGAATTCCTGAGAGTTCGAGTATTGTGTGAGAGAATAGTTTTCAATTTCATAATTTAAAAAAGGTTATGTGGAAGGAAAATTTTCTAGATTGAATATATGTATTTTCTAGTTGCGCAATTTGCTGGTTGCTAATTTTAAGGTTGAAAGATACGGGAAAAATGACGAATAATAGCAGCGGAGTTTAACGTTTCGCAAATCAGCTGCGGAGTTCGGACAGTTGATTTCATTACAACTGACAGTATTACCAGTATCATAGCCTCTATAGAGTAGTCTCTAGTATTACCAGATGTGCAGATCCACAGTCAGCGCCCAAAGAGAGAACCGAAACAATCGCATTAATTAATTCGACCTAATTTGCGCGAGGCCAATGAAACAAAATCAATTTCGAAGAGACTCTAATGAGATCCCTTTCAAGTATATCGGGCTAGGATCTAATTTCTCGAGCACGATCCGGTAACGTTTCTTCGCTCCTGTTGAAAAGGATCAGACCTCGAGATCCAGCGGGATCGTTCAAGTTTCGTTGCGAGAAACGAGTTACGTAAAAATTTTTCACTCGTCGAGGACTGGTCTGACAGTCTGAAGATCTGACCTCTTCCCCATTGTCGACACTTGGCTTACGATTATGGAGGTTTTACAGATACATCTATGGCGAATAACTCGACAGATTAATTCTTATGTCATAAAAAGAGAAGGGCCACGATACGGGCACTTATACCGTAGAAAACGAAAGGCTCTTTTACATAGCACTTATGCCATAGAAAATGTAACGCCCTGTTACCTAGCTCTTATGTTACAGGAAACGAAGTGGCTCGACACGGACGCATCAAAAGAATTTTCATTATTCCGAAAAAGCATTTATATTTTATTACTTTACAATGAACGAATGTTACAAAAAAATCCCTCGGCCGCTAATTTTTCACAAAATTTATACAGGGTGTTTCGTCTAAAACAGGACACCTAAATATCTTCACTACCTCTGAAAATGCAAAAAATGTTGCTAACGTAATCTAAATGGTTTCAAAAGACGAATCGGATGGAAGAATCGTTTTTTGTAAATTGTAATTTTTTTATCATTTCTCCAAGGTCACTCGTGGTTTTTTTACATATATACACACACAGTGTTTGTTGTTGTATGTTATAACAAACATTATTGTGCATACATCTATGTTTAAGAACTTACTTTCAGCGACATTTCAGATTTCAACGGTAACAGGAATTCGACAATGAACTTGAACTTGTAAATAATCACATTTATTACTGCAATAAATGTTCGAAATGATGTTCTTCCGTTGTGATACATTTCCTTAGGCGAAAAATTACAGATTGTACAGCTCTTTCAATGATTTCAGGTTTCATATCAGCACATCCTGCAATTATTCGTTCCTTCGTATTTTCTGGCGTCGTGGGCTGCTGTTGATAAATCGTACCCTTTAATGTCCCCCATAAGAAAAATTTCTGTTTTAGACGAAACACCCTGTGTATGATAAAGAAAAATCGCTGAAAGTTTGGCTAGACAGGTATCCCGTAATTTTTCTGAAGTAATTCTGGTTAAACGCGTTTACGCGAATGGGTAAGATGAGGGTAGTCGAGGACGAAAAAAAGGAAAGCCCCGAGGAAGACGGATGAACGAAGATCGCGGCGCGATTATTCGAAAGGGATAAGGGTGACCGCGACGTGAACTGATCCTCGGCAGCGGGAATAAGGAACGGGCCCGATCCCGTGCCATGGATCTCGGTAACGTATCGTGGCGGCATCGAGCGATTTAGAGAGAGAAACGAGCGCGCCGGTTAAAAATGTTTCCACGGTGAAGCAGTTCGTTTCCGGAACTCGTTCCGCGAGTGGTGTGCGAGAGAGTATATTCGTGAAAAAGGCCGAGCAGCAGCATCGCGAGCTGCTCGAGCGGATCCGGCAGCGAGCAGGGCAGAACATTTTTACGGTTCCTCGGAATTTCTTGGACGTTGCTTAATTCTTGCCGCCCCAGCAATTGGCGAACGCTCCTTGGAGCTCTGTGACCGATGTTGCGGTTTGGAAAACGTTTACGGACCGAGATAATTAGGGCAGGTGTTTCAGAGGTTCAGGCTGCATGAAACTGTACGTTAGTGGCCGAGGGAATCTT
>CM052085.1:7311467-7321502 GCA_028453745.1 Agapostemon virescens
ATTTTAGACAGGTCATGAGTCGTCCCTTCAGCGTTTCGCAATATTTGCCAATCTTTGAAGGAGTCCCCTGGCCAAACGATTAGAGCTATCGACATGAACCCAACGGCAAAATCTTCGTTAAACCTTCCCCTTTAAAAAGAGCACGCCAAAATTAGGCTAGCATTTCAGGGGACTGCAGGAAGGTCCATTTTGTCAACCCCATTTTCCCATATTCGCGAGTTTCGCCAGACGGAAAATTTCAAAGTCGTGCCACTGCCACAATTCGCTTCCAATGGACTCAGGAATTGATATACACCCTTACTATGGGTCCAGTAACTTGTAGCCAGACTTAGAAAAGAATCTGGGAAACTAAGTTTTTCGACCGATGGCTTATCCCCCTCAGAAAGTAGCAGATTGGGGGTTGCCGGGTTTCACCGATCTGCACATTTTCATAGTCATTTGAAGCAACTTTTTTCTTAGCGAAATTTCAATCTGAGGCTTTGTTAACGAGTGTAGTCGAAAATTGACTGGCCAATGAGAGAGAAGCACGCGAACTAGCACGAGCTCGAACGTGCGCATTCGATCTCCACCGTGCGAGGAGAAGTCAGAGGGCCCAAACTTTCCAAATTTATTTTACTACGCGATGATAATAATTAAAAAAAAAACGCTGTTTATTCTGATTGCAGAATGTCTAAAGAATAATTACTAATTTTTCAGATTCGAAATAATATAGAATTTAGCCGTGTCAGCATTTTTAATTTTGTGGTACGCATGACACTCACGCGTACCACATGAAATTTTAATACGATACGTACTGTGAAGATAAACAATAAATAACCCCGTCGAAATACGTAAACGATATTTTAATTTAAATAATTCTGTGTCCGAACAGAATTGAACGAACGATTCGCAAAACTAATTTAATGTGGAAGACTGGCGCGGTGGTCGTGTTTTCCTACACGCGAGCTTGTCCTTGATACCCGGTCGCATGTGGCACGCGCTCGGAACGAAGCTCGGTCGAGAACAATGTATCGCGTCCGATAGTGTTTGAAACTCTCAAGGATCAAAACAAAATTTTCACGACCATCGCGCCAGTCTTCCGCAGTTCCTTCCGATGGAAGGACGTCGCGAGCGCGTTATTGCATTATAATATTTTTTTAAATGTTCTTGTGCGGTGTGAACAACGGGTTGGAGAAAGTGTGTGAAACGTGTGTCTTAGACATTGTGTTAGATATTTCTTTTTAAAATCGGCTACTTTTCAGAGCCATAAATTTAAACGAAGGAAATATCGTCTTAAATATTATTAAATAAATTATTGTATCAGTGTCTAGTGATAGTGCAATGAAAGTGAACATTGGAATAATCTGTCTTCATCTGCTACGAATCAGCTGATCGGTTCAGCATACACTGTAAGGTGTCAACTCACTGTCCTGCTGTCCACATTTACAACCATGCAGTGGATTTACAACCGAATGGGTGAGTTTACTGTTAATGACACTATTTAACAATTCTTAAACACACATATCCTGCATGTTCTTTAACGTGATTATTTATTATTAAATTAGTTTTGCGAATCATTAGTTGAATTCTGTTCGGACACAGAATTGTTTAAATTAAAATATCGTTTACGTATTTCGACGGGGTTACATATTATTTATCTTTACAGTACGTATCGTATAAAAATTTTAGAAAATTAGAACGGCTGACACAGCTAAATTATTTCTGAAATAAGAATGAACAGCGTTTTTATTAAAATTATTAATATATTATAAAAGTGTTAATAGAACTACTTATTGTTTATTATTTCAGGTTTGAAAAATTAGTAATTATTCTTTAGACATTCTGAAATAAGAACGAAGAGCGTTTTTCTTAAAATTATTAATATAATATAAAAGTGTTAATAGAACCGCTTATTGATTCCTTAACTGCAAACGTAGCGACGTAAAGGTTGTTTAAATAATAGTACTACAATTTTTAGTGACGTCTGAGTAGCGTTAATGGATTTTGGTCTTCTTGTCCAAGTCGATCGGAATCGCCGAGGATTTAAACTTGCGTCTAAAAAATTCGAATATCGAAAGAACGATTGCCGTTCTGGATTAAAATCGTTACAGGCCCTGTTTTAGGAGGTTAACTGCAAAATAGACACTTGAAGAGAATTTTAAATGTAATTTTCAAGGGAAGATTGGCGCGTTCTTCTTTTTTTACGAGGGATTTATCGGATTCTTTTAAAAAATTGATACACACAAACGCGGGACAATGCGTACACGGATATTGCATGTGTTAGAGCCGCGTAAAAAAAAGTTTACGATCTGTTAAAATGCGGTATTCGCTGCCTGGGTACCGAGTAATCTGCAGCGTAAAAATTTACGATCGTTCACGCCCCCCGAATTTCTCTATGGTCGTTTATTCGAAAGGGTGGCTGGCTGGGCTTGTGCGACTGAGAAACATCGAACGCTGGGATGCTCTTTCGATTCCCGATGCACCTGCACTGAAATTCGATGCGTTTCACTTCGATTCGAACACTTCGTTCGATAAAAGCATTCCGAATAGCTCGAGCGCAATTATTATCCTTTATTAGGCTTGGAAAAGTGATGGCAAATACATTTCAGTAGTGCTAATCGTTTCAGTTTCAAATGTTTCAAGTATTTGAGTGATTTCATGTGAAATCTTGATCAAATCTTTACATTTGATTATAATAGAGAATTAATTTCAATCGTAAAATCAGTGACTGTAAATAGTTTTCATTTAATCACAGTTGTTTGCATTTGCAATGTGTTGCAATGTGTTACAATGTGTTGCAATGTAATCGTTGCAACCAGACTGCAGTCTGTACTTATAAGATTGTTAGGGTTCGAATACTTTACTGTGTCCAGTAGTTACAAGTTTGTATTAGGTTGTGACTGTAAATAAATTTTATTTAATCACAATTGTCTGCACTTGCAATGTGTTGCAATGTAATCGTTGCAACCAGAATGCAGTCTGTTCTTAAAAGTTTGTTTGTGCTTGGATACTTTACTGTGTCCAGTGGTTACAAGTTTATATTAAGTTGTGACAAGTAGATTATTACTTTCAATCATAAAATCGATGACTGTAAATAGATTTTATTTGACACTAAATCTACCGAGCATTAGAATTAGCTAGCATGTATAGTCTTCTAAAAATGACAAAATTTCACATACTTGGATGTTGTGCAATTTTTCCTACAATATACGATTAAACAAAGAAATCCATTCTATCGATTTCTGGAAAGACAATATTCTAATTGCAATAATTACAAGGTAAGCTTGCTGTGGTAGGTGAAGTGTTAAAGACAGTTCCCTGCATTTCCGGCGTGTCACAATTTAATCGTTACAACCAAAATCCAACTGTCTCTTAAAAGTTCGCTAATGTTTAGATACTCTACTGTGTCCATAGATAGCAAAAATAAATATTAAAAACTCATGGCTATGGAAATAAATATCAGAAAACTGGATACACTCATGGCGGAATGTTTAATTTAATAAATAATTCAAAGCTAGAGAATCGCAATTTGTTTTAATAATTTCTAGTAAAGAAATTCAGTCGGGTGAGACTCGATTGTCCTTCCGTCAAGTGAGTTAAGCCGCGATTCAGTGGCAAGTGATTAAAACGAACGCGATTTCGAGTTTTCGTCCGTGTCCGTCGGGCAACAATGCTCGTTAAAATTGCTCAAGAGCCCGGTGACGATAATTCCGTGGGCTGAAGAGTGTTCACATGGAAAGCTGTTTTCCGCGGAGCGCTGGCTGACCACGACAATGCTTCCCCCCGTTCATTTTGCACGTGCATACGTCATGGAAATGTCATTTGCAGCGTTCGCGTAGTACGTGCGTTGGCCGGTGTATTATGTAATTCAGTGCTCGCAACCGGGTCACATGAGTTACTGTTCCATGAGTATCTGGTCGGTGTGGCCAAACCGGCCGCGCTAATTACAACGCAAACCGGCGCATAATCAAACAGGTAACAGGCACGCCGAGTGGTCCGTTGACATATTATTAAACACTTAAGATCGCTTCCGGGCACTGTGAATGGGACCGTTCGTCGTTCGGACCTGGCTACGCAGTTCGTTAACAAAAGTAGTCTCCGGTTAGGCAAGTTCTTGGTCGTGTAATCGCGAATTTTCTGACAATTTATCTCGCGTTGTTACCTCGACTCGTTGTTCCATCGAAATGGTAATCACGCGTGGCGAGCAGTCACGTGAAAATATTTGAAATCACTTCGTTAGAGTATATTTCGCTATATTTGAACTGTCGGATGGTTGACTCCACAATTTCATAATAGGAGAATTATATTGTTTTACGGGATACTATAATTCTTCGCGATTTGGCTTTACTTGCTTAATTGTAGAAGTATTGTACTATATTGTACCGCATTTCACTATTTTAGAATAGAACAATGGATTCTCTTGTGTCAACATCTTTGCTTAGCTCCGGCCATACTTCCATACTTCTTTCAAACATTTCTCGGTCACCTCATTCCAGGAGAGATTGATGTTGTCTACAGCATCCATGATATTGTAGTTTTTCCAAAAATCTCTAATAGATTGTTTATCTTTTCCATCGATTTTATCAATCAGTTGTCGAAATGTCCGCCGGAGATAATAAGCTTTAAAATTTGCTATTACGCCTTGATCCATTGGTTGGATCAACGAAGTTGTATTTGGCGGCAGAAAAACCACTTCTACTGGAATGCATGTTGTTAAGTCGGACAAATGCGTTGGATGGCTTGGAGCAGTCTCAATCAAAAGTAAAGCTTTCGGTTCTAGGTTTTTAAATTCGCAGTAGCGTTTAACAGACGGGCAAAAATTTTCGGTAAACCAATTCTGGAAAATTTTCATAGTGATCCAAGATTTTTTATTGGACTCCCAAATTACTGGTAAAGTTGATTTTGAAATTCCTTTCATTGCTCTTGGGGTTTTGGAATGATAGATAAGCTGTGGTTTTAATTTAAATTCTCCATTAGCGTTACCACCCAGTAGAAGTGTTAAACGATCTTTTGTAGCTTTAAATCCTGGTGCTCGCTTTTCTTCGCGGGACAAAAATGTACGTTTTGACATTCTCTTCCAAAAAAGACCCGTTTCATCAAAATTGAAAACTAATTCAGGAGGATAATTCCCTCGTTCAATGATTGCTTTTAATGTTGCTGGAAATGCAGCAGCTACTTTTCTATCTCCAATTGCTGCTTCTCCAGTAATCTGTATGTTATGAAGATTGTTTCTATTTTTAAATCGATGTTGGGTGGTTGGCTCCACAATATCATAATAGTAGAATTATATTATATCACAGGTTGCTTATAATAATATGTATCCTAACAAGTTGTAATAGTACGAATAATAGTAATTAATTTCATATATACGAAGGAAGTAAACCATGTACGAGTGTATTATCGTTAAAAAAATATCATTTTAATTTTGCAAAGGAATTTATAGAATCAAAAAATGGGTTTATGGAGGATTCGGTATGCATTTGATTTCAAATAAACAGGTTCAAAAGTGTGCAACAGAAAATGTACGCGTACGCGTTGAAATCTAGCCACGACCTCCACACGAAATCGTCAAAAGTATCCGTGTTTCGTGACCGGTTTAACATACTTTGGCACGCGGTAGTTTGAAACTGCTTGCCAGCAGACGCGACACTGTTCAAACGAGATTAGAAAGTTACGGAAAACCGTGGAAACCAACGTACAACCATAAACTTGAGAAATAATTCGAGCTTTCCGATAGGCTACTGTTTCGGAAGAAAAGTCGTCGCGGTCCGGTCTCTCGATTTATTCCAGGATATTCGGATTAGCTGTGGCTACCAAAATTGTTGCGACGATTTTTTTCGCGATTTTTTTCGCATATTCTCGCGAGAACGGTGTGCGTCCGGCGAAAAATATTCCCGTCGATGGCCCGTGAAATACGCGCGACCGCCGCCGCCATCGCCATGAATTTTTAATGTCTATCCCGATCCCGGATTACCGGCTAATATTTACGCCGATCGCGGACCGCGTTTCGGTGAGAACCGCCATTTGCATCGACGGGCGAAACCGAGGAAAAAAAAATGGACCGAATAAAATGATAGTGCGAACCGTTAAAAAAAACGGGACTGCGAACGATTATGCGAGAGCCTGGTGAAACCAGGTTGTTCCGATGGCCCACGCGCTTGTTTTCGAAAACGTATTCTCCGCGGGTCCGCGAGGTATAGCAGCCAGTCTGTCGAACAGCGAGCGATTCTGCGTGAAAATGGATAATGGATTCTCGTCTGGGAAAGAGACAACGTGCTTCAGAGTCTAGCAAACGAGAACAGATTCGTCGTTCGCGAGAAACTGGTGAAATGGAAAAATATAGCGAAGGCGGTAAATTCGATCGGAACTGAACTGTCGAAATTGGTGGAGTCGTAATAGCAATTAATTTATATTCCTTTCGATATATAGAAACGATATCCTTGTATCCCGAAAGGATATATCCTTATATCCATTTCTGATCGAATTATATATAAATTGCCAGGTATCCCTTTCGTCACTGAAATCGGATACGGGAAAAGTCATTTCCGTGGAGACGCGAGTAGAAACGGACAGCGACGGTCAGACGCGTTGCGGCAAGCCATGGAAATTTATCTTAACGAATATTATTGTTATTCAACGAATTCGTCTTTGAACCGAGCAAATATAATGAAATTTCGAATAAAATGTAGCGGTACCTCAATCTCAAATTTTACAGAAGAAATCTTTTGGAGAAATATAGAGGTTTCTCCCTTCGTCTGATTTCCATGAAATGAACCCCGAAAAAAGAAGCCAATTTGCATATACACTCGCAGTCTAGTAATTAGAGCGGATGTTTATGCAGATTCCTGTTTACCTAGACAACTTTCTCGACAGCTGAGATAGTCGAATTTCCTGGCCAATAATTTCATGGTACGATAAAAAAGAAAACAATCGAAAAATCGAATCGAACGAAATTTCCGATCGAGTGAAAAAAAAACACGCTCGCGTTGCAGCGATAACAATTACGGGGGCTCACGGACACTGCAAACAACTCATAAAAAATTGATGACACACGGGGAATTAGTTATTAGGTGGGGAGAATGAGTGGAAAAAAAATAGAGAACGAAAGAAGCAACGGGGAATAATTCAATTCGAGCAGCGATCCACCGAGCCGGAATAGTTGATTGTTATAAAAGGGCTATTAAAATCCAGATCGACAAATAAATCAGAATTTTCACGGAGAATAATAACACCAAGTCAGCAGGGTGGGCGGTGAGCGCCCAGTCAGCGGAAACGCGAAAACGTTCGGGCCACCGACAACAACGCGAAACGATTATTAACGAAAAACGCCCACGATGGACCACCACGACCGGTGACTTAAATTTTTTAGCCGTCAATTCGCTCGACCGAACACCCGTCCAATAAACCAACCATAGTTCCTGTTCGCTTTTAATTCGATTCTGTCCCTCCCCCTACCCCGGGAAAATTGACGCCATCGCAAATAGGAGATCGTTTCGCATCAAAGAAAAACATTGTATCCCTCGGAGATTCCTGATCTCGGGGGATAATTAGTTTAATGGACAAGCTTACCCTTTTCTCAAAGGGAACGAAATTACGCGAAACATTGCAACAGGAGATCATTGAAAATTTCAATCAGAAATTCATTTAATCAATCACGCTATTTTATCGCTTTACAGAAATTTGCGAAATTCGTGATATTCAATCGTCAACCCAACTATTGTAACGTGTGAGACTCGTTGGTAAAGATATTAAACAATTTCTAACGTATGTAAATATTCTCCTGTGACTATTATTTAACTTCTCTATTTTATCACTTTACAGAAATTTGCTAAATTCGTGATTTTGAATCGTCAACCCCACTATTGCAACGTGTCGGACTCGTTGGTAAAGATATTAAACAAATTCTAACGAATGTAAATATTCTCCTGTGACTATTATTTAACCTCACAATTTTATCGCTTTACAGAAATTTGCGAAATTCGTGATCTTCAATAGTCAACCCTAATATCGTAACGTGTGAGACTCGTTGGTAAAGATTTTAAACAATTTGTAACTAATGTAAATATTCTCCTGTGACTATTATTTAACTCCTTAGGCACGGTTGAATTTAGTACGGGGCAGTTTCTCTGTACGGCAGAGAATATTGGAATAAAGTTTTTGATAACTAAATTATAATTCTTTTTAGAGATATAATACGTATACTTTAATTTTAATAATTTCGGAATGAGGTTTTTCATAATGAAATTGTAATTTTTCTAAGCGATATGTTGCATATATTTTAACATTAATAATTTACTGTAATAATTAATAATAGAATTGAGTGTGCTCAAGCCACTATAATGGCGCATCGTAATATAAGATGACATCCCCGGAAGCCACTATAGTGGCGCATTGTGCTTAAAAGGTTAAGCATTGAAGTAAATGCAGCAATGTTAAAAGTTTACATTGTACCATTTGTGATAATGAAAGGCGTTACGAGAAATTTAGATACAAAGACAATGATGTGGCAAAGGGTTAAGTAATGAACACCTGGTACTAAATTGTACGTTAATGTGCGAATTTATAAATTAGGTTTGCATGTGCACATGCTTCATGATCGGTTATATTTTACATATGCTTTTAACGGACGAGCGTAATTATTTTAACTTTCTGGGTTGTGTGAAGTCGTCTTTGAAAATCTGCAATTTAGAAAAATTCGTACGAGAACAATTGAGCCGTGCATTTGGGGAATAATGAAAGATTGCGGTGTCAAAGGGCGATGCAACTTTGTCGGCAAGTAACGAGCACGATTCGAGCGATTCTCTGTCCATGAATGGCGGCGAGTGCGAAGTCGCTAGAGTGCGCCATTTTCGAGGATGGAAATTTGTCAGAGTTTCTTGGGACGGAGCCGATCAATTCCGCGAGAAAACGCGATTGTTCGAGCATTCGATATAAGTTTTGGCCGATCGCTCAACAAGAAGGATTATCTTGAAACAGGCACCGCGGCCCATTGTTCCCCGCGATTAACGAGGGAAACGCCAGACCGATCCGGTTCTCTTAGCGTTTCCGATCTATCGATCGCGACGTCGCTCTCGACGCGGAAGATTAATCAGCCGTCAGAACGTCGAGGATTAATTTATCAAACGAATTAATGAATTAGAGTTATGTGTCGGGCTTACACTCGGCGGAACGTTAATCGCCGTAAAACATGTGTTCGCTGACTGGCGAAGAAAGGAGAAACGTTCGCGAGAATGGGTGAGAGACGCGCACACAGACAGAGAGAAAGGGAGAGAGAGAGAGAGAGAGAGAGAGAGAGGGAGAGAGAGAGAGAGTGAGAGCAAGAAAGACAGAGAACGAGGCAGGAGTGCGAAGCTTGTGAGCGCGGAACAACAATGCGCGAGGCAATAAAAACGGGAGGATGACTAGCGTAAAACGAGATGGAATGAAACGGGCTGCATTCAAGACTCGCCCCGGAAATCCAAGACTTTTCGAAACGAGGGTTTCGCGCGGCCAAACAACCCTTTCCCGGTGATAAACCCGCCTTGAAAGGAATTCAGGCTTCCGGCACGCGTTACCCGGGTTCCGTTGATTACGGTAATGGAGCCGCGCAGCCTGCTAAATTGAACATTCAGTGGACGATGAAAAACTGACGGAATGGTTCATATGATTAATTCCAACCGAGGATGAATTCGCTGTTTCAGCAGCAGAAATCTTCACCGACAAGAATACCTGCCATGTTCTTCGATGCTCGGGACGGATCGTACTGGTATATACAGTTTCCGAGTCTCGACGGACTTTATAGTTGCTCATCGTACATCAAATTATATTTAATTGTGTTTACGATCATGGTTCAGTTTATATTTAGCACTGTCTCATTATAGACCTGTTTACACCACTTGTACGGAAAGAATGATTCTGTAGTACTTGTCTGATTAAAGATTGACACGCACTACTTGCTTCATTATTGTATAACATATATGTTATTTGACAAATCGTGCTGCTGTGTACTATATATATTATCCTGGACTAACTTTGTAGTTGCTGATCACACTTCAGATTATATTTAGTATTGTCTGA
>CM052085.1:7321902-7332087 GCA_028453745.1 Agapostemon virescens
TCTTTGACTATCTTTGTAGTTGCTGATCACACTTCAGATTATATTTAATATTGTCTGATGATACATCACATTATATTTAGTACTGTTTGAGTATAGGCCTGTTTATACTTCTTATACAAAAAGAATTATTCTGTAGTACTTGTCTGATTACAAACTGACCCACACTACTTGGTTCATAATTGTGTATCTTATACATTATTTGACAAATCGTACTGCTATGTACTACATATTTTATCCTGGACTATCTTTATAGTTGCTGATCACACTTCAGATTATATTTCATATTGTCTGATGATACATCACATTATATTTAATACTGTCTGAATATAGGCCTGTTCTGTTTATTCTGCTTGCACGAAAAGCATGATTTTGCAGTACTTGTCTGATCATAGTCTGACGCACACTACTTGCTTTATTATTGTATATCATACATATTATTTGACAAATTGTACTGCTATGTACTACAAATTTTATCCTAGACTATCTTTGTAGTTGCTGATCATACTTCAGACTATATTTAATATTGTCTGATGATACATCAAATTATATGTAGTACTGTCTGATTATAGACCTGTTTACACTACTTGTATGGGAAGAATAATTCTGTAGTACTTGTCTGATTATAGTCTGACACACACTACTTGCTCCATCATGGAACATCACACAAGCAACGTAACAAATCATTTTTTGAACCTACAACAGTTTAAATTTCATACTACCTGATTACAGACCAGTTTTATACTACTTGTACAAACAAAATGATTCTGTACTACTTCTTTCATTATAGACTATCCCACAGTGATTGTCAAAGCAGAATATTCTTCATTAAGCGTCTGGCTATAAACTATTACATATTACTTGTCTGATTATCTTCTGCCACGTTCTAAATCGATATACGACAGATATAAAATAATACAATGAAATTGTAATAAAAGTTTCTATAGACGTTAATTTCGTGTACCACTGGTCGCAACAAAAACTGAACAGTAATCGTTGGTACTGTGTAAGTTACCAATTGCCCAAACAGGATCGTCGCAGCGTGACGAACGAATGACGACGACATTTGCGAAATGTCGTTGAAGAGAAAGAGAAGTGGGCGTCCGAAAACGCGTGCACAGAAATCCAAGAATAATCTTGAGCCGAGTTTCCGCTCGTTACGGAGCCGGAAAAGCTCGGTCGCGATAAAAGTGCCGTAAAAGGAATCCAAGCCCCAGCCCGGCCGACGAACGTACCGACGTCTCTGGCGCGTTAATTGTAATGGTATTAATTACGATAATGGAGCCCCCATCCCCGAGTCCACCAGACTCCGGGCTCGCTCTCTTTCTCTCCACCACTTATTCTCGTACCCCTTTACCCGCTTTTTCTTTCCCTGTCCACCAACCTTAACATCCCTTATTCTCATCCCTTCACACGGAGTCAATTAAGTGGATATCTCAAACGAAAAATTCTAATAAGCTCGCGGGAACGGCTCGACTACGGCCGAGCGCCCCGGGAGAGAGATCATTATTTTTCCCATCCTTTTTAAAACAGTTACGTTAATGCCATCCCCGTTAGTTTTATGCTAAATTTAATGAAGCTCGACGAGTCTTAGGACGTTATTAGACCCGTCATATCGACGCTCTCGAATGCCAATTCCGACCGATTCCTTCCGCTTTCTATTAACAAACACGTTGGTTATGGTTACCCGTTTCAGAATTCTCGTTTAGACGCGATCGAAAATGGTCAAATAGGATGGTTAACTTATGCGCCATTAATTAATTGAAGTTCTTCCTGCAAAGGAGAAATCGTCTTAAGTTACGAGTAATATGGATCGAGTTCTTCGACGAATAAATTAATTGCTCCCGTTGGTTAATTAATTGCTCGATTCAATGAATTGGTGGAATTGATACTAATCTATTAAGCGTTCTTCCAGCTTTCCTTCGAGGCCTCATACAAGTAACAGATACAGAAAGAACCGAAAAGTTAATTTTATGTGTCCCTTTACTGTTATGTCCTGTTTCTCATTCAACTGATCGACTGTTATTAATTCCTAGCCTGCGATCCTATCCGCATCCGTATTTCGTATTAAAATATACGAAATCTCTATAAAAAAGCATTAAAAAATTGAGTTTACAATATTTAGTCCACAATGTCGTTTTTTTATGCATTCGATCAATATTTTTAAATTTTCATCGCAACATTCGAGTCATTTTCATGTTGCAATAAATCTACCATAAGTTTTGATATTCCAGTTCCTATTTTCATTATCAAAAATATACGAAATCTCTATAGAAAGCATTAAAATAGAAGTTTACAATATTTAGCCCACAATGTCGTTTTTTGATGCAGTCGATCAATATTTTGAAATTTTCAACGTAGCATTGGAATCATTTTCACGTTGCAATAAATCTACCATAAGATATAATCCTGCAGCTTTTATTTTCACTATCAAAGTATAGGAAATCTCCATGGAAGAACACAGCAAAATCAATTCCACACTTGTCAGCCCAAGTGCTAATTTTCCGAAGCATTCTATCAACATTCCGAATTTCCCAGCAACATTCGAAGCATTTAAAAATCCCACTATCTATCTATCGTGAAGAATACGCTCCCCTAGTTATCATCAGCACTCCGACAAAGCAAAAAAAAGTGATCGCAGAAATTCCTCGCGGAGTTTCGCCGATCCGGTTGCAAGGGAGCGGTCGTAAATTCCGAAAACCGCGGAGTCCGCGGACACGCCTCGGACCCGTGATTCAATGTTCCCGATAAAATCGTTTTCCCGCTATGCAAAGACACTTCGATCGGCCGTCAGTGCACTCGATACCATCGCCAGCACGATGATCTTTCGTATCAATCTCGTGCTGGCAGCCGTCGACTCCGATACGCAGCCGAGTGCCACTCGAGCGCATTCCATCGGCGCTGAATTCCCTTTGGAAGGGTTGACAGAAGAAGAGAAAGGACGGCAGCGGGGGTGGCGGAGGCTGGAGGAAAGAAAGAGGGACTTCCGAGAATTTCTACTTTCCCTCCCCTGGACTCTAGAAGCGAGAGAGAGAAAGAGAGAGAAAGGGAAAGAGAGAAAGGGAGAGAGAAGCATGAAAATGGGAAGGGAGCCGGAGTGGCTGAAAGTATTTCCGAAAAGGCAAGTGGAAGCCCATTGTCTCGGCCGAGAGCAGGAAAAACTTTTGTTTTGCACCACCCCGTTTCTCCAACCCCCGCGCGAACCCTCTATCCATCCAGGGGCTGGTGCAGTGTCAATCGGCGGCGTTCCCGGTCGTCGCGTGTGATACCTCGACGTGCGGGAACAATTGACGATTGTGATACTCATTAATCTCTGCTTTAACTCCCGCCGCGCTCCAACGCCGACCGTGCTAATGAACGCCCCTCCCCACCACCCCGCACACCCTGTTTCCCGACAGTTTCGCCAACCCCGGATATATAGATTTAACTACGAATTTCATTCGCGCCGTGATCCGACTATCGCTGTCCCGATTGCTCTGTTATTGCGTTAATAAATAGGTGAAAGGAACACCGCGCAACCGCCGCCAATGAATTTGCCCGGATAACTAACGGCAAAGATGTACTTTCCCCGTAAAAATTCATGCCCGAACGAATAAAACCCGTGCGATGCTTACGTTTGTCGTTTCGGACACTAACTGCAGCGAATAGGAAAATTGAATTCAGAAATAATTAACCTCTTAGGTACGACGCGTCACTATAGTGGCTTGAGCACATTCAATTGTATCATTAATTATTAAAGTAAATTACTACAATTAAAATATATGCATCATATCTTCAAGATAAATTATAAAACTATATATAATAATTATTAATGTTAAAGTGTATGCATTATATCTTTAAAAAAAAAATTATAATTCAATTATCAAAAACTTTATTAACAATTCTATTATAAAAAATTCTTCAAGATTCGTAAAATTTTAAACCGAATGTCACGTTATCGGATGATTATATAAATGATTATATCGCGCAGTCGAAGAAATATCCGAGCCGTTTAGGAATATTAATCTGGCCCACGTCGTGGGTCGTTTCCTTGAAGTCGCGGCCATTCGAATTCCGTCGAAAGGTATGTAACGAGTTGGGTTTTTACAAGTTACTTTTCCCCATTAATTGCTGCGGTACTTTTGAGCGACGATGTTGCCAAAGGGCGGAAGCTGCAGCCGAGTCATTTACGCTTCCCTCGAAAGGAATACCATTTCCGGTAGCGACCTTAAAAAAGTCTTTTGCTCGACGCGGAATTACATGGCCTTCTGATCCGGCGAGTGCGCGAATCGGGAACATTTTTATGAAGCGATGCCGTCAAATTTCACGTTCACTTCAATTCAGTTATGTCGAGATGTTAAGTAGACCGAGCGTGTTAATTGCACGGATGTAACGACGCCGCTCGGTGTCTTAATTAGTAGATATCTCAGATTTTCAGAGCTCACGAGCCGCGGGTATCACGCGCTGCTGTGAAACGAGCTTCCGTTAAAGCGTTAAATCTCCGAAGTGTTCGCTCGCCGTTCCGTCGATTAAATAAATCTCACATTATTTCCCGATGCAATGCCGGGCCGATTGAATTAACGCGAAAGTATGAATTACTGATTACCGCGGCTCGCTTCTAGGTTTGCTACCCGTGATTAATGGCTCGCCGCCGCCGCGTTAATTCGTAACTACACCGGGAAATTAATTACTCCAGTCAAGTTATAAATGTCCGGCGGAATTGTGTTCTTCCCTTGGCGACGTAACTTATCGATTTATCGGTGCCACCCGATCCCCGGGACCGTGAAACAACGACGTATGATCGAAGAAAATGTGGATCGTCTACCAATGATTAAGTGGAGCCTGTTGAATGGGCTTGGATCTGGTTCCCAGTAGAAATATGTGCTAGAACGAATTAGGTTCAAATAGACTGGAAATCATTTGAGGCACTTAACACTAGAACTACCAAACCAGTCATTCTGACTGGTCCCTAATTTTTTCTTTCGCAATTATTGAAATTATAAAAATATTTCTGTCAGAAATTTTCGGATGTATTTCTTTAACGCTAGATTGCCCAAGGAAGTCATTTTGACTGCTTTTTAATTTCAATTAGAAACAAAATTTTGTGACTTTTTGTACAACATATACATGCGCTTATTAATCATTGTAGTTACCCCCCCCCCTTCCTTCATTTCCGGTATAATATATGTGTTTTACCTATATTGCCCAAAAGCAGTCGTTTTGACTGCTTGAGAAATTTAAAATAATCGAATGACTCTTATTATTGAATTGAGAAAATTTCTTATATTTATTATATAATTATTATATAAAATTGAGTTATTTATGGTCAGCAAAGTGGGGTCCCGAATTTATTAGAAAAACTATGGCCAGAGAAAAGTTCAAGCAAATCTTACGATTTATTCGTTTTGACAAAAGAACCGAAAGAAGTAGGCGCCTACAAACAAATAAATTTGCCTTGGTCTACTTAAAAAAACGCAAGTTTCGATCAGTTTGAGCAAGTTCAAGTAAATTTGCACCGCAGTTGGACGCGTATGGTCTGCTAAAACGGATCGAAGTTCGATTGTCGAAACTAAAATGAACTTGCGAACTTCCGTAGACATGAAACACGAGTTTCAGCAAGTTTGAACAAGTTACGGTAAATTGACGTTGGCTGAGCATAAACAACAATCGATTAAACTAACTTAAACCAACCAAACCGCCGAACCTCTGAAGATCGAAAAAGATTAAACGCGAGTTTGAATAAGTTTGAGCTAGTCGAGACAGATTAAAGTTATGAGAACATCGCTGTCAGTAAATCGAAGCAAGCTGGAACAAACCGACGAAGATCTAGAAAAATCACGCAACATTTTTCTATCAAATTTGAGCCAGTTGAATCATGTTCGAACAAGTCGATACAAGTTTGAACCTAACCGAAATCACCTCGGAATACTTCCCGTGGAGCCAAAGAAGGTTTAACCTCGAGTTTGATCGAGTTCAAGCATCGAAGCAAGCTGGAACAAACCGACGAAGATCTAGAAAAATCACGCAACATTTTTCTATCAAATTTGAGCCAGTTGAATCATGTTCGAACAAGTTGATACAAGTTTGAACCTAACCGAAATCACCTCGGAATACTTCCCGTGGATCCAAAGAAGGTTTAACCTCGAGTTTGATCGAGTTCAAGCATCGAAGCTCGTTCGGCATTCCCATTCTCAAAATCATTTCAACGCAAGAATGATCTCGAGTAAGAAGAACCCGCCGGCCTAGTCGCGCGTAAATTAATCATTACCGATGATAGATAACGGCGTGATTATTTGCGCCAAACTCAATATCGTGTTTAATATTTCACCCCGATACGGCTTAATGCACGCATCAAACGCGACCGACTGCGCCGCTCGTTCGCGGTACGTGTCTTTCGTGACATAATAACCGATAATGTCAGCCGTTGTACCATCAATTTCATTCTACGCGAAAACCGGACGGCCGTATCGAGCGTCGCGACGCCATTCGTTGTCCGTTTCCCGGGAAAAAAAACAAACGAAAAAAAAAAAAAGGCGATCGCGGCAACGTGAAATATTTCGCGACGAGACCGCACGCCTACGCCGACGCCCGTACGCGCCGCTTTTAATGCATTTTAACGACCCTGTCGTGATTGAAATGACGAACGGAGAAAAGGTATCGAACGGTGTTCGAACGTCGTTTCCTTGCGACGTATCGGAAAAGTCATTGTCCCGCGAAAAAGGAAAGAAAAAAAATATGAAAAACGGCAGAACGCGAATCGAATTAACGCGGACGAAACGTCGCATCGCGCGAAATTAAAACCGACGATCATCGGCCGCGTCGAATCGACGACGACACGCATTCAGCGAGCAATTCGCGATCATGCGAACGTATAGCAATCGGTTTCGGATGTTTCAAGATAAATTGAATATTCACCGGCACCGGATTCCCGGTGTCCCGAATTCTTCCCGCGGCCCCGTTCTCCACTTTATTCATAATCCGATGCGACGTCGCGCACAGATATCGTAATGGAATCGCGATAAATATTTGTGCTGCATAATCGCGTGGCAATGCGTGCCCTCCGGGTCCCGTTCCATCGAAATTAACTAGTAATTAATAAGGATGCGCGAATCGAGAATGAAATTTTATCGGGGACGTTCGATTTTACCTTCGACGCCGTTTGTTCGCTAGAATCATACATAAACTATAATCGCTCGACGTTTTCCGACGACCAAAATGGTTATTCGATTTCTGCTTCGCTGTCGGCGAGGTCGCGAGACTTTGATGGTGTTTCGTCGCTGATCGAGGACTGGTCGATTTTTAAGTCGATGATCGGTGTCGTTTGGCGATTTTTACGTCGTAACAACATTATATATGACCGCATATGAATTTTGCGACGCTTTACAAGTTGAGCACCCGGTATATTCCTACGAGCCGATGTTTTGGAAATCCTCAGCAATAAACCACCCCTACGTCCAACATCTTGCGACCAAACGCAACGGCCAAACCGAACGTTTACCTGCGATCACGCTGCTTGACCACCATCGACTCTGATTGGTGCGCTTACATGAACCATTTTCGGTATAAATACTGCACACTTTTCACAGTCTAGGCGATTCACATTTCAAACGTCACTGAAACAACTTCAACTCAACTAAACCGCTCGTTCGTAAATCCGTATTATTTTCGTAAGAGAAACCAGTACGTCGAAATTATTAAACTCAGTTCTGCGTACTAACAAGTCCTGTGCCTTTATAATATTATTTTATATTTATATTAAGCGCTCGAAGCGCAAAGATAAATATAAAACGTTCTTACAAAACGATTTAATATTCTTGCGCCTGAAACAACGATCTTTAGCCAGCTTTTAGCTAAACAGCTATTTAACCCTTTAGCCATACCGATTTCTTTAGAACCGAAGTTATTGTAACGTCTTCGTCGCTGAAAATGTTACAGACGAGATCAGACACTTCTACGCGTTTGAATTCGTCGAAAAAGTTGTCTACATCTTCTAGATCTTCTAAATCTTCTAGACTTCGTTTAACGCATCGACTGCCAAACTACCAGCTATGTAAATCCCATAAAGTCGTTGCGCGTTATCTTGTCGAATAAAAATTGAGAAAACAAAATCTACGAGACCGAGTAGTTCTCCGATCGTATTGTATTTTCTGGATCACCATCGCACTAGATAAGATGAATACGATAACGTGAAAATTTATTTTCAAAAATTGATATGGCAGCCAAAGTGTTGAAATCTTCAACGCGAGTCTAACTGGCAAGGGGTTAAACTTAGACAATTATACAGAAATTGATCATCTGCTTTTTCTTTGCATTTCATTAGCGTCTCGACGCTATTGCTCAAACTATACACTGTTTCAGAGTAATAACATAGTTACGATTATTAAAATTTTCTAAAACTTTTATGATAACAGATTGGTGACCGTTGACGAATTAACTCGTCATTGCACTTACGTTATCTATTTCAATTTATGAAACCCAGGGCAATATAGAATATTGCAAAAGCATTGCACAATATTTTAAAAGTTATATAAAAAGTATGTCCAAAGTTTCATTTCATTTCATTCAGTATAAATAAAATTAATTGGAGTTTATTTAAAATGTTTTACTTTACTTCCATATTCAATTACAAAATAATAGTCGGTGACGTGGCACAGTTTCGGTGTAAAATTGCCGGTCAGCAAAGTGTTAGTATGAAAAATTACATTTAGAAAATTCTCTGAAGAACATTCTTACAATTATAATAATCGTGAAGGAAAAGATTAGTAACAAGTCATTAACGTGTTCCAGCAGTTCCAGTGTTAATTCTCCAGATTGGAATCGATGAAACGAAACGGTCGTGAATTTAGGTCGAGTCCCAATCAACTTTTCGCAACTACAAGGGTTTGTTAAACGCCCGTTGAAAAACAAACGGGTTAAATTTCTCGTTCGAAGTCTTCCCTGCTGGATGGAAGATCGAACGGAATCGACGAGCGTGCTACGGCCGAAACATGATACAGACACGTCGTAAAAAATAAATAGATGGAACTAAAAGCCGTTGCGCGCGTAAGAGTTCAGAGACACGAGTCACCGGATAGGAGACGCGTCGAACGGGTTTACGAGTCCGTCCAACGACCCCGAGACACGCCTAACCGAAATCGCATACAAATTCTATCAGGATTTTACTGTCGCCGTTCGAACATGCTGCAGAGAGACTTTCCGGCCGATGTTCGTCTCTTCCGGTCTGCGTCGAAATAACGCAACGGAAACTGGGCCATGCGTACTTCAAATAACGAATCGTCGGAGATAATTATAAAAAAATATAGGCTTGTTTACCGATCCAGTGACTGAGCAAATATTCCTAGTTTGATTACGCGTTATCGCCCGGAGAAACGAGTCGCCGCTGGATCGACCAACGAAACGACCAATTATCGGCCGCGACAAGGAAAAAACAGAATGCCGGACAAATAGAAACGAATAGAGAAACAAATAGAAGCAATTTCTGGGCTTCGGTTATCAGAAACGAAATTACGCCGCGGTAACGAGCTGAAGGTAATTTAGGGTACTTTAGAATTCTCTTGCTGTAATTCGAATTATGCCCCTAGCAAAGTTCAGGAAACAAATTAGAATTATTTTTCATAAGATTCAGAAATTTTTATGATTCGAATGTACTTTGGTTGTTGCTGATTTTCGATTGAAATTGATTATTTTATTCCGGCGAAATTGGTTCGCTGTGTTCGAATATGATTTATATCAGATTTGATTAAAAATTGAGGAAGCTTTGATGCACGGTTAATTTATAGTTGCACAACGTTGGGTTCAAGTTTGGTCAAGATTGTATTGAAGTTCGGGTTCTATTCGATGTGAATGAAATACGTGGATAACGATTGATTAAAGTTTGACTCAAGTTCCGTTAAAAATTGTTTCAAGTTCAATAAACATTTGACTCAAGCTTCGTTCAAAATTGTTTCAACTTCAATAAACATTTGACTCAAGCTTCGTTCAAAATTGTTTCAAATTCAATAAACATTTGACTGAAGCTGGACGTAAGTGTGATTCGAGTTGTGTTTGAGTTTCAATTGATATATCTGTGCAATTTGGTTCGAAGTCGATCATAATTTGTTACGAACTTATTATTAGTTTTAAATAGACTCAAGTTGAACTCCTATCGATGTTCCTATCGATGTCGATAGAAATTTGCACGAAGATCGATGAAAGTTTGGTACGAGCAAC
>CM052085.1:7337012-7377584 GCA_028453745.1 Agapostemon virescens
TTCGTAAAGCGAGAGAAAACTTAAATGAAAATCGGGACTTATCAGCCAATAAAATGGTCGCCTAAACAATTTTAACACTTTAACTGTCCAACCAACGACCTCGAAAATTCCGCAAAATCAAAGTGATTTATTTAATGAAGCAACGATTGATAATTTAAAATGTACGACACATAGTTATCCTTCAAGCTTGACGAATTCTTCAGACCTCAACTAAATTTACTGCAACGAATATATTAATGTACAAATTTATTTTTAAACATGGGCAAATAATTCTGTTACCCATATAAGGGTGATGTGGCAGTCAAAGTGTTAAATCATGTTGTATCACTTGGCGTAAAGTCATTATAAATATAATTTCCCGGCCGACCTCCTTTAAAATTCTACTCCTAACGCTGAATAAACGGTAAGATTTAAAAAAAAATGATTCGTTCAACCGCAAAGCGAGAGAGAAATTAAATGAAAATCAGTCGGAGCGTTGCTCGCTCCTTCGCGCTTTATAAAATGTTTAATAATTTTTTCGGTGGAAAACAAGCACTGCCTCGGGAGCAATAGAATGCATTCTTCGGCCTGGCGAACATGCCGATGCATTTTTCAACGATTCTCATTCATAAAAATTTAATAAAACGGCAGCGATCAACGATGTTGACTGTGCAATTTTGTCTTCCCTCGGACAGCAGCCTGACTACAAAAAAAGTAAGGTTTGAACGGTTTTAAAATGTTTTCTGTTTCACATCCTGTTTTTAATTGCTTCGGAGTGGGTAGCGGGGGTTTGACAAATCGGAATTCTATCGAATGAAATATTCCTGTAACACATTGTAACGGCGCGTTTCATCTTTCAATTCGTTTTCGAGACACATCCCCGTTTATCGACACGATTATCCGGAATTCCCGGCGAACGCGTTCAACATTCGACCAGAGAAAATCACTCTGTGGATCCTCCGCCTTCCTGCCTACCTCGATTCCGTTTGAAAAGTGTCTCAACCCTTCCGCCCGGAACCTTTTTTAAAGCAGCATCAAACGATTACTACGTACCGCGAATTTTCACGCGGCAGACAGACCCTTGAAAACAGTTCGGCTGACCTATTTTCTTTCGTTCCGAATGACGGATCGCAATCAAACGTTCCCCGTGACAAATACAAAAAAGAAAAAAAGAAAAATCGAACTGAACCTCAGCCTAAATTATATCGGACGCCAGGCATGATAGAACACTTTTGCCATCGAGAAGAAAAATATGCTCGCTTAGAAAATGTACATCAATATACAGTCCCCAAGTACGCTATCGTTCGGTTTTATGTTTCACTCGACGAGACACGTTGAATGTGGCATTTTTATCGATTGCTGTAAAAAAAAAATGATAGCTTAACGCTTGCATTACTGAATTTAAATTTACATCTCTAACTCTCGCTTTGACCAAAATAGTTGCACGAAAACCCCCGCTGTTTTCGCTCATTCTCCGTTTTACATTTTAACGCATTAAGGACCGTGAAGAAATTTGTAAAATGGACTTTTTGGACCGCAAGATTTTGAGAAAACTTGCACACGTTGTCAAAATAAATTTTTTATTTCTGAAGCAATTTTTGTGAAACTTTCAGAAATTGAATAAGCGAAAGAAACATGCAAACGATCGAATTTAACCCTTTTTCTCCAGGAAGATAAATCCTGGCTTAATGGTTCAAGTTCTGAGTGAAAATAAACATATATACTGATCTTACGTGAATACAATGATTAAATTATATATTTTACAACATTAAAGATTTACATTCACGATCTTGACGTCGCCATATGACGAAATTCGTCCTCGAATGGTTAATTCATCGACTATTGATGTAAACGCTTGAATATACCAAGCAGATGCAGTGAATCAAAGTTGGTGACGTCCAAAGACGTAGAATTCTTAATATGTTAATTCAGCAGACTATGCCTCTTCATAATTTTACGTGTTAAAAGAATTTATGAAGACGATTCTAAAAAAAATTTGAGAAGCGTAGGACTAATAACAAAAAAGAACAGAGTAACTCAAACTAAATCAGAATTTGTAAATAAATTGTATCCTGATCATCATCCTCTCAAGGACTGTAAAATTAAAATCCCTTTCGATATTGCACACGCGATCGCACAAAAACAATCGGACGCTCTTGTGAATCAGTATACGAAAATGAGACGTTACTGTTCGAAGAAGAGCAGCAATACAGATTTGCGTAATTCGGAAACGGTCCCGAATGGAATTTGTCTGGAGTTGAACGAGTTAAATTGTCCGCGAAATTGCGGACAATTTACAAGCAACGTGTTGAACAATTTCATCGCGAGAAACTATTTTATTCGGCAGATAATACGGTCAAAAGTTTCCTCTGAATAGACCGCGGCGTTGTAAAGCGAGGCGAGTGCTCGATATCGACACCTTGACCCTGAAAACCCGGCGAGGTTCATAACTTCCTAACAACTGCTCCGAAACTTTCTTCGCAACGATAAAAAGTAGCCGGAATAAGCAAACACGATCGAGTCGATGCATGGACATGTAAAGAACGGTCCGGTTGCTTTCAGAAACACGAACTAGCGGGGAGGGAGGAACGAGCCTCGATTATGCGAAAGTTTTCGACTGCGAAATTCACGGGTTATTTCCGATTGAGAATAATCGTTGTGTCGTGGCGGATCGAAATCCACGTGTTACAACCACGTGCTCGAATTGCGACTGTTCTACCCTAAATCCTTATGCATAAGAACCTGCAGTTCAACCTGTACTAGATAAACTATACTTCTTTATAATTAGACGAAAATTGTAATACTCACGCGTTGGTATGGTCACTTGTAATTTGTTTACTTCTATCGGATTATTCGCAAGATTTTTTATCACTTCTTAGTGTCGATTAACGATAGATACATAACACAATATTTTAACACTAGAACTACCAAACCAGTCATTTTGACTGGTCGCTAGTTTTTTCTTTTGCAATTATTGGAGTTATAAAAATATTTTCATGAGAAATTTTTGGACGTACTTCTTCAACACTTTAACTAACGACCTCAAAGATTCCACAAAATCAAAGTAATTTATTTAACGAAGCAATAATTGAAAACTTAAAATGTATGACACAATGTTATCCTTCAACCTTCTTCTATTCTCCAGATCTCAACGAAATTTAGTGCAACGAACATATTAATGTACAAATTTATTTTTAAACTTGGCCAAATAATTCTGTCATCCATATATGGGTGACATGCCAGTCAAAATGTTAATAACGTATATGTTACAATAAGAATTATATGAAGTTTCAATAGATGCACACTCGTTATTATTACAAAGCAATGTGTATCGTTGGGTTCATTGTTCGGTGGTTCTAGTGTAAAAGAATTTATATTCATTTAGAAATTCATGCTCGTTTTGTTGATTTGGAAGAATTGAATGCAGATGAAGATTGTAACAACGCCGAAGATAAATTGTAGGTTTTAAGTTATTGTATTAGCCTAATCGTCGTGTTTTGAATGAAGATTTTCATCTTCGCTAGACACGTGAATTATTTGACTATAACAAAGTCATGCCGAAACACCGTAAACAAATCTATCGATATAAATTATGATTATTTTAGATGTTATGCAAATAGAGAATGATTTATATCAATTTGCTCTAAATTGATTGTGAACGCTCTAAAAATTCTATAAACGATAAGCCTGCCCATAAAGATACAATTTTTCTCAACGTTACACGCTATACAAATACATTTACACCAATTTTCTCAAAATTGATTTTAAACAATCTGAAAATTCCACAAACGATAAACCTGTCTATACGAAAGTAAATTGAAAAACACACCACTGCTCATAATCGTTAAAATATTAATTCTACGACAAAGATCTCAACAACTACGTCACTTTTGTCTAATACTTGCACAAAACATTTATACGATTAACCCCTTGGCCTACAACAACGAGTCAGACTCGTGATCAAGATTTCCAACTGAATCTTCTAAAGATATATTTCCTTAATTTTCTTTAAACGAAAGCAACATTTTATTTAATTGTTGACCATGTACGGTCATTGGAGAATAGCTAGGCACGCAGTAATTACAAAATTGTCTTTTCTTTTTGTCATTCTATTGAGGACAAAGAAAGTCTAGTCACTGTTATTGTAAAATAAGTCGTAGGCCAAGGGGTTAAATTTGAACAAATACTCGAACAACCCCGGTTCACAAGCTCAACAACTTTGCAACCGTCCCATGATCGTGGTTCGAGCCCAACCACGTGGAGGCCAATGATCGTCAATCCTCAAAAGAATCTCGCACAAAGCCTGGCACACAGCAGCGAAACAAGGCCCTAACGTTTCTACCAAAAATTGCTGAACCCAAATAGACCCTTGCGATCAAGCTACTCGTCGTCAAATCGTTCACCGTTCGTCAACGAAATCTCTCCGTCACTCGTCACTGGATCATGCACCTCGGACACGACTCTACCCGAGAGAAAGGTCGTCGCCAAAATTCCAATTGGACCCCTAACGAGTGCGGCAGCTCGTTAGTGTCCTGGTCCGGGACAGCGGCGTCGAGAACACGTGGCGGATTCTCAGTGTCCCGTTTACAAGACAGTCCATCGGTTTCTGCCTCTGGTCACGATCTCACCCTCCCTGACCATGGGGAATTTTCACTTATAGCACGAGGGATCGAGGGATCAAAGTCGACGAGTAAGATATCGGTGTTCCGCCAGTAGAAGAAGAAAAAAATCACCCGCTCATCGGGGTGATCACAATAAATGGTCACAATAAATGGCAAAGGTAGCAAAATGATCCCGCAGAGATCGACAAAGGAAAGAAAGGAATTCTCACCCCGCAGCAGCCAGGCCTCGCAGCTTCCGCTGGAGCTCCGACCGTAAACACACGTCGGTGGTTGATCGCGCACTGAAGTTACCACCGCGGATCCGGCATTCGACTAGGATCCCACACCGACGGCCACCGACCTTCCCCCTACCCGCTGTACCCTCCCTCCCTTGAACGTGGCCACCCGCCGTCGCCCCACCAACCGTCCTCGCCGACCCGGCATCGACGAACAACCCCCTTTTTAACCCTCCCGCCTGGCCGACACTCGAAAACCGTCACCCAGCACCGTCATCGTGGAACACCCCACGCACGGACAACCCTCGTTCCGACCGACACCTTGCCTAGGTGCTAAGAGAACTCCGGCACTGATGAAGTAGTTTCTTCTTATCTCCAGCCGGGGACGGGACAGACCCGCCTGATCACCGCAGACCGAGAGAATCCGCCGTCCCCATTTTCGTCTTTGGGGGGCTACCGTCTGACACATGGAGAATCGCCGGTGATAGATTGCCTGAAGTATCCACAAATTTAGTAAATATCTCGTTTTGAAAATATACTCTTTACTCCCACGATTTTGAATACCAATCACAATTACGATTTTCAACTTCCACGACTCGTCGTCGTTTCGTCGCACCGTCGAGGAACGATTTCTCGGGTGGCTCGGAAAATAAAGACCGGTGCAAACGGGATAATCCAAAATTATAATTCGATACATTTTCTTAACCTTTCCCCCAGAGCATAATTTCTGGTTTTGATAATATACTTTTAAACTGCTATATGGGCAACCGCGAACCCACTTAATATATTTGCAAATTGTAAGAAAACGTTGGATTCTATGTTATCGACATATGCTTGTCGCGTTTTGTTTTGTTTCGCGTAACGAAGGTAGTCTCCTTCACGCCGTCATCAAGGGTGAACGTACTTCGTGTATCTAATAATATATTTAATAAAGGTGTGGTAATAACCACGCTCTGCTATAATACATTGTAATTTATTACCCCGAATCCTCTGTCACAAATGTTTAACAGTAAATATTATAACAACGCTCTGCATTCTTTATTTTCAATTGCATCAAACGATACTTTATGTTTATCTAAAGAACATTCATATTAAATCTATCACTGACCGCATAAAAATTGCAACAAAATCTAAATAAATAAAGTCTCGTAATTTTCATAAGGATAAACATTTAAATCGCCTTTAGTACTTGCCAGTGTTAAACACTGAACCTTTAAAATTATCTGCCACTTTCCGTTTCCCACTTAAAAATGACTTAAATTCATCTTGAGAATCTTCCAAATTTTTTTACAAAAATTTCATCCTCTTTTGAAGAATTTACTAGAGAATTTACTTTTGAAGAATAACCTAGAAACGATCGTCATAAAATATTGCCACTGAATAACAATTCATTAATGCAAAGGATTGTAGTATAAAACGAAAACTTCAGTACAAATAACTAATTATTATTAAATAAGATTCCGCGAAGCTTGCGCGAGACGCATAATATTCGCTGAAGATGAAAACAGTTCTGAAAGTTGTAGAAGCAGAGAAACAGCAACCGAACTGCTAGAAAAGGTGACTGATCTTAATAACTTGATACGTGAGAGTATAACCCAAGTAGAAGTATATTTCCCCAGCGGTAATGATTTATGTTAATATCGCTGCTTTATTTGCGCGAGCCTTATCTCTCCCAATATACAAAAGAATACTCTGAATTCTCCGAGTAAGCAATTTATATTAAATACTTATGCAAACATTATCTTTCGAGACGCTTTGTTCCTGAAAATCACAATCGATGAACCTAATCTCTGCTCGAAGATTTTTCTATTTACAAGTACCGAGGAGTTTCTGCTTCCGAAGCGGCGGAAGAGCATAGGCTAAAGTTCTCCCATAAATTCTACGCTTCTGTACACCACTCCATCGATTTAATGGTTGAGCCTACGTCTTGACTCGAGCCGAAGCCCGTGTACGTCTGAAACGCCATGTATAATTCATCCGAGAAATCCAGAGGCAGGATGCTTCAGCTTTATTAGTTATTGAAGTCAAGAAACGCGTGTAGTCAACAGGCTCAAATTACAGTGTTCCCAGATGACTATTTGCGAGTTACAACGCTGGCCGGGCTTCAATTCGGAATTAGGATGCCGTGCAACCCTATTCACCAAAGTTCTTCGGCCACGGACCACGAAAATTTCCAGCGTTATAGAATCCAGGAAATAACATTCGCAATTTCTTTGTACAGGACTGACCGTTTATCAAAGAGTTTTCTTGCAGCTTTATTTTTCCTGGCTACCGAAATGTTTTCATTCGATTAGTTTGAGTTCTGCTTATCCAAGAATCCAATATGCGGACTTTTCGATCGAACGGCTCGAGCATAATCTCGAACAACATGGAGCGAGGTATAGTACAAGGAAGATAAGAAGACTGGATACCCGGGGAGGGGATGAGGCAGTTCGAACGAATGTCTTCTGTTACAATCAATATTTGTAGAGCAACATCTGAAGGGGCCAGCTCGCTTTAAATGCTAAAGATAAAGTGATTTTTGCAATTCTGCTTTGTGAAACCATGGAGTGGTTATTTTTCAAGCTCTTTGAACAATTTCGTGCTCGAGGAAATATATACCGATATTTTCGTCGGGAAATATGTGGTAATAACATTCTTGATTCTTATATCATTAAATTAATAATTTTCAAAGTTTAGAAGACATTTCACGATTTCGGTGTGAAGCCATTAGGGATTGTTTAAAGTTTGCTATTTGCTCTTTAATAATTCGTGGAAGGTACGTTTGCAAATGCGATGGAAAAATTGATCAACGATTGCACAGCATATCGAAGTGACATTTTGCACGGTGGCTATAAAATCGAAACAGATTACTTTGAATTATGCATACCCGAAGCTCTGAATGAGCCGGGTAACGTTAATAACGCAGACGCCGAGATTCAAAGTTTATAAGTAGATCGGGGAAATTTTTGTAAAGCCCACGAAGGCTTTGAAAATGTTAATAAAACAAGGACACGAATAATATTCAATACAGTCCCGTTTCGATTTTAATTTGCGCGAATCGTTCACGCAGGAAATTAAATTTGATTTCACGCCAATTCCTTTCTGAATGGAAACCTGTATTCGTATAATATCTCGCACTATGGTTTGCATGCGTGAACACTCTTGGCCAATCTCGATGGCCACGCTCGTAGACCCGAGCCATGTCAAAGTAAATTTCGATTAAAATAAAGTTAGCCCGAGTAGGGCCCGGGTACTTTGAGGATTTGTTAGTTTTCATATTATTAATAATCGCGAACGTATTCTAGCTCGTATTTTTGGTGTAGATTATCCGCGGCGAAGCTCTTTGAAATCAGTCCGAAGTAATATAATTAAATTTTCAGAACGTTCGCGAGCTCTGTTACATCCTAAAAACAATTTCATTAATTTACGACATTAAATAAAATAATGAAAGATTAAATGCCGGCCATGTGTACATTAAACAATTGGAATACATTAACATTTTAAATTAAGGAATTTTAGTTTCAAAGAGCACCTGGCAATCCGAGTTATTAATATACTGAATTGAATTAACATTAATAGATTTAACGTATTAAATTTTAAAATGTATTTAAGAAACCGCAAAAAATATTTTTGACAAATTGATAAACATTATTTCTCACTGTAACTTTCGCATAGGTCAGTGAACAATTGTTTTGCAAGGATCGTTGAAACGATCGTCGGTCGTTTTCAGACTTTTCTCTAAGAAATCATTGATGATCGGTGTTAGGCATCGCGTTAAAAATTTAACCAGGTTTTCCAAAACACGATGTTGATTCTGCAGAACTAATTACCTCGCATTCTGGCGCTGGGAATGATTTTAACGCAACCACGTAAGAGGCTGGTGCGCAGGGGAAGGTTAACCATCACGGCTAACCGCGAGATCACCACGGACCTCGAAGCTTCCGAAGCTCACCGCGTAGGTTCCAGTGGCTTGCAGCACTTACTGAATCCGGAGCGATTAATAACAAGACCATGAAAACGCAATTAGAACAACATTTTCGTAGTTGAACTGCGTATAAAACAGTGCAACAAGTAATAACGAATAATTAATGTTCATGCGCTACTCACAACATTCGATTAATTAGAATGTTCTAGTTCATTTACATAGATATCTATGTAATTAGCATATTGTGTATAGAATGGTTAGTCTGTTGCTAATTATTATGTACGTTATAAGCATTGCTGCTTCATTATCGTAATTAAACAGCTTCGAGCCACTCTGATCCACTTCGTTTCATTCTGACCAACCCCAACTGATTCTGATACTCCCTCTTACCCTTTGCGGTTCATTCCATTCCGCTCTAATACGTTCTAGTTCATTTTGTTTCGGTTCAACCTGCTCCAATTCATTTCAGTCCCCACTCGCTTCCGATTTACTCCATTTCGATGTAGTACGTTCTAATTTATTTCTTTCCGGTTTAAATCGATTTAAAACATTCTGGGGAACCTTAAGCAGCGCCAATTCATTCCAATCAGGTTCAGTCTGGTATAGTATATTTCATGGCGTATCTGGTCCGGTTTATTTTAATAGGATTTATACTGTTTAATCGATTACAGTTCATACTGGTCCGATTGAGCTGCTTCCGGCACATCTTAGTCCGGTACATTCTAATCGAATTTATTTATGATTCTCACTTACCATCTGCTGTTAATCTTGACAGGGTTCATCATGGTCGACATCAGCCGGTTCTGGTTCACTTTGGTCCGGTTCAGCTGCTCCCCGCTCATCCTGGTCCGATTGAACTGCTTCCAGTTCATCCTGGTCCGGCTGAACTGCTTCCAGTGCATCCTGACCCCGTACATTCTAAAGGAATTTAATGTGATTCTCATTTACCATACGCTGTTAATTCTGACACGGTTCACCATGGTCAGCATCAGCCGGTTCTGGTCCACTCTGGTCCGGTTGAGCTGCTTCCACGTTCATCCCGATCCGGTTGTGCTGCTTCCGATTCATCCTGGTCCGGTTGAACAGCTTCTGGTCCATGCAGGTCCGACTGGGCTGCTTCCGGTTCACCCTGGTCCTGTTGAACTGCTTCTGGTCCAGCCTGGTCCGGTTGATCTGCTTCCAGCTCAGCCTCCTCCGGTACATTCTAATAGAATTTATTGTAATTATCACATACCATTTCCTGTGAATTCTGGCGCGGCTCATCATGGTTGACATCAGCCGGTTCTGGTTCACTCTGGTCCAATAAAGCTGCTTCCTACTCATCCTGGTCTGGTTGAGCTGCTTCTGGTCCATCCTGGTCTGGTTGAGCTGCTTCTGGTCCATCCTGGTCCGGTTGAACTGCTTCTGGTCCACCCAGGTCCGGTTGAGCTGCTTCCAGTCCATGCAGGTCCGGTTGATCTGCTTCTGGTCAATCCTGGTCTGGTTGAACTGCTTCCAGTTCATCCTAGTCCAGTTGAACTGCTTCTGGTCCATCCTGGTCCGGTGAAGCTGCTTCTGGTCCAGCCTGGTCCGGTTGATCTGCTTCCAGCTCTTCCTAGCCCGGTACATTCTAATGAAATTTATTCTGATTCTCACTTACGATCTGCTGTGAATTCTGGCGCGCTTCATCATCGTCGACATCAGCCGTTTCTGGTTCATTCTGTTCCGGTAGAGCTGCTTCCGGTTCATCTTGGTCCAGTTAAGCTGCTTCTAGTCTATCCTGGTCCGGTTAATCTGCTTCCGGTTCATTCTAATCAAATTTATTGTGATTCTCACTTACAATCTACTGTGAATTCTGGCGCGGTTCGTCATGGCCGACTAGCGTCGATTCTATTTCACTCTGTTCCGGTAGAGCTGCTTCCGGTTCTTCTTGGTCCAGTTGAACTGCTTCTGTTTCATCTTAGTCCGGTAATTCTGTTTCCGGTTCATCCTAGTCCGGTTGTACTGCTTCCGGTTCGCTCTGATCCGGTTCAGCCAGTTCTTATACATTCCGGTCCGTTCCGGTCCACTTTAGTCCATTCCGTTCCGTTCCAATCTGCCAGATTCATTCCAATCCATTCTAACCCGCACCAATCAAGCCCAATGTTTTCTAACCGATTCAAATTTACCCTAATACACTCTAATCCGCCGAAATCCTCTTATATCTACCCGTTGCAGAGCGCTTGTACATAATCTGGTTCACTCCAGATCATTCCAATCTATTCGAACCTACACAATTTGATTCAATTTGGCTTAGACCATATCCAAGTATCAATATTTTATTGGTTTTTGTATATTTCGCTGACTATTGCTAATATAATGATATTGTTGGAGTGATCCAACGTTGATCAAACATTAATCATTACATATTGCTAATATAATGATACTGTTGGAGTATATATAGCGTCACCATTGAACGACGCTTTACTGAACGAAATAGGAGATTACGTATGACTCAAAAACGTATTCTATCTTGTTGTTATTCGACTATTCAATAATGAAACTGATTAAATTCATGTCGCCTACACTTATTGTTACATATCTGAATAGAATAAAATGTTAATTACACAATTATTATGATAATTATCTGGAACGGCGACGCTCGGACGTTCTCCTTCAATTTTTGAACACCATCACTTTCAAGCACTACGTGAATCATGTTACGTCCTCGCTAGAAGTTTACTTCTAATTGATATAAATGAGTTATCCCATCTATCATTTTAAAATTAGTTTCATAAATCTTAATTCTTGTTTTTTAGCTCAAACATAATAATATAATGTCAAAAGTTGGTGGAATTGGTATAGATTGTAAAATAAAAAAGAGCGGGAAATATGAAACCAATAGCGTACACTGTAAAGCATTTTCAAACATACTAACCTCTTATCCGGCGAAATACGGTAATTTAATTATTTTCGACAAATAAAAAAACACAGGATTTCTCTGTACTAATCTATATTTGTATATTTTATTATTGACATATTCGTCGCCGCACAGACGTTTATAAAAATGTTCGGTAGCATATAAATATATTATCACTACATATTTACAGAATATGTGTTATATAAATATGATGACGCTGCAATACAATGATATTATGATAATACGATTCAATTCTAACTATAAATTAGTAGGACTACTAAAAAATAAATAATCTCGCGTTACATAGTATGTTTATTAAAATAATTTCAATTAAGAATGAATGGACCCTTCATTTTAGAAATGCTTCTGGCAGTTTATTGCTTCAACTGCGCCTGCTGCACGTAGAGTAAATCGTTAGAAAAAGTTATAACACCTGATCTCTGATAAAGATTGTTAGTATCGTTAAGGCTATTATGCTGCACTGTGTAAAAAATTCCGTGTGCCTAAGATATGAAATGTACTCTTGTTAAGACTAGTTTTGTGCGGTTAATAGCGTTGAAAAGTTCGCAACGCTTTCTTTCTTCTATATATTTGGATAAAAAATTAATGCGATTCCTTTGCAATTCCTCCTGCCTAATTTTTATATATATCTCTCTCGTCAATCAGATTTTTCTAAATATTCTACAGTCTTTCGTTTCTAGTCAATATTCACATATTGCCCTGTAACCGTAGCTGTTTGATGATATCTTCTTCTACCAGCGAAATCTTCGTTCTCTTCGTTCAGTTGAGCTGAACACGTTTCAACTCCAGGGTGGACCGGAGTAACAACAATTTGTTCGTAGTCGTAAACTTTCTTCCTAAAATTGAAAAAATGAAACGAATGTAGACTGTATAACAAATAGAGTAAATTATCGCAATGCTTCTAAATGATTACCCCATCAGCTTCAATAACGCTATCTTCAACCAACTTAAGAATTTAAATTCCGATGATACTCCTGGTTTCACAGCAGGGTTAGCATGACCAACGTAACTCCAGACAAAGAAAACAACGACTATATTGGCAATGGCATAACCCCAGTGAACCAGAAACATTATAAGCAACTTGATAAGGCACTGTAAATCATACTCTCGTCAAAACCATATTTTTATACAATTTACACATGTAAAACGCATAGGAACTTACACCTAATAGTGAAAGCCATCTGTTACACAAAGGACTATACCAGTTTCCCAATTTATTATGGATGTGAATCTTTCGTTCGGTATTATCGACGGGGCTAGTATTTTCATCAACACTCGGCGACGAGTCTATATACACGTTATTCTCAGAGAGGCTAGGATTTCGCTATAAGTTGTTAGAAAAACAGTTGATTATCGTAACACCATACTCGCTATAAGTTGTTAGAAAAACAGTTGATTATCGTAACACCGTACTCAAAGGTTCGCGTGTACTTACAAGATTCTTGTGCCTGATTCTTTCGGGGAAAAGGTTATCCAAATCACTGTCCATGTCTGGCATCGAATTGTCCCTACTAGCTGTTCCATAATTACGATCAAACGTTGGAGACTGCGTTCGAAATCTTTGCTCTCGAGTCAATTGTATATCAAACGTTTGCGCAAGAGCAAAATACGCATAGTCTAAGCATGCGTAAGTCAAGAGGAACGGCATCGTAACAATTGGTGCGAGCGTATTAATTTGGCCAGTGATAATGAACGTTAATGTAACTATGGCAACGACCAACATTGCATACACAGGCACCTTGTTCGGTCCCCTCTAGAGAATAAATTTAATTTTCCTTTCATAAACCTTAACGATTGAATAAAGCTCTTCATTACTTTGACTCACCCCTCTTTGTAGACAACTCATCCCTGGTATAACATTTTGACTAGCAATAGACTGAAGAACTCGGGGTGTGCCATACATAGCACCCAAACAACTACTGAACGAAGACACATACAAACCCGCCAATAACAATACAGAGATACCTGACACCTTAGATGCAATCATAAAGTCAGTCAGAAGTGCATTACGAGTACACGTTGATGCGAGAAATAGAATGAAACATAGATACAAAAAGGTTCTGAAAATAGAAAATTCAATATAAAGTTTTTAATGAATATATTTAGTAGAGGTGTGTGAAAATTAAAGAATGTCTCCCAAAATATTCGTAATCTGAAATAATCTTGAATATTATTTCAGAGAATAACCTCAAAATGATCGCGAATATTCTTGGATATTCCGTCAATTCTCGGGAACACCGATATTATTCGAAAACCCGTCCCGAACCTAACAAAAATTCTGAACTCGTCCTAACGTCTTATCTAGTATTTAAATTTATGTAAATGTTTGGTTGCAATAATTACCCAGTTCCCACTGCTGCTAGGGTACCATTAGGAATATCAGTGGACGGATGTCGTAAGTCCCCACTCATATTGATACCAGCTAAAACACCAGTTACAGTGGGAAAGAATACACCAAAGACTGTGAACCAACTATATCCATTCTGATAGTTAGGGAAAGTGTTATTTCTCAAATTTCCTGAAAACCAGCCCTCGAAACCAGCCTCTATAATAATCGCAAAATTATACAGGTATTAAACGAATTATTTTTTACAAAACACACAGAATCTTACCAATATTCACATGAGTAAAACTTCCCACCACAAAGTCTACTCCAGCAAGAAGTAAAATTAACAGAAGAAGGAATTGTAGTTTTATGACCCATTTGACACCAGCAACATTGATAACAGATAACAAGATAACAGCTGCACATGCAAAACCACGCTCTGCCCAAGCAGACTCTAAGTGTACCAAACCAGCCATAGATTCTCCAAACCCTAACACATTCAATGCACAACCCACCGCCTATAACAAGATTTTTCAAGTAATTTTACAATATTGTTACTAGAGGTGTGCAAAAACCCGAAAACATTGGATCGGACGAGTCAGTAATTTTATTGACATGGTTAAAATTTTAAAAAATCCCAAAATTTTATACAAACCCCACTTGTCCCAATCTATGTCAACCACGGAGTACCCAATATTTTCTAGCTCTTGCACATATTTAATTGTTATTAGTTGCTATGCTGCCCACCTGTCCAAAGCAATATAATAGCCCAATTGATCCACCAAATCTAGATCCTAGCACGTGTGACAACAGAAAATAAACTCCTCCACTCTCTACTCGACACCTTTCACATATTCCCACTGCAGATAGTACAGTTACTAATACAGTGCACACTGAAACAATCAAATTTCATATGTATAAATTTCTTATGAATTTTTCTTAAACTGTATGCGTTATTCACCTGTGCATAATATAATTAGTACTGCATTGAGAACACCAGCTTGTCCAACTATCCAACCAGATCTCAAAAACACAATTACTCCAAAAATATTTATTAGGCACGATGTAAACACACCATCCCAAGTTCCAAATAATACAGGTTGAGAAATGAAAAAATTTGATTTCCACCAAGGATCTAGGTTCTGAAAACATAAAACTATATAGATACAAGCACTGCATCGCGCAGTACATTTACGTACATATTCTTGGGCAAACAGCTCGTTCGCTCCTGTTTGATACATTTCAGGTCCAAGTTCTTCATATTCTCCATTATTCCTTCTTGTTTCATTGTTTCGTTGAGCTTCTACATTATGCAAGCCATACTTGGACCAATCAATGTCTTTATTGCTTGCATCTCCATTTGACATTTGATTTCTATCATTGGATTCCATGTTTTTATCGATGAAGAAATTCTGTACACTAATTGTCTACTCTGCAGTAATAATATCAGTCTTCTCCTTTCAATTCCGACTTTGTAAAAATAGTATAGAATATATTGATAAATAAATACAAAAGTCTTGTCTAATATGCTTCATGTTTAGTAATACATAATCTCGTTATAGTACAGACATAAATTGTTAATTAAAGCTGCTCGAACAAATACTGTAGTTGCTATTATGACTTCAGTAAAATCAATATCAAATTATTTTGCTATTTCAGCAAGAGAAAAGCGCTCGGTATACTTAATACGTATGTTGTCAATCTTAACTAGGATAGGTTAGAATGCGTTCGCTGCATATACATGAATCAGAGAATATTACATGCCTCCACTGTGTCATTAAAACTTAAATGTTTCATATTTCTCGTAGTTTATCAATCTTTTATATTAATCTTATCGCTTGAAATGTATCACCTAGTGGTGACGTGTTGTTCCACGATAGAACGACCATTTTTGATCTTTCTAACGGTACTATAACCACATAGAAAACAAGATTTACTCACGCCCGGGACTTCAAGGTTCCCAGTATAGTGCTGCTGCCTATTCTCACATTTAGCCTGGAACAAATCCTACATGATCCTTAGTCGGGATCAAAACCTCCGCCATCTTTAGCTTAAATAAGATCCTACATGAAAAAAATGAAATATTGGAAAGTTCGCATCGATTTTGACGGAAGATTGAAACGCAACGTATTTAAATTTTGATATATATTTATTAAAAATACAAATAAATTGCCACGTCCTTTCCGGACAACCAACAATAGGTTATGTCACCATCGAAATACCAGCTGCCAACCCCTGCCCTCTTCAGCGTTATCGGAAGTGAGTTCAGAACCGGTCGGTAAATGCATTTAATAAAATTATTAACATCTAATTATTATTAAATTATTATTATCCTCACTACTGTAACACGAAATTCAACGGAATCTTCTTTGCTCAGCGCTAAAGTTGATATAGGTTCTGCTCTAATAGGGGATCGTTGAGGTGTGATAAACAACGCAGTAGACAATCTTAAAAATATTACATTAACGTTTTATTAGATAAAATGTACAGTTACCTACGCTCGAAGTAAGAAAGCTATATTAGACTAATCGTTTGACTTTACACGGGAATTAAATTCGCAGTGTTACGCTTAACAAATCCTCCAAAGACTAAATAGAACGGACAGCTCGTGGTAGGGGGTGGGGGTAGAGTAGAAGGTCAAAGAAAGGTCGAAGGAGTGTCGAAAGTAATTTTTTGTTCGGATGTAGATAATGGAAGCGAACCATCACCATAAATAGTACATATATTTATATATATATATTTATAGAACTATGTATAACGTGATTCGGGGTACTGGTAATATATAACAGTGAACGATAACGACGCGGCAGTGTGTGTGTTCGTGTGTGTGCGTGTGTGTGCGTGTGTCTGTGTGTGAACCCTAGGGGATGAAAGTACGGAGGACTAGTCAGTGGAGGAGTTGTTTCTAGAAATACAAGACCGACCATCCGAGAGGTATCCCAGTGGTCTGTAGTGCGTTCCAACGAGAATTACATATAAAATTACGATATAAAATAATAATTATCCTAGGAGACTTATGATAGGTGATAATCAGGAGAAGGTTCAGCTACGGATTCTGTAGTGAACAGTGGATTTGGGAACTCTGGTGGATGTGGCAGTGGTCCGGCAGTCTTTGGCTGGCGACGGTACGCCATTAACCAGCAGGATACAGCAATAGCCACAGCGACTAGTGCCAGGAGTGCTGTGATTATTAATGCTATCACAAAACCGACCATAGAAACGCATATATCCTCCACTCTTTGAGCTGAAGCGACTGCAACGGTAAAACAAACAAAATATGTTAACGAATCGAACTAGCAATATCAATTATTATACTAAGTTGTCCGAAATATTCGTGCCGATTTATATTTATTTTTAACCCCTTGGCCTACGACTTATTTTACAATAACAGCGACTAGACTTTCTTTATCTTTTGCAGAACGATAAAAAGAAATAGTTACTGCTTGACTAGCTATTCTCCAATGACCTCATACGATTTCAACAATTAAATAAAATGTTATTTCCGTTTAAAAGAAATCAAGGAAATACATGTTTAGAAGATTCAGTTCGAAATCTTGATCACGAGTCTGTCTCGTTGTTATAGGGCAAGGGGTTAATAAATGTATATAAAAATTTAAATGCGTTGCGTTTCAATGTTCCCTCAAAATCGGTACGAAGTTTCCGGACAACCCAATATTTTCGTGGTACCACTTACTTTCAGCTGGATCCGCTGTAAACCTCTCTTCTCTCCTCTCTAACGTGAATATAAGATTCGACTGGATTGTTATTTCTTCTCTAAGCTGTCCTTCGAAGTTGTCAGCGACGCTTAAAGCTGTTTCGTTCGCGTCGGAGTTGCTGACGTCTCGTCGGCGTCGGCCGAACGCATTGTATCCTCGGCAATTGACCTAAGTAATTCGTAGGAAAAGAATTAATACGTTTTCCAATTTAAATGTCCCATCAGGTTCGCGTGCTTTAACACGTTCCATGCCAGACCGTTTTTTAACACTAAAACTACCGAACCAGTCAAAATGACTGGTTCCCGATTTTTTCGTTTACAATTACTGAAGTTAGAAAACCATTTTCATCAGAAAGTTTCGAATAAATTTCTTCATTGCAGCAGACATTACGATAAAAATTGTACGAGATCCGAAGGGGTGCAATTTTGTCATTATTACAATACAATATACATCGGTTGGATTTATTACTCGGTAGTTCTAGTGTCAAAGATTTTCCATTGTAATGGAACACTTTTATGATTCAATAAGTAATAAAATCTCAGCTGTTTTAACAAAAGGCAGTCGAAAATAGACGCTTGCTATGCCGCGTGGTACTTAAATGTTTGACGGTATAAGAAATGCAGTATACACGATATTAAGATATTAATTTTTTAGAAATTCTTCGCTTTTCAATTAAAACCGCAAGCGGCCTGAACCGGAAGTTCGGCGTGGGCCGTATACGCCCCACGGGACACAAAACGTGTTAATGAAAGGTATTAAAAAATTTTCGAGTCCCTTGCAAGGGTGTTTAAAAGAACCAGTTTGAACAAGCTAGTAAAACTTAACGCTAGAACGAATAATAGATATTATACTGTGAATGTTTTACATAATGGTGATGCTTACAGGTTGACAGCGTCCGAAGCATACGCGAATATTGCACTGGAAGCGAATGTTGTCGCTACTGGGGAACTTGAACGCGTTGAAACTGGCCATCAAAGCCTGCGTTTCAGGGTTTTGTTCCCATTCACCGAATATCGTAGGGTCTGTCGCACAGCCGTCCTCGTCCGTCACGATGTACTCGTTCTCCAAGTTGTCCTCCATCGTCTTGGCGACGCAGTTCCGAGCGAATCCGCCGTAGATGCCTGGTACATTAAAGATCACATTTTAATTACATTGAAGTTCGTATAAAACCGTATAAGAATGGCTGTGCCGTTGCTTACTGGAAGGCTGAACTTCGACTTGCAGCATCAGGTTGTCTCCAATTTCAGCGGAGTTGATCTCGTTTCCGTTTTGCGTGACGATCTTCATCAGACAAACTGGCGGTGGGCCTGTGTTCGCAATGGTACCCGCGGTGGTCAACATGGAGACGTTGAAGCCGAGAGTGACGTTCTGTTCTCCGGTTTGGTAGATGCACTTGATGTGGTAGGCTTGCGCTTTGTAGGTCATCAGTTTCGGGTGCTTTTGAATAACCAAGACGAAGCTCGCTTGTCCCTAGAGTCACGAGAAGAAGACGCTGTTCAACTGAACTTCGCCAAAACGTTTTCAGAATTCGTATACCACTTACGTTCACGTGGATCAATCCACAGTTTCCGAACGCGACCTTGAAGATCTCTGTTTTGTGCATGGTGTCGGAAGAGATGGACACGACTCTTCTGCACTGTTCGTCCTTGCTGCGACCTTTGACATAGAGGACGCCGTCGAATTCGTCGTCCAGCAGGTGTATCAGGACCTGGACCCCGTCGGACAGACAACTGACGATGATGTCCGGTCTGGGGAAGTCGGTGCGTCCTCTGTTTCCGTTGTCTGTTCAACGAAAATTCGATTAGCAACTTGAAGCACTCGAAATACTAACGGGAGCCTGGTTCCTAAATTCTTGCTTTACTTAATTGCAAATTTTTGGAATCGTACCATATTTTAATACTTTTATTATTGTATTTTTATTATCGTAGGTTTCATTGAAGAATTTTATTCAATCGTGTCCTGCGATAGAGACTTCTATAGTTTCAACGATTCTAAGATAAATAATCTGGGATCGGTTAGTTTGTCCAACGTCGATTAATTTAGCATTGGGTGTAAGCGTTTCCACTGTGTCTAGGAATCATATCATATTCTAATATTTTTATTATTGTATTTTTATTATCGTAGGTTCCACTGAAGAAGTTTATTCAATCGTGTCCTACGATAGAGACTTCTATAGTTTCAACGATTTTAAGATAAATAATCTGGGATCGGTTAATTTGTCCAACGTCGATTAATTTAGCATTGGGTGTAAGCGTTTCCACTGTATCTAGGAATCATATTATATTTTAATATTTCTATTATTGTATTTTTATTATTGTACGTTCCACTGAAGAAGTTTATTCAATCGTGCCCTACGATAGAGACTTCTATAGTTTCAACGATTCTAAGATAAATAATCTGGGATCGGTAAGTTTATCCAACGTCGATTAATTTAACGTTAGTACAAAGAATCAAGCTTACAGCATTGGGTGTAAGCGTTTCCACTGTATCCGCTGATGCAAGTGCAGATAGCTTGATGGCGAGTGGCATTGCAAATAGCGTTCGCCCCACACAATTGCGTGAGACAAGGATCTTTGCAGGTCTGACTGGTCTTTTCGCAGTACCTGTTGTCAGCGCAATCGTCGTCGCGTCGGCACTCGATTATGTCGACTGTTAATCACAAAGCAGCAACCATTGAAGCATTTGTTAATTCTCAAAAATCGCACACCTCTCAATCGCACACCTGATCTCAAAAAAAATCGTCTTACCTAATTTGCAATATCCATTGATGTCAAGTTTGTATCCATACTTCGCAGGACACACGCAACGACCATACTCGTCGATGATCATGCCGTTCTCGAGAGCACAGACGCAGTATCCTTCCTCGTTGATGATCATTCCACTCTGTCTGCGACAAGGTATACAAACGTCGGTCTCGTCCTTGGCTGTACCAGGTGGACAGACGCAGTTGCCATTCTCGTCGCGGACCTGACCTTTCTCCACCGGGCACACGTCAGCTGTGAAACGAGTTAAAATCATTGGTAACCCTTTCCTAATGCGGGGTAGCTGTGACAGGAGTTCGGGTCGAAGAAATTACCCTTTTCACAGCGCTCGACCGCGTTTCCTTTGTAGCCAGGGATGCACTCGCAGATCATGGTCCTCACAGGACTCGTGTCAAGAACCTTGCAGTCTGCATTCGCCACGCAGGGCTGAATCTTCACGCAAGGGTTGATGCACTCGCCGTTGAAGCAGGCCGTTTGAGATGGACACTCGTTGTCTGCCTTGCACTTCTCTGTAACTGAACGCGGAAACCATAGTGAATGTGCATCTTCGAGCGAATGCGGATGCTTAACACGTTGAATACCACAGGGGTCACCGGTGACCGGCAGCGTTACATCATTTGCCAAAATTAACCAGATTATACTACGAGGGGAAAACTTTAGTTTTTAGTAACTAACAATTTTGTTCAATAACAACGCTGATCATTTTTATAAATGAAACAAATGAAACTTGTTCGAAGCATGCAAAATTCGCGTGGCATTCAACGTGTTAACCCTTAGCACTCCAATGGCTCCTCTGAGGGGACACTAAAAATTGTCAGACTATTATTTAAAACAATTGTTACATTGCAATGTTTGTATTTACGAAGTTAGTAAAAATTAAAATCTTGCGCATACGATTAATAGTAACAAATTTGATATGCACGAAAGGAAATGAACCGCGTATAATGGAATTCTTCTGGGACAAAAAATGCCTCGAAATTAGGAATTCAAATTGCTTGGAGTGCAAAGGGTTAAACGTGGATACTGATTTTAACGTTTTCTCTTTGCTTACGTTTAGTGCATCCCGACTCAACGTCGCCGATGTATCCAGGTGGACAAGCGCATTCGACCAGATGGTTGTAAACGTTGCAGTTCATGTCGTCGCGGCAAGGATTCACGGTGCAAGGATTCTCGCAACGGCTGTTGACGCAGGCCTTGTTCGTAGGGCAATCCGAGTTAGTTCTGCAGCCCAGAAGAGTGCAGGCAACCCTCGGATTACCGCCAAGACCAGGTGGACATTCGCAAATAGCTTTGTGATTGACTCCTTGACAAACTGCATTTTTCCCGCAGGTTGGTTCGGTCGGGGAACACGCGGGTACGCAGTTGTGTTGCACACAAGCGTGCGTTCCGCTGCAATCGGCGTCATCATGGCATCCGACCACTGAAACAACAAATTGAAAATGATTTTTGGACGTCCTTCTTACTTTAGGCTAACTTGTCTTCGTTTCTCTGTTACTCTTTATTTCGTTTGTCCCTTCTGACAATTTCTTAACGCAAACCGAAGGAAAAGCAAACCTTGCAAGCTTACCATACCATTACCATTTCAAGAGTTTTCCATTTTTAACCCTTTGCACTTGAGTGGCGACTCCGAGGCGCCACGAAAAATTAACACATTATTATTTAAAATAATTTGAACGTCGCTATCTGTATATTTAAAAAATTGATAAATATTTAAGTGTTGTAAGGACGAATAACCGTAAAAAATGCTATATGCGTAAGGTGAAATAATTCGTATGGAATGAAAATAACCTAAGTCAGAAGAAATGCTCTGGTTTTCTAGTTCAAACAGCCTCGAATGCAAAGGGTTAACCCCTTAACGCACAGTTTTTGTTTTAAAACCGGCCAAAAAAAATCAATTTTATTTTATGTAAAGAAACACAATTTAGAACATTGTCTCGGCAAAAAAATTAAAAATAATCAAAATTTTATTTTGGTGAAGAATTTTGATATACTGCGCTTTCGTTCCATGGAAAAAGGCTATATTAGTTAAAAAAGTTTTCCATTTTTAAAGAAGATTTTTCTAAATTTAATTAGTCAGTCGTCCTAGAGATAACAAACGACTCAAGTTAAAAGCTAAAAAGAGTGTTCTACCTTTGGTGCAAGCGACATCGGCGTTTCCGTCGTAGCCAACGACGCAAGAGCAAATGGGCTTATGGTCGGCAACGATGCACTCGGAGTTAGGTCCGCAGGCGCAGGGGTTCTTGCAGACAGCGTTCACGCAGGACTTGTCCGAAGGACAATCGCTGTCTCTGGTGCATTCAATGTCCAAGATGGGTTTGGTAGCTCTGCAAGTTCCGCTGCCACTGCTGACATAGCCGCTAGGACATACGCAGACCATGGTGCGAACCGGATGAGTTGGTAGCACCCTGCACTCGGAAGGCTCGGTGCAAGGTTCGACGACGGAGCATGGATTTTGGCATCTATTGTTGAAGCAGGCTAGTGAATCAGGACAATCGTCGTCCTCCCTGCATTCCGGTTTGTCTTCCGGCTTGCAGTTCACGTAAGGATTGCCCACGTGATGAGCAGGGCATCGACAAATCGGCAAATGGTTGAAGACTCTGCACTCTGCTAACGGGGAGCAAGGATTGCCATGGCGGCAGGCGTCCACGCATTGAAGATTGATGCAGGAATGGTCGCCAGGACAGTCTCCGTTGCTGTAGCAGCCGATCACTCTGCAACGGTCCAAGGGATTGCCGTGGTAGCCTTTACGACACCTGCAATCCGCTTTATGGTTGTTCGGATAGCATTCGGCGTTCACGCCGCAGTTGTCGGACAGCAAGCAAGGATTCACGCAATTGTTGTTCACGCAGCTCTTGTCCAACGCGCATTCGCTGTCTCTTGTGCACTCGACAGAGTAGCAAGCGATGTCTGGGTTGCCTTGGTAGCCTTCTTCGCAGGAGCAGATGGGTTTGTGGCCTCTGACGTAGCAGGCTGCGTTGCTGCCGCAATTGCATGGATTCCTGCATTGTCTGTTGATGCAGGACTCGTTGTCGCTGCAATCGTCGTTGCTCGTGCAGGTGCCGATCGTTGTTATTTGAACTGAAAAAGTCGGAAGATTGTGTAAATAGCGTGCCTGTAATTAATTACTATCGAAATGTACAAGAAAGAATTTTTCTGTCGGTTAGAATCGCGATAAAAATTTTTGCCTAACGTCCATCATTTTACTAAACGATATTTTACAGTGATCGATCAGGATGACGTACTTGGCCTGCAGACTTCGTCGATGTCAGTGGTCCATCCTTCAGGACACGTGCACGTCATGGTCCTAACAGGGACGGTGTCGAGGACGTTGCACCTGGCATTCTCCGAGCACGGTCTGATTACCGGGCAAGGATCGATGCACTTGTTCTTGATGCAGACCAATTTATCCGCGCAGTCGATGTCGATCCTGCACTCGGGTTCGTCCAGGTAAGTCGTGGGATGTTCGCAGTACGAATATGGATTTCCTGCGGGCAGGTTTTCAGGACAACGGCAGGTAGCCTCGTGGTCCTGGACGTAGCAGATCGCGTTCTGCGCGCAAGGCGACTCCTCGATGCAAGGATTCACGCAACGTCCGCTGTCGCAGGCCAGGTTTCGAGGACAATCGTGGTCGGCGTTGCACTCGGCCCTCTCGCAATGCACTTCCGGATTGCCGAGGTAGCCGGGTCCGCAGCGACAGATCGCGCGATGATGTTCGCCGTAACATTCCGCGTTGATTGCACATTTGTTCTCGAGGATGCACGGGTTCACGCATTGGCCGTTGTAGCAGGTCGCTGCGTTGTTGCACTCGCTGTCGGATTCGCAGTCCACTGCAAGGGAAAATATTATGGCGAGTTTGAGACAAATGCAAGCGAATTAATTAATAATTATTATTATATTAATAAAGAATTGCTTTTCGTAGCTTACGTTTGAAGCAGCCCAGTTGAGGATTTCCGGAATAGCCAGGTGGACACGAGCAGGATGGATAGTGATCGACGACGGTGCATTTGGCTGTCGGACCGCAGTTGCATGGGTTGATGCACAAGCTGTTCACGCAGGCTGAGTTGCCGGCGCAGTCACTGTTCGATCGACATTCGGCAACGATGTTAGCTAGAAGAAGAATTATTCGTGAGTAGTTTGATGCATTCGTTGCAACTTTTGACACTTTGCTTTAACAAGTTTGATTTTTGACGATCATTTAAATAATGATCACTTACGCGGCACACAATTGATTCTAGCATCGCCGTCGTAGTTGGCAGGACACCTGCACACCGCGACGTGATTGTTCACGTGGCAAAGTGCATTTCTTCCGCAAGGATCTGCAGCGACGCACGGATTCACGCAGAGAGAGTTAATGCACTGTCTATCATTGGAACATTCGCTGTTAGAGTAGCATTCCGGTCGATACGGTGGCAGTGTGATCAACGGCGCTGAAATATAACGGTTCATCATCGCACAAAATCATTATGCACATAATCATTATGTTGCTCGATGTTTAGACTCGACGAGACGTACTTTTGATGCACTCGATGTAAGCATTTCCGGTGAAGTCGGGTGCACACTGGCAGACACCGGTGTGCGACACTGACTTGCATTGTGCATTTAGACCGCATCGTGTCGTGAGACAAGCCTCGATGCACGTGCCGCTGATGCACTTGTCCGAATTGTTGCAATCTTGGTCATGGTGGCATTGGACGTTGGCCAGCACTGTAATCAACGTTTCGATTATGCGTTACGTTCGAAGAGAGATTTCCGGTGGATGATTTATGATATTCACCGATCCTCTTGCACTGTCCGTTGATGTCAGTGATGGTGTTGGGTGGACAGCTGCAGATCATCGTGCGAAGCGGTACCGTGTTCAATACTTTGCATTCTTGATCGCCGGTGCACATGTGCGACGATAAGCAAGGGTCTTGGCATCTTGCGTTGATGCAGGCGAAGTACGAAGGACACTCGCTGTCTTCTCTGCAACCTACCTGCGTCGATACACCTGTAACGAATAAAGCAGGTGATCAGCGAGGTCGACGAGAATTTCATTCTGATCTGACGGAATTTCAAAATACAAAGAAACATGGTGCGCAAACATGCAGCATCGAGAAGGAGCTTCAATTTAAATAATTATGTCATATTAATTTATAATAATAATAATATCTATCCTTTCTCGCCGTTCTTTTCAGGATATATTGAGTTCTTCGGAAAGTTCGAGGCGAGCTACTCATTGGGAATCGACTACTTATCGATTCGTTTTGGTATATATTGTATTTATTAACACGTTGAATGCCACGCGAATTTTGCATACTTTGAACAAGTTTCATTTGTTTCATTTATAGAAATGATCAGCGTTATTGAATAAAATTGTTAGTTACTACAAACTAAAGTTTTCACCTCGTACTATAGTCTGATTAATTTTGGCAGTACTGCGTTAATGTTCAATGCTGTTAATTTATTGATAACCGTTCTTAAACGATGTAACGGTGCCGGTCACCGGTGACCCCCGTGGCATTCAACTTGTTAAAAATAAAAGTAAATCGGCACAAATTTTCCGGACAACCCAATACAATTCTAAAATAGTAATCCTAAACGTTTATCTATTGTTCTACAAATAGCATTCACTTGTGCTCGCTTGTTTGACTAGGTATGCAAACTAAATTACCAGTGCACTCGATGTAGGGGTTTCCAGACGTTCCCGAAGGACAGATGCACCTCGGTTGGTGGTCTCTGGCAATGCACTTGGCAGTGTCGGCGCAAACGTCGTCCTCGCAGACAGGTCGACAGACCCTGTTCAGTCTGTCGCAAGCCTCGTGATCGGCGCAGTCCTCGTTGTAATGACACACTGTCGAAATGCAGGCGATTCGTGCATCACCTTGAGTACCTCGTGGGCAGACGCATTGCGCTCGATGGGAAACCGCGATGCACTCTGCTCCTCGACCGCATGCGATACCGTCATCCAGACAGGGGCTGACGCAGTTCTCGTTCTGGCAAGTCTTTTCGTAGGGACAGTCGTCGTCTGACTTGCATTCGGCTGAAAATGTGTTTAATATTTACACTTTACGTCGCTTGTAATTCTTACGCATTATTTCAGTAACTTCATTTCTTATTCGTCACTTCAGTCCAGTAAATTAACGTAATAAACGGAATTATAAAATTCTAATTTAGTTATAAAATTCCAATTTAACACTTTACCGACCGGCGATTATTTCAGAATCTTTTAAGTTGATCATCCATCACTGAAAACTTTTTAATGAATCCCTCAACGCCGACGGCAATTTATATTGCGAATCAACAAGGTCTCCCAAGCAACGTTATCTAATAATTTCGTTACAAATTACAATGTAAAAGCAGTTTTTTAAGCCTCATTTTGTTACGGAGCAATTATTGAAAGACCTAGTAATAGGCTTCCGGTCGGTAAAGTGTTAATTATAAAATTCTAATTTTTAGGGATAATTCATCCGCTAATCGATTCGAATACTCGCGCTAATCGAATACGACCATTAATTGTATTCATTTGACCGATAATCGTTTCTCTTTCGTCTATCTCGAGGAGAAAGAGATCGCAGTTGAGACGTGCTCGGAAATTCATAAAATCGTTATTTTTATTAATCAAGAACCTAAAAATTTAATAGAAATGTTTCAATATTAATCCGGCAGCTTGGACAGGTAGTATCTGGCACTTTTTCATTTATTGCGTAATTGGTGAAATATCTTTGAAATTGTAAGACTCACGTTTGAAGCAGTGCACTTGAGCATCGCCGGCATAGCTCTGCAGACAATGACAGGTCGGATGATGGTTCACCATGACGCAGTCGGCATTCAATCCACATTTCGCGCCTAGACATGGGTTTTGGCAGAGCTGGTTGATGCAAGCTGCTTCCGGCGCGCAATCGGAGTTCGTTGTGCAGTCAGGGAATCCGTCAGTGTCTGTAACAACAGTATTATTATTTAAACCGTTATTTAAAACGTTGATCTACAGCCTACTCCAAAATACTGCAAGCTATCTTGCAAATTGTCATTCAATATTACAAAAATTACCTCTGTAGCAATTCATGAACGGATCACCAGACAGACCCGAGTTACAATGGCATTGACGTCGATGGTTGTGCACAATGCACTGCGCGTTCGATGCGCAAGGACTGATGGTGCAGGGGTTGATGCATCGATGGTTCAAGCATGCCATGTTCGACGAGCAGTCCGCGTCGGAGTTGCAAATTGCGTCGAGTTGTTTGTCCACTGAGAAAATACACGTGTAATAAATAATTAATTCACGGTTTCAGAATATTTACAATTTTGCAAATGCAACTGACGCGTACCTGGAATGCAAGAGACAGTTGCATCGCCAGCAAAGTTCGGCAGGCATTCGCAGATCATAGTTCTCATAGGAAGCGTGTCCACGACGGAGCATTTCGCGCCGGCGATGCAAGGCTTCGTTTCGATGCAAGGATCCTTGCAGATGCCATTGAAACAACCTAATTTGCTGGGACAGTCTCCGTCTACTTGACACTGTGGTTGCAGGTCCACTGGTTCTGGAGAGAGAAAGAAGATAATTCTAACACTGAACCTACTGAGCATTAACACTAAACCTACCATAGTGGGTCAAATGACCCATTTCACATTTTCTATTTTACTATTACTGAAGTTATAAAATTACCTTCTTAAGACATTGGTGACCGGTGACGAGTTAACTCGTCATTGCACTTGTATTATCTATTTCATTTTATGAAACCCAGGGCGATATAGAATATTGCAAAAGCTTTGCGCAATATTTTAAAAGTTATATAAAAAATATATCCAAAGTTTAACCCTTTGCAGTCCATGCAATTCTAATTCCTAACTCGAGAGATTTTTCTGTCTTAGAATAATTCCATTGCACGTGGTTCATTTATTTTCGTGCGTATCAAATTCGTCACTGTTAATCGTACGGCAATACTTAAATTTCTACAAAGTTCTTAATTACAAATATTTGTAATGTACAAATTGTTTTGAATAATAGTCTGAGAATTTTCAGTGTCGCCTCAGAAGCGCTATTGGAGCGCTAAGGGTTAATTTCATTTCATTCAGTATAAATAAAATTTATTGGAGTTTATTTAGAATGTTTCACTTTACTTCCATATTCAATTAGAAAATAATAGCTGGTGACGTGGCATAGTTTCCGTGTAAAATTGCCGGTCAGCAAAGTGTTAATATGAAAAATTACATTTAGAAATTTCTCTGAAGAACATTTTGACAATTATAATAATCGTGAAGGAAAAAATTAGTAACAAGTCGTTCACGTGTTAATTCCCTAGATTGGAATCGATTAAACGAAACGGTCGTGAATTTCTGTGTAAAATTGCCGGTTGGCAAAGTGTTAAGAATCTATTCAATAGATTTCTTTATTCGATCATACGTTGTAATAAAAATCGTAGAACTTCTAAATCAATCATATCTTGTCATTTATGTAAGACAATGTACGCTAGTCAATTTTAATCCTCGGTAGGTTTAGTATTAAAATTGGCTAATCTACATTGTCCGAGTGACGCGCCTTATGCGCATCCGTTTCGCGAATATGATAACATATGAAATTAAATTACCCATCAGGCAACTGGTGTAAGGGTCTCCGGTGTAACCAGGCGGGCACCGGCAGTTGGCTCTATGGTTGACGACGGTGCATTGCGCCGACAAAGGACAGTTGCAAGGGTTGACGCATCTCTGGTTGCGGCACGCCAAAGAAGACGGGCAATCGTTGTCGTTGTTGCACTCTGGTCGCTCGCAAATTTGATAGGGATTGCCTTGATATCCGTCGAGACAGTAGCAGCGAGGTCTGTGATAGCCGTCGGATGAGCAGAGCGCATTGATACCGCATTGGGAGACCAAGCAAGCATCCATGCACTCGTTGTTGATGCAGGATTGAGTCAACGGGCATTCGCTGTCGCCGCGACATCCGACTGCAAGGATAAAATAATAGATTTGTAATAATAGAAAATCAGATATTCAGATATTTTTCAAAATCGATCACGCACTTTCACGACAGTGTTGTTGGGGATTGCCGGTGAAGCCTTCGTTGCAGACGCATACAGCTCGGTGCATCAGCACGTGGCAACGACTGTTGTAGCCGCAGGTGTCCAAAGTGCAAGGGTCGACGCATCTCTGGTTGTAGCAGGCCTTGTCGTTGGTGCAGTCGTAATTCTGAGTGCATTCTGGTACCGGAACTGCAAGATGGAATGAAACATTAATAGAGAGTAAGCAATGTGCATTCAAAATTGAATATGTATAAGGGAATTCTCTAAAAATGGCGAAGCTAAGATTTAATCGATTACTGGAATTGCGAAGCTCTGTTTAACACTTTAACTGCTCAACGAACAGCCTTAAAAATTCCACAAAATCAAAGTGATTTATTTAATACATTGAAAACTTAAAATGTCTGACACATAGTTATCCTTCAAATTTCTTGTAGTCTCTAGATATAAACTAAATTGAGTGCAACGAATATATTAGTGTACAAATTTATTTTTAAACATGGACAAATAATTCTGTCATCCATATATGGGTGACATGGCAATCAAAATGTTAAATTACTGTCAGGTCGAGTTACAAATAATTTCTATTTCTGGAGACAACTTGCGACAACGTGTTTCGTGAAAATGAAGAATTACCATCAGCAGGTGGAACATTGCACTGTATCCTCGCGTTGCCAGTGAATCCAGGCGGACACGAGCAGACAGGCTTGTGACTGACAGTCTGGCAAAGTGAATTGACACCACAGGAGCCAATGCAAGGGTCTCTGCACTTCTGGGCGAAGCAAGCTTTGTCTCTTGGACAGTCTTCGTTAATCACGCACTCCGGATAGATACAAACTGCAACGCCGTTTCTAATTCTGCACTCGCCGTTGTAGCTGCAGGGAGATGGACTGCAAGGGTCAGTTTCTAGAAAAATAATCGTCAGTTTAGAATTTATTAAGGTTCAGATAATTTAATGTAAGTATTAATATTTTTGTGCAATTTTAACTTACCGATTAATTGGTTGCATTCCACGAACGGATTACCAATTAACGGGGATGGACAGCTGCACAGTGGACTGTGATTAATAGCCTTGCAAATCGCCTTGATGCCACAAACGTTCTGCGTGCAGGGATTTATGCATTTGTTGTTGATGCACGCCTTGTCTCCTGGACAGTCTGAACTGATCACACACTCCGGATGACAACCGGTGATACTGGAAGGCACACCTTGAAGGCCGGGGAGGCATTTGCATACCACGGTGTCGCCGACCTTCTCGCAGAGCGTGTTTGGACCGCACGGGGATGGAGAGCATGGATCTCTTTCTTTTGGTTCTGCGTAAAGAAAATTGTGTTCTTGCTTCAAACTGCTTAGATAGATGAAGCGAAGGCTGCTCAGGTTTTATGCATTTCTAAATTTTTCTAAATATAATCGGAAACAAATCAGTTTACGGATCTCTTGAAATTGTCCTTGACAGGATCAGAAGGGGCTGAGTAAATTTTGTGAATTTTGAATTTAAGATTGTGATTTTTCTTGTTAGAATCAGAGAAGGATAAACAGGTTTTATGAACATTGAAATGGTACTCGGCAGATCTAGTAAAAGGATAAATCAGTTTTGTAAATTTTGACAATGTCCTCGACAGAATGGAATGTACAAATTTTATGAATATAGAAAGTTTGCCTAATAAAATAAAAAAAAGTAGGTCTCTGGAATTTTTAGATTTTTTTGTTAGAATCAGAAAAGGATAAGCAGATCTAATAAAAGGGTAAATCAATTTTGTAAGTTTGAACAATGTCCTTGACAGAATTTTATGTCGAAATTTTAAGAATTTAGAAATTTTGCTTAATAGAGTCAAGAAGGGACGATTATAGAATGATCTCGAGATCTAGAAATGGAAGTTTCCCCTTTCAGATTAGGACAAGCGGAACAAGGAAGCAAGGAAAAGGTCCTGTAACTTTACCTTCAGCCCTGCAGAGAGTGAATGCATCGCCTATAGTCGGCAGAGGACAAGAACAGATAGGAATGTGATTGGACACAGTGCAAAGAGCTCCCACGCCACAGGTGCCAGGACAAGGATCCTGGCACTTGGTCCTGATGCAAGCCTGCGACTTCGGACAGTCAGTGTTGACCAAGCACTCGGGTTGGCATCCTTCGTATGCATTTCCTCTGTACCCAGGAATACACTCGCAGAAAGCACTGTTCAATCTCTCCCTGCAGTAGGCGTTGACTCCGCACGGAGAAGGACTGCATGGTCTTGATGGTGTCGGTGCTGGTGTTGGTACTACAATAAAAACATTACGCAATTAACAACAAAACTTCAGAACCAGTCTGCTTACAGGTAAGTCAGCTTACGAGTCAGCGAAACAAAGAGTTAATTTACAACGATCTTGAATTCGAAGAGAAGAATGTAAGTGCGAAGCTGTACAAGAAACCGCGAATGATTTGCATAGAGTACATGATTTACAGAGACCGAGAGCGTACGTAGAGTGAAACATCGTGTATGAACAAGTCGATTGATCTATGAGACAACTATGGAAGAACGTAGACGCCTATCTGCATGCATTATCTTTTGTATACAATCGTATATGTACAATATTTACAGCTAAAAACAAAACGAAAGAAGTATCAGCTTCGTAAAGAATCGGTCGGGATAAAAAAGAGAAATGAATATTATGGTATAATTGACAATTCGCGGGACGTTGATTAAAATGACCGCGGTCGCACGGGATGATCCTTACTCGTGATCGGGGAACAAACAGTGACCGGGTCTCCGGTATATCCTTCGGGACAGACGCAACGGATGTAATGCAGGGCAACCTGGCAGAGGGCATTGGTACCGCAGAGCCCTACACAAGGGTCGGTACACTTCTGTCTAATGCAGGCCTGATTGCCAGGGCACTCGCTGTTCACGAGACACTCGGGCCTACAGTTGGGAGGAGATCCTATGTACTCGGGCATACAGGCGCAGGACGGTTTATTGTTGATTACGGTGCACTGGGAGTTCGGTCCACACGACGAGGGGGTGCACGGGTCCAGGCTGGGTTCCAAGATGTTCGTTTCTGCTCGTCGACAACAAACACAGTTCGATTAGGGGGTACAGGACCTTTCGATAGCTGGAATCAATGGTTATCTTCGCCTCGAACGATTTCACAAGGTTTAATTAATGCTTTGCACTTTGAAATTAACAGCTGAAATGTTCTACCTAATTTATACGTTCTGCTTCAGACAATTTATTTAATAATTTTTATGAAAATTGTGAATGAAAGTGGCTTTCTAATATGGTTAGACTTGTTTTTGAGCTAGCTGTATAATTGTCATTATAATTTCTCATATAATATTGTGTTAGATACTCTTTCTTTGAAGTCAATGCCAGTAAAAATTCAAGTTTTCAATATATCGTTAAATTTATGACTGTTCCACAAGATTCAATGACTGAACGAATTCTCTATTTAAAAACCAGCAATTTAGAGAAACAGTTTTAGTATCTTACGCTTGTGGTACTTATAGAACCTTTCAATAGCTGGAGTCAATGGTTAACTTCGCCTCGAACGATTTTACAAGATCTAACAATACTTTAAACTTTGAAATTAACAGCTGAAACGTTCTACCTAATTTACATGTTCTGTTTCAGACAATTTATTTAATAATTTTTATGAAAATTGTGACTGAAAGTGGCTTTCTAATATACTCAGACTTGTTTTTGAACCAGCTGTATAATTGTCATTATAATTTCTCCTGTAGTATAGTTAGATACTCTTTCTTTGAAGTCAATGCCAGTAAAAATTGAAGTTTACAATACATCGTTTAAACATGAGACTGTTCCATAAGATTTCATGACTGAATGAATTCTCTATTTAAAAAGGAGATATGTTCAGGCTTATTTTGTAGATATAATTTTTCATATAATATTGTGTTAGATACTCTTTCTTTAGAGTCAATAACATTAAAAATTCAAGTTTACAATATATCGTTTAAACACGAGACGGTTCCACAAGATTTCCATAACGAATTCTCTAAAATGAGCAGTTTCAAAACAATTTCGTTATCCTGTACCTAAAATACCTCAGCAATCTCAAACAATGTTTCCAACCCCTATGTTAAGGGTTGGCATCATCCGTTCGACATGAACAACACTTTACAAAACAAACACATGTATAAAATATTTGTCTGAGAACGATTCCACGTTCTGACATAACTACTGAAACATTTAAACGAATTGATTTCGGAACGTTCACAAAATTCGAGGTCTTTGAAAGCCACAATAAAAATATTCCTTGAGATTATAAGATGGTAGTTTAGGGTGAATCTGTTCGGAGAATGTGGAAGTTATACAGCTCTACTTACGGATGGGGAAGCAGCTTACGAACGGATCGCCAGAGAACCGTTCGGGGCAACTGCAAATGGGGTTGTGATTGCGCACAGCGCACAGTGCGCCCTGTCCGCAAGTGTTCTCGCATGGGTTCTGACATCTCTGGTTCACGCAAGCTCTACTTTGCTCGCAATCGGTGTTCACAAGACACTCGGGCCTGCAACTGGGAGGAGTCCCGAAGTATCCAGGGAGGCAGGTGCAGGAGGCCTGTTCGCCGAAATCGCGGCAAACGCTGTTGGGTCCGCAGGGCGAGGGCTCGCAGGGTCTCACGCGTTCTATCGTCAAGCAACAGGGATAAGTCACAAGGTTCACAAGCTATCTTATCCTTTTCCTGCAAGTTACAGGCGAGCACTCACTTTGAACCGGTCTACAGAGGGTGAACGAATCTCCCTCGTAGTTCTGTATGCAACTGCAGGTGGGAATGTGATTTACGACAACGCATTCTGCATTCTGACCGCAGACACCTGCGCAAGGGTCCACGCACTTGTTGTTGGAACAGGCTCTGTCGCGGGTGCAGTCTGAGTTTTGCACGCATTCTGGGTAACAGCCTTCGTAGGGGTTGCCGCGGTATTCGCTCAGGCAGGTGCATGCCCCGTTTCGGCACTGGGTGTTCGGGCCGCAGGGCGAAGGGTTGCAGGGGTCCGAGGGCGCTGGAGGAGCTGATTGGAGGAAGTTGGGTCAGTCAAACGTCGCAAACATCGTTACAATCTAACGAGGAACTTATTCGAGCTTTCATCAAAACTAAAAAAGTTTTCAGAAGAATACCCGACACGCAACTTCCGTTGATTCACCCTTTCTCCCCAAAATTAAGGGTTGAAATCTCGTTTCTTGAGATGATTCCCAGAGGTAGTCATCTCTGGGTCACTTTAAAAAATATATTTTCAACCTGCAAGGGGTAGTTTTGAGTCGGATATTCGTCCAAGAACAATTTCAATTAGGGGTGCTATCAAATTGCTCGTCGAACACGTTCCCTCGCAAAGTCGAACTGCAGTTTGCGATCTTACTTGCAGGCTTCGGCTGGCAACTGGTGAAAGCATCGCCCACGAAGTCCGTGGGGCAAGTGCAAGATGGCGTGTGATTGATAACGTTGCACAGCGCGTTCGAGCCGCAGGATCCCGGGCAAGGATCAATGCACCTTTCCCTGACGCAGGCTTTGTCGCTGGTGCAGTCGGAGTTCACTAAACATTCTGGTCGACAGTTAGGGGCTGAGCCAGCGTAACTGGGTAAGCAGGAGCAGGACGGTATTCCCCCTATGTCTTGGCACTGGGAGAACGGTCCGCAGGGTGATGGTACGCAGGGGTTCGTAGGGGTGGGTGGTACTACGGCTAAAATAGAAGTCATTCGGTCACCGATTGAAAAATCGTTCGACGATCTTTTAGGGACGTTTCGGCGGTCTTATTGTCTTATCGTCACTTACTGGTGATGTCGAAACATTTTACGAACGGGTCTCCCGTTTGATCAGCGCTGCAGCTGCAGATGGGGCTATGGTGGAACACCTCGCACCTGGCGCTCACACCGCAGACGCCTGGACAAGGGTCAACGCATCTCTGACCCATGCAGGCTTGGCTGACGGGACACTCTGCGCTGACAACGCATTCTGGTCTACAGGCTGGCGGGGATCCTTTGAAAGTGGGCAAGCAGGAGCAGCTAGCCTGGCCGTTGACATCTTGGCAACGACTGTTCGGTCCGCAGGGTGATGGTTCGCAAGGGTTCGCGAGAGCTGGTTTAGCTATTTTTCAATTCAACAGGAATTAGCTTCGAACTCTCGTCCGAAATCATTGCATTCTAGACCGGTCGACTTACGGAGCTCTTCGAGGACGCCGCAGGATCTGAACGGATTTCCGGTGAAGCCTGAGCGACAACTGCAGGTGGGAATGTGATTGACGACCTGGCAAGCCGCGTTGAGTCCACAGGTGCCTGGACACGGGTCCTGGCACCTGTTTCTGATACAGGCTCGGTTGAATTGACAGTCGGAATCGATCAGACACTCTGGCCTGCAGTTTTCGTAAGGGTTGCCGTAGAAATCAGGGAGGCAGCTGCAGAGAGCCGAACCGTAGGAATCGCGGCAAACTGCGTTCGCGCCGCAGGGCGACGGTTGGCATGGATTTACTCTGGTTGGGGTCTCGTCCACTATGATAGAAACCGAAGGGTCGTTAGAATTTCTGTGAAATGCTAGCCGGTTGATAAGGGAGAAGCGCATCTTACTAGGTTGAGGGGTGCACTGGACAAACGGATCTCCGGTGAAGCCGCTTGCGCAACTGCACATGGGGGTGTGACTGACGGTCCTACACTCGGTGTTCCTTCCGCAGGATCCTGGACAAGGGTCCCTGCACTTCTGATTGATGCAGGCTTGTTGAACAGGACACTCAGAGTTGCTGACACACTCTGGCTTGCAATTTGGAGCGTTTCCTATGAATTCTGGGAGACAGGTGCAGGACGGTGTGTCGTTGATCACTTGGCAAGCCGCGTTCGGGCCGCAGGGCGAGGGTTGGCAGGGGTTCACTGGGACGTTCGGGATCTTGCCTAAAATTAGCAAAGTGCTCGGTGAAGTTGTCTCTTGGATCTTCCGGGGATTGTATTGGCGGTGTTGAAGTCTTTCTTACTGGGCGGAGTGCATTGGACAAACGGATCCCCGACGAACTGGTCGAAGCACCTGCACACGGGGTTGTGATTGATGACGGTGCACTGCGCGGACAGTCCGCAGGCGCCCAAGCAGGGGTCAATGCACTTCTGGTTGCTGCAGGCTCTGTTGCGCGGGCAATCGGTGCTAACGATGCACTCGGGTCTGCAGGAGGGTGGTGATCCTTTGAATCCGTTGACGCATGTGCACACCGCTTGACCGTTCGAGGAACGACAGTGACTATTCGGACCGCAGGGGGATGGGTTGCAGGGGTCGGCGATCGTCACGTCTGCGTTTGAATTAGTTATCGGTAACAGATGCTCCGTGAACGGAGTTTAAATATTGGGATGCCTGAATGACCAACCTTTCATCGGGCTACACGCAAGGAACGCATTGCCAGTGGTGTTTCTAGGGCAACTGCACATGGGCAAGTGATTAACCACGTTGCACTCTGCGTTCGCTCCACAGGTGCCTACGCAAGGGTTCCTGCACTTGTGCAGTATGCAGGCTTCGGTTCGGAGGCAGTCGGTGTTGATCACGCATTCGGGACGGCAGATACTGTACGGGTCGCCCAGGTAACCGGGGATGCAAGTGCACGTGCCGGCGCTGCACTCTGCATTCGGTCCGCATGGCGAGGGGTTGCAGGGGTCTGTCGGGGCCTCTGTCACTAAAACGCAAGGATTAGTGTGCCTCATACTTTCGAGACTATCTTCGGTCAACTAACTAACGGATACGGAAGATCATGACTCTCGTACATCCCTCAAAAATGTTTAGAGATCCAAGGAGGACGTGTGATTATTAATCTTTAGATCTTCATGCAAAATGAAAATTCTCTGCTTTAATTGCAGCACACAGGAAGTGTTCTATTTCGTCTATTATTCAAGTTAACAATTTATGCTTTACGTACAGTGTCAATTTTGAAAAACTACGTCTTGCAACACTTGCACTATCCAGTAGACTATTTTCGGTTAACCAACTAACGGATACTGAACATCATAATTCTCGTACATCTCTCAAAAATGTCTAGAGATCCAAAGAGAACGTGTGAGTAATTTTAAGATCTTTATGCAAAATGAAAATTGTCTGCTTCTATGTGCAACACTCAGGAAGTTTTCTGTTTTTTCTATTATTCAAGTTAACAATTTATGTTTTACGTATAGTGTCAATTTTGAAAAACTGCGTCTTGGAACACTTGCAGTATCCAGTAGCAAGATGACCTTTCACCCTGAGTAACGTACGAGAGGGAGACCAGGATTTATTAAAGACATAATTTTGCTTACTGTCGGGTGGAGGGTTAGGAGAGCAACTGGTGAACGGGTCGCCGGTGTAACCTGCAGGGCAAGTGCAAGCAGGTGTGTGGTTGACCACAGTGCATCTTGCACCGACACCGCAGGATCCTGGGCAAGGGTCCCTGCACTTCTCTCGGATGCAGGCTCTGTTCGCCGTGCAATCCGAGTTCATGGTGCACTCTGGTCGACAATTTGGAGGAACTCCTACGTAGTTGTTCATGCAAGTGCAAACGGGAGAGTCGCGCAGCGACTTGCACAGTGCATTTGGACCGCAGGGGGACGGAATGCATGGGTCTTTTGGATACAAGTCCATCGGTTGCGGTGCTGTGGAAAAAGTACGATAACAGAATTGCACAAATTTAAAATCATTCACTTCGATTTAAAAAATCGACTCACTCGTTAGGGGGAAACAATAGACGAAAGGATCTCCTGTTAAACCAACCCCGCAGCTACAGATAGGACTGTTGCGAATCACTTTGCACTGGGCATTGCGACCGCAAGTTCCAGCGCAGGGGTCTCTGCACTTCTGATTCACACAGGCCAGATTCGAATTGCATTCTGAATTAACGACGCATTCGGGTCTGCAGTTCGGTGGAGTTCCTACGTATTGGGCCAGGCAAGAGCATACCGGTTGACCGTTCACGTTCTGGCACTGACTATTCGGCCCGCAGGATGACGGCCTGCACACGTCGGGCTCGTCTTCTTCGACTATGAAACATGACAATGTTGTATGCGTCTTCGATGCATCTCGGAATGGATGTTTAACACTCGGAGATTTCAGACTTTTACGGCCTGGCATCGTATAATTATTTCTACCGAGGCTATCGTGCTTAAGTCGTGTTCTAACGAAGGAATTTTCCAACATTTCGCAGGCATTGCTGCTAGTTTCTAATACTACTAATAATAATAATATTATAATATTATTATGGTTGTAATATAATATAATATATTATAATGTTTTTATATAATATAATATTATAATATTACTATGATTGTAATAATATTATAATATTATTATATAATATAATATTATTATGATTGCAATATATATTTTATATATACATGTATACATATATATTTTATATAATATTATAATTATAATAATATAGTTATAATATTATTATAATTATTATAATTATAACATTATATAATACATATAATATATATTATAATAATAATATTGTAATAATAATATAATAATAATAATAATATTGTAATAATAATATTTTAATAATAACATTGTAATAATAATATTATAATATTATATATTATTATATAATATATCATATAATATATTATATAATAATTGTGGGATCAGGACACCCCAGATCAAAAAGTCGTCGTTAAGAAATTGGGAAACAGGAGGAGAGCTCTGTGGGTTCGATTTCCGGCCCAGTTTCCCCTTTTTTCGTGAGATCCTACATAATGATACAGTCTTTCAACCCCCTGGTGAAGCTAGCTGCAATGCTTGCGAAACCGTTGAGAAATTTCTTGCATTATTACATGGCTTACACCCTAAAGCCTCGACAAAAATAACTGGCCTTCAAGCTATTTTCATAAACAATCTTGTAAGGAAAAAGTAAACTGATCGTTTTAACACGTTGACTGCCAAACGAATTTAGGCGCTTCGTTCCAGTTTCATTTATTTCGTTCATAGGAACGACCAACGTTACCAAAAAGAATTGTTAGTTATTGGATAACGAAGTTTTCACCTCACACTAGTATCTGGTTAACTTCGACAGGAATAAATTGCTGCTTGTTAATTTAACGATAATCATAGTTAAACAGCACAATGCTGCCGGTCACCGGTGACCACCATGGCGTTCAACGTATTAATGATCGAATCGGCGTAGTTCGAAGACCGCAACGTAAGGTCGGCGGTTACTTACTGTAGGGCAGTTTGTAGAAACAGTTCAAGTAAGGATCGCCGATGTACTGTGGCAGACAGGTGCACACGGGAAGGTTGTTGACAACCTGGCAGTTGGTGTTGCCACCGCAAGCACCGGGACAGGGGTTCTGACACTTCATATTGATACATGCCAAATTCGAGGGACAGTCGGACGCGATCGTGCATTCGGGTCGACACCCTTCGTAAGGATTGCCGATGTATTCCTGTAAACAATAGCAAGAGCCGAAGCCGTTCTGCTCGCGGCAAACGGCATTGGCTCCGCAAGGGGATGGCTGACAGGGTTGCGTCGGAATCGCTGGCATCGCTAAAAAGACAGACACAAAATTAAATCTGAGAAACTGCATACTAAGCGATCGACTTTCCGCAGATCACTTACGTGGCTTGGCAGTACACTGAACGAACGGATCGCCAGTGAAATCTCTCATGCAAGTGCAAGATGGCACGTGATTCACCACGTGACATTCTGCATTGGCGCCGCAGGAGCCTGGACAAGGGTCCTTGCACTTGCGGTTAATGCAAGCTAGGTTGTTGTTGCACTCGCTGTTGCTGACGCACTCGGGTCTGCAGTTTGGAGGGGTGCCAATGAATTCTGACTTGCAGGAGCAGGATGGTTGGTTATTGATCAATTGGCAGACCGCGTTGGGACCACATGGCGATGGCTGGCAGGGGTTTGTGGGTGGTGCGGGTTCCTCGGCTTTAAAATGCGTTGAAAAATTAATATCTGAGAACCTGGAGGCTGGCAATTTTAGCAGCTAGCATTTTTTGGGAGCTAGCTACCTAAGAAGCTAACTATGTAAGAAGCTGGACACCTGAGGAACTAGCAATCTGTGAAGCTAGTGGTCTAGGAATTTAACAACCTAGAGAACTAGCAATCTATGAAGCTAGTATTTCAGGAATTTAATAGCCCAAGGTGCTAGCAATCCAGGAAGCTAGAAGCCTGAGTAACTAGCAATCTGTGATGCTAGGGGTCTAGGAATTATAAAATCTAG
>CM052085.1:7391623-7408803 GCA_028453745.1 Agapostemon virescens
TTAGAGCTATCCTTGGCAACAGTCTAACTGCACTGAATTCTTGAGTATTAAAATTGAAATATATGTGTGACAATAGTATAAATAATATTATCCGTTAGATGTGTAATAAATGCAATTTTGGTAACGTGGTTCTAACAATTTGGTCACCCATTGTGATAAAAAAAGTGAAGCAATTTAGAAATAGGTAATATCGATCTGGAGGAACGCATGAGGGCTACATTGATAAAGATTGCTAGCTTATGCTTACGTGGATTAAAGAAACAATAAGTGAAAGGGTCGCCGGTGAATCCTGGCTTGCAAGAGCAGACAGGACTATGGTTGACGACTCTGCAAGTGCTTTGTTGGCCGCAAGAGCCAGGACAAGGATCGATGCACTTATTGTTCCTACAGGCGAGGTTCAAAGGACACTCGGAGCTGATAGTGCACTCTGGCCTGCAATTAGGTGGTGCCCCAATGTATGTTGGCAAGCAAGAGCAGGTAGCTTGACCATTTGATTCTCTACATTGACTGTACGGTCCGCAGGGCGATGGTTCGCACGGATTGGCTAAAGTTGGGTTGGGTACTGGAACGGGATTAATTGTCAATTAATATTTGAACCGATCGTAGTGTCAAGGAAATTGATTCAGGCACTTTAGAGTTCGTCTTACATGGTTCTCTTAAAGGATTGCAATACACGAAAGGATCTCCCGTGTACCGTTCGAAGCAACTGCAAGTGGCAGCATGATTGACAACGAGACATTGTGCATTTTGCCCGCAGGTTCCAGGACAAGGGTCTCTGCATTTTGACCGGATGCAAGCCTGATTGGACGGACAGTCCGAACTGAGCGTGCATTCTGGTCTGCAGCCTTCGTACGGATTCCCTATGTAGTCGTTCTGGCAAGTGCACGACGCTGCATTCTGTTGCACTTGACAGAGTGCGTTTGCTCCGCAAGGCGATGGGCTGCAGGGAGCTGGTCTGGGAACTTGGACGTCGACTGCAAGCGCAACAATGTAACTCAAAACTCATGCTTTGTTTGATAGGCACTGTGTAGAATAAGTTATATAAAAAAGGAAGGCTTCAATGGTTCCTGTCGTTAATAAGAAAATGTCGGATTGAGACGGATTCTCAAAAATTTTGGGTTCCAGGGAATTTTGGGGGCTCTCGAGAGTAGTTTTGAATATGTCGCCATTCCCAAGAAGTTTAGGGGTTCTCAAATATATTGGGACTCCCGAGAATTTTAGGGACTCTCGAGAAGATTCGGGATTCCCTAAAATTTTCAGGATTCTCGAATATATAGGGATTCCCCAAAAATTGCGGGACTTTTGAGAATAGTTTTAAATTCATACGGGCTCTTGAGAATTTTCGGGATTCTCGAATACATATATATCGTCCTTAACCGCCTTCCGATATCCCAGCATCTAAGCCAAGGCCCGTTAGTCGGCCTTACTAACTTTTACGGTCTTTCTCTCTCCACTACCATTAGCAGCCGCCAAAGTCCCTTCAATATTAGCTAATTTTTTAAGTAGAGCCCTGACCAGACTATCAACTCTATCGACATGATACAAACGTCAAAATCTTCCCCAAATCTTCCTCTTTCAGCACACACGTCCCGAAGGAACTAGTTTTTCAGGGGAATCCAGGAGGCTTCCTTTTATCAACCCCATTTTGTCCATTTTCGCGATTTCAAGCGGGTCCAAAATTTCAAAGTCGCGCCACGGCCGCAATTCTCTTCCAATGGACTCGGGAATTGAAATACACGCTTCCTACGAGTCCAGTTACTTGTAGCCAGACTTAAGACTTTGTAATTCTAATTCTTAATAATTCTAATTTTTCGTAATTCTATTCCTCGTATCTTGTAGGGAAATTTACAAAAGAATTGGGGACCTAACAATTTTTCCCCAATTTTTCGCGATTTTCGACAGGGGGGGGGGGGGCACATCCTCTCCATATTAGTCAATCTTTGATGGTATGCCCCGGCGAGACTATTAAGGCTATCGGCATGATTCCTGCGCTAAAATCTTCCCCAAAACTTCCTCTTTCAGCACACGCGTCCCCAAGTGGCTAGCTTTTCAGAGGAATGCAGGAGGCTTCCTTTTATCAACCCCATTTTGCTCATTTCGTCGCTTTTGATCAACCCCAAAATTTCAAAGTCGCACCACGGCCGCAATTCCATTCCGATCGACCCAGGAATTGAAATACATTCTTCCTATGCGCCCTGTTACTTGTAGCTACAGTTAGAAAGCATTAGAAAACACAGAAATTATTGCCTCTCCGAAAGGGACAGTTTGGGGGTTGACAATTTTCGTCGTATTAAAAAATCCAAAAATTCTCCAGAATCCAATTCGTTTCGACCCGATATCAACGGATCCTCATCACGGCCATCTCAATACGCGACATTTTCATTACTTTCGTACACCTTCGTTCTGAATCATAAACTTTGAAATAACACAAATCCACTCCGTCAATAAATAAACCAATCGAATATCGTCTAAATAAATTCTTACATTGCTGAGGCGAACACTGAGTGAAAGGATCACCGGTGTATCCGCCCATGCAAGCGCACATTGGCGTGTGACTGACAACGTTGCAGACCGAGTTCGCTCCGCATGCGTTCGCACAGGGGTCTTGACACCTCTGATTGATGCAAGCGAATCGATTAGGGCACTCGCTGTTGCTGACACACTCGGGCTTGCAATTAGGCGGCGATCCAATGTACTCTCTCGAACAGGAGCAGGATGGTTGATCGTTCACCACCTGACAATCAGCGTTGGGTCCGCAGGGGGATGGTTGACAGGGGTTCTCAGTGACCACTGGTCTCGCGGCTTCAAGGATCGAATTCACCAATTAATCTCCCTACTCAAAAACATTTTGCAATTGTAATTTTCGGGTTCCTTACGCATCGGGTAACATCTGACGAAAGGATCGCCGGTCATCCTCTCGCGACACACGCAGATTGGATTGTGATTAACGACGTTGCAGTTCGCGTTCAGGCCGCAGGTGCCTACGCAGGGGTCTCTACATTGTTGATTGGTGCAAGCCTGGTTCAGTGGACAGTCCGAACTGACTGTGCACTCTGGTCTACAAGTGGGAGGACTGCCGATGAACCCGTCCACGCAAGAACAGACAGCTTGGTTGTTATTCTGTCTGCAACGACTGTTTGGACCACAGGGTGACGGGGTGCAAGGGTCGCTGGCAGTCACCGCTAAAATTTATCAGTATTCGTTGTAGAACGGGATTTGGATTACAATTTTATATTTGCATCGGTGAGAAATATACCTGGGGCTGGGGAACAGAGTACGAACGCGTTCCCTGACATTCCCGATGGGCAACTGCACATCGGGATGTGATTGAACACGTTGCACACTGCGCTTTGACCGCAAATGCCGACGCACGGGTCGACGCATTTGTTTCGCACACAGGCTCTGTTCGATGGACACTCGTTGCTCAGGACACACTCTGGCCTGCAACTACCGTACGGATCGCCGAAGTACTCTGCCAGACAAGTGCACGCGCCGTTGGTGCATTGCGTGTTCGAGCCGCACGATGCGCAAGGGTCGGTTTCGATGGGGCGATCTAGATTTCATTATTTTAAATCGTTTCAATGCTTCTTGCTTAATGTTTCTTGTTTAACACTTTAACTGCCCAAATAACGATCTCAAAAATCCCATAAAATCAAAGCAATTTAATTTAACGAAGCAACAATTGAAACCTTAGAATATGTGACACGAAGTTATCCTTCAACCTTCTACTTTTCTCCAAATCTCAACTAAATTTAGTGCAATGAATATATTAATGTACGAATTTATGTTTAAACATGGACAAACAATTCTGTCACCCATATATGGGTGACGTGGCAGTTAAAGTGTTAATGTTTCTTGGTGTCTAGAAGAGTGGGATCCTTTTTATGCGATCCAATAGTCGATCATTCTTGAATATTGTTATTAGACTGGACATTTTATGCACCCTTGGAAGTATACGGTTAAAAATATTTGTAGAACTGAAAGTTACTACTCTATCGATTTAACACTAGAACTACCAAACCAGTTACTTTGACTGGTCCCTAGTTTTTTCTTTCGCAATTATTGAAGTTATAAAAATATTTTCATCAGAAATTTTTTTATGTACTTCTTCAACGATGTATACCTTACCATAAAAATTGTATGAAGTTTTAATAGATGGAGTCTTGTTATTATTACAAAGCAATGTATATAGTTGGATTTATTGTTCGGTAGTTCTACTGCTAAATAACGTTATTAAGAAAATAAATAATCGTTTACATAGCGTTCGTAATTAATGCTGAGAAGTTTGCATAAAAATCCAAAATACGATTACGATATTCTAGTTTTCCTCTGCATTCGTTAATAAATTGTTAACTATTTACTTAAAGCAGTTGACACGTGGGGGATCTAACTGAGACTTTCAGTGCTTGCCTTTTTCATAATTATTTAACCCTTAGCACTCCAATGGCTTTCCTGAGGAGACATTAAAAATTGCTATAATATTATGAAAAACAACTTTAATATCGCTATGTTTGCATTTAAGAAATCGTTAAAGATTGAAGTGAAGCGTGTACGAGTAATGGTAATAAATTTTGTATGCACGAAGGGAAACGAACCATGTACAATGGACTTATTTTATTTAAAAATGTATCTCTAATTTTGGAATTAAAATTGCTTGGAGTGCAAAGGGTTAAACGTGTTTCAATATTTAGAATGTTATTAAAAAACGTTGTTAAAATATATGCAACGCCGCCTTCGGTTAGAGACGTCTCACATTTAGCGTATTTAGAGGACGGAAGTGTTTCATTTAAAATTCTCTGAAACACAGAGTGAAAGAAACATGGTCGAAAGTATCCATCGACTACCAGAGCACATAAGAGAAGGTACTTTCTAGTACACCATGATCGCAGCCACGAGGTGTCTTACATTCCATAGCACAGCTGGTGAAAGGATCTCCGGTGAAACCTGGCAGGCACGAACAAATCGGTACGTGATTCACAACGCTGCATTCGGCACGGAAACCGCAAGAGCCGGGACACGGGTCCCTGCATCTCTGCTGCATGCAAGCCTGATTTGCAGGGCAGTCTGAGTTTATGGTGCACTCTGGTCGACAATTCGGTGGACTTCCTGTGTACGTTGCCAAACACGAGCAGGAAGGAGCTCCGCCGACATTTCGACACTCCGAGTAAGCACCGCACGGTGACGGTATGCAAGGATCTTTGGGGAATCGGTCGTTTTCGACCGGTGCTATCACTAAAATTTGCAAATTACTCGAATTATGTAAATTGTAAAAGATAGAGGTCAGTATGAAGTGTCGAGTATCGACGAGTCGATTTTATGTCAGCCCACGTGCACTGCTCGGGCCAATCGGATCCAAAAAACAGTCCTTTTTACGATTAGTTATGTTACCTTGATTCAGCTTCGTGCAATAATCAACAAATTCGAATATTGTCGCGACGATTGCCTGAACAGTGCACCAGGGTCAGAGTAATACTCACGTGGAACAGAGAAACAAATAGTGAACGGATCGCCAGTGTACCCGTTCATGCAACTGCACAGGGGTGCATGATTGATCACCCTACAGTTCGTATTTTGTCCGCAGGATGCGGGACAAGGGTTCGCGCACTTCTGGTTCACGCAAGCTCTGTCGGAAGGACATTCCGAGCTTGAAACACATTCTGGTCTACAACCCGGAGGTGTGCCAACGTATGTTGCAAGACAGGAGCAAACTGCCACCTGGTTCACCACTCGGCATTGACTGTTGGGGCCGCATTGGGGTGTGGAGCAAGGGTCCGTCGTGCTGACGTCGGAAACTAAGGAAATATTCTTGTTAATTAACCGCTGGCGGACCAAACTATTAGGTAGATTTGAGGTTTTATACATTTAGGCATCATACAATTGTTATTGTTGAGGCTTTCGGGTGTAAGCCGTGTTCTAAACGAAGACCAAGGGATATTTTTCCAGAAAACACCGGGAATTATTAGGATCATCAAATTAGAAAACACCATAACAACATCAACAGGGATACAGGTTTTAACCTGAGTCCAATATGGCACACACTCTTTTTCCAGTTTTTTAATTGTTCGGTTTTTGGAACGGGATAATGGCCTTGCTATAATGATTTATTCTGACCCAAATTAGGAATTTTTAAATTGGCCAGAATTGCCAATATTTGTAAGTGGTAATGGCCTCGCTATGATAATTTATTATGGCCAAAATTGGCAATTTTTTAAGGGGATAATAACGTCGCTAAAATGATTACATCTGGCGAAAGATTGGAAACTTTTGAGAGCGATAATAGCCTTGCCATAATGATTCATTCTGGCAAAAATTGGCAATTTTTGGAAGGGGATACTGACCTTGCTATAATGATTTATTCTGGCCAACGATTGGCAATATTTGAAAGCGTTAATAGCCTGGCCATAATGATTTAATCTGGCCAAAGTGGCAATTTTTTAAGAAAATTATGGCCTTTCTATAATGATTTATCCTGAACAAAATTAGTAATTTTTTAAGTGGATAATACCCACACTATTATGATTCATTCTGGCCAAAGGATGACCACTTTTAAGGTGATAATAGCCATGCTAGAATGATTCAGTCTGCATAAAGATTGGGAATGAATGAATGTTATCATAGCCTTGCTATAGTGATTAATTCTTGCCAAAATTTCCAATATTTGTAGGTGATAATGACCTTGCTATAATGATTTATTCTGACTAAAATTAGCCATTTTTGAGTAGGATAATGGCCTAGTCATCGTGATTTATTCTGGCCAAAATTGCCACGTTTTGAAGGGTTTATGGTCTTGCTGTAATGATTTATTCTGGCCGAAATTGCCATTATTTGTAGGCTTCCCAATTAAAAAGTCTATATTTCATTGGTGCTCACCGATCCAGAATCTAGCTGCAATGATTGCGAAACGTTGGGAAATATCTTCCTTTAGGACACGGCTTACACTCGAAAGGCTCAACAATAATAATTGTAAACTATTAGGTCATCCTTCGGGTAATACGAATTTTTTCTCGACGAAGACGTTCAACTTTATTCCCCATGAATTTTTGGAAGACTTCAAAAATAAAACGCTGCTTAATCCTGAGGATTAAACTGAACCAATTTTCTTCTTGCCCATAAACCTGCAACTTCTGAGCAACAGTATGAATAACTGTTATGAAGAGGTTGCAAATTTATATTTCACTAACAAGAGAACATATTCAGATGCGAAAATCCGATTTTGATGAAACTTACGGAAGCTTATAGTTCTTTGAAAAATATTTGACACGTATTTTTTTTATTGGCAACCATCCACTTTGAAAGGGTAAAAACAACCCTCAAAGTTGCAGTATTTTTGAGATATCTTAGAAACCAGAGGTCGAAAAAATTTGAATTTTTTTTTAAATTGTGTCTTTTTCAATGGGAAATGTAGTCGCGCAAGAAAATGTTAACAAAAGTTTTTTGTTTAAACAATAAAACTATAAGCTCCCATAAGTTTCATCAAAATGAATTACTAAGGACCAAGGTCTGCAAGAAGAAGAACAGTTCTAAGGACTCCAAGAAGAATTGCCTACTTACAGGATGACCTAACAAGACGCTCGGTGCACGAGCCTAACTTACCAGCCGGTTGCACGGTGCAATACCGATAAGGATCGCCGGTGTAACTGGGGTAGCACGAGCAGGAAGCTCGATGATTAATGACATTGCACTCCGCATTGGCGCCACAAACGCCGGGACAGGGATCGACGCATTTCGAACCGACGCAAGCTCTGGTGGCCGAGCAGTCCGAGTCTAAGACGCACTCGGGTCTGCATCCTTCGTAAGGATTTCCCATGTAACCCGACAGACAGGTGCAAGCACCTACGCCGTTCCTCTCGGTGCATTGCGCATTCGGGCCGCAGGGTGAGGGCAAACATGGACTCACTCGTTCGTCCTCGACTGAAAGCAACGGGTCATTTCGCGCGTTCAAAGATGATCTTGATGTTTCGGAAAAATGTCTTGAAAGGACAGGTAAATCTTACTCGGCCTGATAGAGCACTGTATAAACGGATCGCCGGTGAAGTCCGACTCGCAGTAACACATGGGAGTGTGGCTGACAGCGCGGCACAGCGCATTGCTTCCGCAAGAGCCGACGCACGGGTCTCTGCACTTCCGGTTGACGCAAGCTTCGTTGCCCGCGCACTCGCTATTGCTGATGCACTCGGGCCTGCAATTCGGCGGGGCGCCGATGAAATCGGACAAACAAGTGCAAGACGGGGAGTTCCCTGCGATCTGGCATTGAGCGTTCGGTCCGCAAGGCGAGGGTTGACAGGGGTTCACTGGTTCTTCCGGCCGCGAAGCTATAAATGTTATCGTGTCAAACGTTTGAAGTCGTTGCGATTGTTGTGTCGTCGATTGTCAGTTGGACAGACGAGAACTTACGCATGGGGATGCACCGAACGAAAGGATCGCCCGTGAAGTCTTCGGGACAGTGACAAATGGGGTTGCGATTAGCTACGGTGCATCGGGCGCCTAATCCGCAGGTTCCGACGCAAGGGTTCCTGCACTTTTGATTCGTGCAGATCTCGTTCGGAGGACAGTCGGAGCTTACGATGCACTCGGGACGACAATTCGGTGGATTTCCTAGGTAGCCTGGCACGCAGCTGCAGATCGCCTGGCCGTTGTTAGAGCGACACTGACTGTTTGGTCCACAGGGCGACGGGGTACAAGGGGAGGATGGTGTACCGGCTATTGGAGAATTATTATCAGCACGAATACTTGCGATGCTCTTTACAGTATAGGGTTTAGATAAAGGTTCGCGAGGATGACGTTACCTAGAGCAGGACGACAGAATGCGAAAGCGTTCCCTTCAAAGCCATCCGGGCAACTGCACATCGGCACATGGTTGACTACCGTGCACAATGCGTTGCTCGCGCAAGTGCCCAGGCAAGGGTCTTCGCATTTATTCCTCACGCAAGCTCTGTCTCGGGGACAGTCGTTGTTCAGGACACACTCCGGTCGACAACCTATTGTCGAATCCCCGAAGAACCCGGACAGACAGGTGCAAATGCCGTTGTCGCATTGCGCGTTGGGACCGCAAGGAGACGGGTTGCAGAGATCTACTTCCGCTGGCTCGACTGGTGCAGAGAGTTTAAGAAATTAGGCTTACAGTTTCCCTTAGGGGATCGAGGCCCTACTTTGACTTGGAAAGTTTAATGCAGTTCCAGTTTGGCAATCTAGATTTACCACTTCTTTAACAGTTTAACGCGTTAGCTGCTACGCGCATTTAACACTTTAACTGGCCCACCAACGGTCTCATAAATTCCACAAAATCAAAGTAGTTTATTTAACGCGGCAACAATTGAAAACTTAAAACAGCTGACACATAGTTAACCTTCAACCTTCTTGTAGTCACGCTCATATAAGAGGAGCAAAAATCCATTAAAGTTTTTTGATAAGTAACATTTAAGTACATTACTGAATGTACATCCTGAAATTACTTGAAATTTGTGAAAACAACGTAATTTTTTCGTTTAATATCGCATTTTATACTGTCAGTCACCGGTGAGTGACGCGGCAGCTAACGCGTTAATTACCGGAGCGGCTACCTCGTAAATTCACAAAATCAAAGTAATACATTCAATACGATAAAAATTTATCAGATCGAATGCAGGCTGGTAAATAGCTCGTCGATCTTCTTGCATTCTCTAGAACTTAAGCTCTAGTACAATGAATGAATTAATTTGTACAGTTACATTTTAAATTGGAGATCTGTGGGAACTCAAGAAAAAAGGGGAACCTTGATATGGGGGTCCTGAATCCACAGATAAAATTCTATCACACATGAAAAAGGTTTCTAAAAATCGCGCGATCTTCCGTCTGTCAAAGTAGAGACCTTGAGCCAGAATCTCTGGGATCGTTTACTTACTGGCAGTGATCTTCTGATCGCAACGACTGAAAGGATCCCCAGTGAATCCTTCGACGCACGAGCAAACGGGCACGTGATTGAACACGGTGCACTGAGCATTCAGACCGCAGGACCCTGGACAAGGGTCTCTGCACCTCTCGCGAATGCAGGCTTGGTTGCTAGGGCACTCCGAATTGATAGTGCACTCTGGCCTACAATTCGGTGGGCTGCCCCGGTACTCAGGTAAACAGGTGCAAGCTGGAGTCTGTCTGACATTCTGGCAAATTGCATTCGCACCGCAGGGTGACGGTAGACACGGGTCTCTTTGCGGTAGCGAAGGTTCTAGAGACGTTTCTGCAGATCGTAATCGAAGATGAGGGTACAGAACGATGGTAAAAATTGTAAAGACGGGTATTGAATGATAAAAATCCGTACCAGGGGCTCGGAAGCAAGCAGTGAACGGATCACCGGTGAATCCGTCATTGCAGAAGCAAGTTGGACTGTGATTGATGACTCTGCAGTTGGAATTCAGGCCGCAGGAGTTGGGACAGGGGTCAGTGCACTTCTGGTTTACGCAAGCGCGTGTCAGAGGACACTCTGTGCTCATTATGCACTCCGGTCTGCAGTTCGGTGGACTACCCACGAACGCGGACAGACAAGTGCAGACAGCCTGATTGTTGTTCACGCGGCACTGGCTGTTCGGGCCGCAGGGCGATGGATTGCATGGGTCCACCACCTGCGTGTCTTCTAAAAGAACGAGTTGAAATCGCGGTAGTCGACAGTTTGAATCCTGTTTTCGATTAATATTGGCCGAAGATTGAGTCACCGGGTTGGAGCGTGTCGTCTTGTAGCTTTGGAAACGACTTGAGTCGAGAAGCTAAGTTGTCTAGAAGATTGCATGAAGCAAGAAAGTTTACGTCCGTTGAAATAACTTAACTGTTTTGTGAGTTTAGCTTTTGAAACAAGTGGACTTCTTCGTGCAATGTTATTCGTTGAAACAATTTAACGATAGATGAGTTTAGAGGAAGTTCCGGACAATTTTGAAAGCGACTCAAGTTTGATCCTTGTTTTTTATTAATATTGCTCGAAGATTGATGGAAAACGAACTGAGTCGAGAAGCTAAGTTGTCCAGAAGATTTCATCACGCAAGAAAGTTTGTGTCTTTTGAAACAACTGCCTTGTGATGTTAGCTTTCGAAATAAGTGAACTTCAAATAATAGTATTAGTTGAAACAATTTAACGATAGATGAGTTTAGAAAAAGTCCAAGACAACTTTGAAGACGACTACGTTTTCCTAGTTTTATGGGCTCTACGCCGACAGGTTCGTCAATCATCGTCAATTCTGGGAGGCGTGGATTTCTTACGATTCACTGGTCTCAAACTGCAGTATCTGAAGGGATCGCCGGTATATCCCTGGATGCAAGAGCACATGGGGACGTGGTTCACCGCGTTGCAAATTGCATTTTGACCGCAAGCGCCCGGACAGGGGTCCTGGCATTTCGATCTGACGCAAGCTAGGTTCACGGGACAGTCGGAATTGACGACGCATTCCGGTCTGCAGCCCTCGTAAGGGTTGCCGATGTAGTCAGCTAAGCAGGAACAGGTGCCTGCGTTTCCTGAGACCCTGCAGACTGCATTCGCGCCGCATGGCGACGGAGTGCACGGTGCAGGTCTCTCGTCTTCGACTGGAGAGTGCATAAAATCGATTTAGCAATCCATATAAATTAACTAGCAGAAGAAGTTCGTTGTAGATTTAATATATAATAATATATTAATATATTATCAATATATTACTATCAATAATAATACCATCAATATATAATAATATATTAATATATTATCAATATATTAATATCAATAATATCATCAATATATAATAATATATTAATATATTACGAATATATTAATATCAATAATATCATCAATATATATTAATATATTATCAATATATTAATATCAATAATATCATCAATATATATTAATATATTATCAATATGTTACTATCAATAATAATATCATCAATATATAATAATATATTAATATAATATATAATAATATAATATTAATATAATATATATATTATTAATATAATACTATCAATAATATATCAATAGTATCAATAGTATAAAACTATCAATAATAATATCAATATATACGAATCAAATTACAAATGTACAGTTCACAGAAAGATCGCACGAATTTCCTCTGCTGAGTTTTTTAAATTGCAGAATTAAAGGTGAAAGTTAGCTTTCCTCTTTGCCTACAATTTCAGAACTTACTCGGAACAGGAGTGCACTGTACGAAAGGATCGCCGGTGAACTCTGCCCTGCAGGAGCAAATGGGCGTGTGACTGAAGACGCTACAATCCGCATTGGCTCCGCACAGGCCAGGACAAGGGTCTCTGCACTTCTGGTTGATGCAAGCTTCTCGAATAGGACATTCGCTGTTGGTGACGCACTCGGGTCTGCAGTTTGGTGGCGAACCCGAGAACTCTGGCAGACAGGTGCACGCGGGAGCTTGATTTACAACTTGACACTGAGCGTTCGGGCCACAAGGTGATGGGTAGCAAGGGTTAACCGGCGTCTGAGGCTGTTCGACTGGCGGATTGATTCAAATAAGAAATTAGAGAGATTCTCCAAAGATTTCGAGTCCGTTTTTCAGATCTTTTCGGAGCAGCGTCTCACCTAGGGCAGTGCAACTGGTGAAAGGATCGCCGCTCATACCAACTGGACATCTGCAAATTGGATTGTGATTCACTACGGAGCACTCGGCCCTTAGGGCACAGGATCCTGGACAGGGGTCCCTGCATCTCTGGTTGATGCAAGCTCTGGGCAGTTCGCAATCGGTGCTAACGACGCACTCTGGTCGGCAGGTCGGTGGGTTCCCGATGAAACTTTCTATGCACTTGCACACTGCCACGCCGTTCACTTCTTGGCAGTGGCTGTTGGGTCCGCAAGGAGATGGGGAGCAAGGTCTCTGGGCTACCACGTCTAATGGGGGCAAAGAGGACTCCAGTGAGATCATTTCGGGTGGGTTAGAGTCAACCCCTTAACCTACGATTTACGTTCGACAATTTTGGGCCGAGAACGTAAACAAGCTCGAGCAGCCTTCGAGCCATACACACGACTTGTGTAATACGCTGATCGGGCCAATCGTACATATTACGGGCATCGCTCGTGGTACGACGGTCGCGGTTGGTAATTTGCCCCGCCACAAATAGCACAGACAAGGCTCGTGATGTATTCTTATTATCTCTTCGTATCGTGATCAGTTTCAAGTTATTCTTGGTCACATTCGCAAATCGAAATTTATTTTCATAAATTCTAGAGGAGCATCCCCGCAAGATGTTTTCAAGAAAAAGATTTCGTGATGAGAGCAGTGAGAATTGTGCTAATAATTTTGCTAACGAAAGTGACAGTAGTGACAATATATGTTCTGTGCCCGTAACTGTAGGTTAAGGGGTTAAGGATTGGCACGGTCCAAAAAGATACTTTCAAACTGTTACATAAGATATTCGAAAAACATTCAAAGCCCTTGAAAGGAGGACTTCCTGAGATTATTCTGAGACACCTTTGCCTTTGCAGAAATATTCTCCGCGGCTCCGTTAAGGAGTTATTAACGGGAAACGCGGGCCAATCACGGCGCAGTGGGCGGGACTCGGCGCGGTGAATGCCGGTACTTCGATGGATCCGTGTTTTTCGTTAATAACTCACGAACGAAGCCACGTAGAAGATTTTCGCAAAGGGAAAAGTTGCTTCGTATGATCTCAGGAATCAGTCTCTTACAGAAACTCGAACATTTTTGGGACTCCCTGTATTTTTGAGAATCGTTGGACTGTTTTTAAATTATTGTTCGTCGGCCAAATTCGTACCCTGGACTGGAGAACAAAAGACGAAAGCATTCCCGGACATGCCCACCGGACAACTGCACATAGGCACATGGTTTATGGTCTGGCACTGCGCGTTCTGGCCGCAAGTATTAACGCATGGGTCCGTGCACCTGTTTCTGGAGCAGGCCCTGTCACGGGGACAGTCGTTGTTCATGACACACTCTGGCCGGCAACCTGAGTACGGGTCTCCTTGGTATTCTGGGAGGCAGGAGCAAGCACCGTCGCGACAGACGGCGTTTGAACCGCACGGTGATGGGTTGCAGGGGTCAGAGACTGGTTCCTCGGCTGTGTACAAATTGGGAGTCAAATTCGGCAGCTTTAAATGAACGGTTTGAAGCCAACTTTAGTATTCCAGACTCTTTGGTTCCGTTCTGTGAAAGGTCACGCTCGTCGCGAGAGCAAAGAAAAATTTTCGTTGTAGGAATTCTTGCAAAGATACTGAATAGAACCGTTTAGTTTAACCCTTTCGCTTCGGCTGTTCAGTCCGCAATATGTGTTGTTGCTGTATATACGTTTTCCTAGGTCTTAAATAACAATTTTGCTAAATTAAAGAATTTTTGCTACAATATAATGAGTATAATTTATATCTTTGTTATTATCGACTGATGCATTGTTTGGATGCCGGATATATGGGGTGACGACCCTCGTGCCCACAGAACATTTTGTGCACGCCGCTTATAAGCGGCGCTCAAAGCGAAAGGGTTAAAGAGTGTAGAGTGCTAATGATCGCTTCAGGGTGAAGGAAATGCTCTCACGTATGCTGGGTCTCGAGACGCAACTGCTGAAAGGATCTCCAGTGAATCTTTCGGGGCAAGAGCAAACTGGAACGTGATCGACAACGCTGCACCTAGCTCCGAAGCCGCAGGATCCTGGACAGGGATCCATGCACCTTTCTCTGATGCAGGCTAGAGCGCTGGAGCACTCGGCATTGATGGTGCACTCTGGTCTACAATTTGGCGGGACGCCGATGTAATTAGGCGAGCAAGAGCAGGATGGGTTGCCGCCATTGTTTCGACACTGGGAGAACGGGCCGCAAGGGGATGGCACGCAGGGATCTTGTTGCGCGGGTGGTAGTGGCTCCGTTGGTGGACCTACAGGGTTTGATTATTAACAATCCTGGGCCTAGACTTTGCCTGACAAGCTTTTCTGAAATTGTATGAACTGGTACGAACGTGGTGTGGGGAAGCAAATGGAGAAAGCATCTCCGGTGAATCCGTCTTGGCAGGAGCAAACAGGGCTGTGGTTAATTACTCTGCAATCCGCGCTCCTTCCGCAAGGGTCTGGACAAGGGTTGATACATTTCTGATTCACGCAAACGCGGTTCGAAGCGCATTCCGCACTCGCCACGCACTCTGGCCTGCATCCAGGTGGCGAGCCCAGGTATTCGGGCAGACACGTGCAAACTGCTTGTCCATTTGTTTCGCGACAGAGACTGTTGGGTCCACAAGGCGATGGCTGGCAAGGGTTTCTCACGGCTGGTGCGGTAACTATGAAAGATCGCGATCAAAATGGAATTCGAATAAAGCTTGCGCTGATTTGTTGTTTGAATGATCCCCTCCCGTTTTTTTAAATTATGCACTTTCAGAAAAAACGATTTATATTCGTCTTGGTAGGCTACGGATTAACTAAACCTTGTACTGACACGGGAACATATTCAGATGCGAAAATCCGATTGTGAAACTTATGGAAGCTTATAGTTCTTTGAAAAATATTTGACACGTGTTTTTTTTTATCGGCAACCATCCACTTTGAAGGGGTGAAAACAGCCCTTAAAGTTGGGGTATTTTTGAGATATCTCGGAAACCAGAGGTTGAAAAAATTTGAATTTTTTTTTCAATTGTATGTTTTTCAATAGGAAATCTAGTCGCGCCAGAAAATTTTAACAAAAGGTTTTTGTTTAAACAATATAGCTATAAGTTCCCATAAGTTTCATTAAAATCAGATTTTTGCATCTGAATATGTTCCCTTGTAAGTTTAACCCTTTGTCCTGTAGCAACGAGTCAGACTCGTGATCAAGATGTCGAACTGAATCTTCTAAACATGTATTTCCTTAATTTTCTTTAAACGGGAATAATATTTAATATAATTGTCGATCGTATACGATAATTGAAAATTTCTCTTTTCTTTTTGTCGTCCAGCGGAGGACAAAGAAAATCTAGTCACTGTCATTGTAAAATATGTCATAGGGCCAAGGGGTTAACGTGTAATTTCTAGTTTGTAAAAACCGGGAGGAGTCGAGCTGCCTTCGTAAATTTTTAAGAAGGCAGATGGAAGATCATCTGTCTCATACCTATTTCTTCCTCGCGGCAGAATCTGAACGGATCTCCAGTGAATCTAGGCAAGCAACTGCAAGACGCCATGTGATTGATCACCTGGCAAACTGCGTTCTGACCGCAAGTGCCAGGACAAGGATCCTCGCACTTGAAGCTCACGCAACTCTTGCTGGGAACGCAGTCCGAATTCAGGACACATTCTGGACGACAACCTTCGTATGGGTTTCCGGTGTATCCTGGAGAACAGGAGCAGGAACCTACCCCGTTCCTGTCTCTGCAGACAGCGTTCGCTCCGCAAGGGGATGGCACGCAGGGTTTCGGAACGTACATTGGTATTACTGGAAGAATAGTCAAAGTTCCGAAAATTCTTCGATCCAGATCTAGATCGGATAATAATCTCCGCACAGAGCGATCCATTTAAATCAGTCAAAATTGAAACTCGTGAAAAGTTTATTCACTTCGTGCACAGGAATATATGACTTTGAAAAATTCAAAGTACAACAAAATTGTGCAACTGAGAATGGGATTATCTTAGAAAAATAGAATTGACCGACTACTTGAAAATCAAATAGAGTACTTATCGATAATTAAATACTCGTACTTCGACTAAAATGTACGAATGGAAAGACGCTATGGATCTGAGGTAATATACAAATTAAAAAATTTTTTATATAAACGATGCACTGAGTTCAAAATGCGACGTAGAGAAACTTGTGCAACTGAGAATGGGAATATTTTACAAAAAAGAGAATTGAAAAATTACTTGGAAATGAAATAGAGGTCTCGTACTTCAACTAAAAAATATGAATGGAAAGATGCTATGGAACTGAGGTGATATACAAATTAAAAGATCTTTTGTATAAACGACGCAGCGAGTTTAAAAATGCTACGCAGAAAAAAATTGTGCTACTAAGAATGGGAATATTTTACAAAAAAGAGAATTGAAAAATTACTTGGAAATGAAATAGAGGTCTCGTACTTCGACTAAAAAATACCAATAAAAAGATACTATGGAACTGAGGTGATATACAAATTAAAAGATATTTTGTATAAACGACGCAGCGAGTTTAAAAATGCTACGCAGAAAAAAATTGTGCTACTAAGAATGGGAATATTTTACAAAAAAGAGAATTGAAAAATTACTTGGAAATGAAATAGA
>CM052085.1:7408813-7425702 GCA_028453745.1 Agapostemon virescens
AATCTGAAGTGATATACAAATTACAAGATCATTTGTTGCATGGAATACGGCTGACCTCCGATGACCTCTACGAGTCCTCCACGCAGAAACTGCGGGTGCTAAACAACTTTTCGAACCACAAGCGTGCTCAACGAGGTCAATTTAAATGGAACACACTGTACAAGAGGCAAACTCTCGAGAAGCGAGTTCTTACATTGTTCCACGACGCACTGAGTGAAAGGATCTCCGGTATAACCGGGAGAGCAAGTGCACATGGGCGTGTGAGACACCGCGCGACAAACTGCATTCGTTCCGCAAGATCCAGGACAGGGGTCCCTGCACTTCTGATTGATGCAAGCCAAATTGTTGGCGCATTCGTTATTGCTCACGCATTCGGGTCGGCAGTTGGGAGGTGCACCAGTGAAATCTGGTAGACAAGAACAGGACGGGGAGTCGTTGACGACTTGGCACTGGGCGTTTGGACCACAGGGCGACGGCGAACACGAATTTTCCCGAGGTGGTTCTTCCAACGCTGAAATAAAATGACCTTGAGTACTTCGTACAGATTTTCAGGATACTCTTTTCATCTGAACTCGAATCGTTCTTACGTCTCTCAACGCATCTAACGAAAGGATCGCCGGTCAATCCTGCAGGACAGTTGCAAAGTGGATTGTGGTTGACCACTTGGCACGTTGCCCTAATGCCGCAAGTACCGATACAGGGATTATTGCATTTCTGGTTGATACAGGCTTCCGTTGGCCCGCAGTCGGTGCTGACTATGCACTCTGGCCTACAGGTGGGTGGTATGCCTATGAAACCGGGGATGCAAGTGCATACTGCTTGGCCATTCACTTCTCTGCATTGACTGTTCGGTCCGCAGGGTGTTGGGTTGCAGGGATTGGCGACGACCGGGTCTGATAGGTGGCAGATGTCTTGAATTAATCTTTGTTTCCGAATTAATCTCGAATTAGGATGAACTGTCTAATGAATGAGCACTTGGGCTGCATTTCTGTCGAAATTAGCATTTGCTTTTTCTTTTTCTTGACTGCTGTTTCTATAAAGGTGACTATTTCACTGATAGATCCTTACATTCCACAAAGTGATCTATAGTTTTATGGTACAATCATAATATTTAATTATTTAGTTCAATTTAAATGTAAGTTATTTATTATAATAATTATATCTTACTATAATAATTTATATAATATTATATTTATTATAATAATTATATCTTAATATAATAATAATGTATATAATATTATATTGAGATTTAATTATTACAATAAATAACTTACATTTTAATATTTCTATATAATTAAATATATATAAATATTTATATATAATTAAATATTATATTATTATATTAATATATTATAATTGAATATTTATATTATATAAATATTTCTGTAGAGCAATTAATCTTTTTATATTAAAATTAAGTTTTTAAAGAAAAAAGAATATTGGAAAAAGGGAATTAACTCCTTCTTTGACAAGAATTGTGTTCATTTATCGGATAGGTCACCCTAATTTCAAGGAAGCAGAACTTTTAGCTACCTCTGAAGGGACTGCAGCCTATGAACGGGTTGCCAGTCGTGGCGACAGGACAACTGCACATGGGAACATGATTGTACACATCGCAGATCGCGTTCTGTCCACAGGTGCCGACACAAGGGTCCGTGCACTTGTTGCGCAGACAGGCCCTATTCTGAGGGCAATCGGTGTTCAGAACGCATTCCGGACGACAACCTACGTAAGGGTTGCCTTGGAATTCTGCTAGACAGGTGCAAACACCGTCGTCGCATTGCGTGTTTGAGCCGCAGGGCGATGGGTTGCAGGGGTCCTCGGCTACTAGCACTTCAGCTACAATTGTGGTTTGTATTAAAATTAACTTGTATCGCCGAAACGAAAACATTTTACGTGTTCAGGGATTTCAACGAAAATCGTGTACTGGCAATTCAACTGCTAACCCTTATCCTTCCTTACTTTACCATCTTCGCATTTCGTTATCAAACTAACGGAACGAAAGATCAATGTGACAAAATTCGAGTAAAATATAATGTGGCCTGTAAATAGTGAAGCAACGTTTAGGAAACAGTAATTTCTCTGATTTTTACATTGTTAACGTGCATTCTGTTGTCAAACCGATATAATAAAAGATCAGTATAATAAAATCACACTCAAATGGTTCGCCTGGATTGCAAATAATAAATCAACGTGCAGGAAATACGATTTTTCCTCATTTCTACATTTTTAACTAATATTCTGTTGTCAAACGGATATAATAAAAGATCAGTATAATAAAATCAGACCAAAATGGTTCGTCTAGACTGTAAATAATAAACCAGCACACAAGAGATGCTATGTTTCCTCTTTTGAAACTTAATTTACTTTTTGCTACCAAATTAACTCAACAAAATATCAATTCAATAAAATCAAATTAAAATAGTTCATATGCACTGTAACTAACAAGTCAACGTACAGGAAATACGATTTTCCCTCGTTCTTACATTTTTAACTAATATTCTGTTGTCAAACCAACATAATAAAAGATCAGTATAATAAAATCTGACCAAAATTATTCGACTGGACTGTAAATAATAAACCAACGCATAACAGGCTATGTTTCCTCTCTTTTGCAACTGAATTTACTATCTGGTACCAAATTAACTCAACAAAATATCAATTCAATAAAATCAAATTAAAATAGTTCATCTGCACTGTAACTAACAAGCAACGTGCAGGACCATTATCTTCTTGTAAGCATTGACAAACGTGTGTCAAATAGATCATTCTGTCAAATAGACAGAAGGATGGATAAGGGTGAAAGAAGTCGAGTTTAACTTAACCCTTTGCACTCCAAGCAATTTTAACCCCAAATTCGACACACTTTCTAACCAGAATAATTTCGCTGTATCTGCATAATTAATTTCCAATCGTGCACATAAAATTTATTTATACTTTCCATGTAACACTTCAATTTCGACCGTATTCTTAAATGCAGATATACTGATGTAAAGTCTATTTTAACATTTTAACTGCCCAACGAACAACCCTCAAAAATGCCACAAAGTCAAAGTGATTTATTTAATAAAACAACAATTCAAAAGTTAAAATGTATGAGACATAATTATCCTTCAACCTTCTTGCATTTTCCAGATCTCAACTAAATTCAGTGCAACGATTATTTTAACGTACAAATTTCTCTTTAAACATTAACAAATAACTCTGTCACCCATATATGGGTGACGTGGCAGTCAAAGTGTTAAACAATAGCATGGCAATTTTTAATGTCACCTCGAAGGCGCCATTGGAGGGCAAAGGGTTAAAGAACTACGGTTGAACGAAGAGGACGAGCAGAGTCAACGATGTTCACTGAAAATCCTCTAAACAGTCATCCATCGAATGACTGGAAGCCTCGATCTCTTACGTGGACTAGGAGAGCAACTGGTGAAAGGATCGCCGGTGAAAGCCTCGATACAGGTGCAAATCGGCAGGTGATTGAAAACCGTGCATCTCGCCGCTACTCCACAAGATCCGGGACAGGGGTCTGTGCATCTCTGTCTTATGCAGGCTCTGTCGCTGGGACAGTCTGTGTTTACTGTACACTCTGGTCTACAGTTCGGTGGGCTGCCGAAGTAATTAGCTAAACAGGAACAAGATGGGGCGCCACCGATATCTCGACACTCGGAATAAGGACCACAGGGGGAGGGTACGCAGGGGTTCTGAGGTAGAACTGGTAACGTTGACAGAGCTGCGGGATCGTAGAATCGTAATTAATAATATGCCAACTACTGCCTTAATAATATGCCTACTGTAACTTGTAGATGAGTTCTACGATTCAATGTCGACTTACGTTGAAGAGGGAAACACCTGGTGAATGGGTTGCCGGTGTTCCCGTCTTTGCAGGTACAAATTGGACTGTGGTTCACGACTAGACAGTTTGTGTTCTGGCCACATGGACGTGGACAGGGGTTCGCGCATTTCTGATTCACACAGGCTCTGTTCGAGGGACAGTCTGTACTTGCCACGCACTCGGGACGGCACGAGGGAGGACTTCCGGTGTACTCGGGGAGGCAGGAACATACAGCGTTACCGGAAACCACGCGACACTGACTGTTTGGTCCGCAGGGGGATGGAGCGCAGGGGTCTTGTGGGTCTCTCACTATATCTGACAGGGAAAGAAGTCGTGGAGATGTTAGAAAATTACATTTGGCTGCGTTTGACAACTTTCGACTGACCACGCGGCTTAAAAACGCGGGGCACGCTTTTGGGATTCGTCAAAAGCCTTGCGAAATACGTCTAAAATTTATAAAATATTTTTTACATCGAACGTAATGCGATATTTGTATACTTAGCATGTTGACTGCCACACTCAGACCATTAGAAGTCGAAAACCAGAACAATTTATTTAATAATTTAAAAATTGTAAAATATCCACTTGCATCTTGCACACCCAAAAGGGAATTGCTTTACCTAATAATTTCAAATAAAAATTAGTAAGCTAAATAAAAACAATTGCCTGACTCATGTCTATGTAACCAACATGCCAGTCAATATATTAAATTTTAGAAATATTTCAAAACAGAAAAAGTCTCTTTAACAAATGTTTAAAGATGACTAGAGTTTATTATACTCCACGTGCCCAGTCAAATGTTAACCAATTATTTCGGGATAATATAAGCAATTAGTAACGTTTCTGTAAAAGGTTTCCCAATTGGGAAATTAGAACAGTATTTCGAGTATACTTTACCAGGTTCCCTAGCAACTTGGCAAAATCTGAACGGGTCCCCGGTGAAGCCGGGGTTGCAGGAACAGGTAGGCGAGTGGTTGATGACTTGGCAGACAGTGTTCTGTCCGCAGGTGCCTGGACAGGGGTCCTGACACTTGTTTCTAATGCAAGCGAGGTTTGAGGGACAGTCTGAGCTGACTGTGCATTCTGGTCGACATCCTTCGTAAGGATTACCGATGTAGTCGAGCAAACAGGAACAAGAGCCGACGCCATCTTGCTCTTTGCAGACGGTGTTCGAACCGCAGGGGGATGGCGAGCATGGGGTAGCTGGTCCTGGGTGGAAAAGCGACCTTGAAGGACTGAAATTCACTTGGGACACTGACTCTTTGAGGACGAGGATTGTTTAAAATGTTTCTCATATTCTGTGGAAGTTAATTCCGAGAGCTTCACGTAATAATTTCAAATAAAAATTTGTATTCAAGCTAAATAAAAACGATTGTTCAATTTTAGAAATACTTCAAAACAGAAAAAGTCTCTTTAACAAATGTTTAAAGATGACTAGAGTTTATTATACCATCAACCAGGGCGAAGAGATTGCTTAACACTGGAACTACCGAGCCCTCAACTAAATTTATATAGGGTGTCACAAAAATGAGTACTTCGAAAGGGATTTCGAGGGTTATCGTAAGTTGTATCTTTCTTTACAAAAATTCCATACGCGGCTTCATTGTTTAATGATTGGCGAAAAATCATGAGGCCTGCAATGAGATTGTTGTTAGAACCCTTTCACTCTAGCCGCGCTCTGATTGACTCACAATTTTCTTTAACCCTTAGCACTCCAGTTTCTCCTCTCAGACGACAATAAAAATTGTCAAACTATTATTCGAAACAATTTTGACATCATTACATTTGCATTCAATAAATCGGTAAAAATTGAATTTTTACTCACACAAAATATGCACAAAAGAAAATGAGCCATGAACAATGGAATTATTGTATGTCAAAAAATGTTTCGATTTTGGAATTAAAATAGCTTGGAGTGCAAACGGTTAACGATTAAACAATGAAGCATCGAATCGCGAATTATCAAAGGAAAAAGTTACCCCTTTCTGCGTTCCATTGACGCCATTATTCCATAATAATAATAACAGAATTGAATTTCTTCAGGTTTCACAAAATTCTTATGGTAACAGACACTTCGGTGAAGAAATATACTACCCTAAATTCCTCAAAAGAATAATGATACTATAATAATAATAATATTACGCTCATTTCTAATAGTATTCACGAATCGCAAAAGAAAACTCTGTGAATCGTCGTGTCGACTATCTCGACGGTTCCAGTGTCAATGTCAGCCTAACTTGACGCGGTCATTACAGCGATGTTCGTCCTCAAAGGGTTAAGAGACCGAAGTATGTTCCTTACGATTATCGAAAATCACGCATTGCGTGAACGGGTCGCCGGTGAAGCCATTGGTGCAGACGCACATGGGGGTGTGGCTAACGACGCGACACTCTGCATTGGCTCCGCATGATCCAGGACAAGGGTCCCTGCACTTTTGGTTCATGCAAGCAAGATTACCGGCGCATTCGCTATTGCTGATGCACTCAGGCCTGCAATTCGGCGGCGAGCCGATGAATCCAGGCATGCAGGAGCAAGACGGGGAGTCGTTCGACACTTGGCAAAGCGAATTAGGTCCGCACGGGGATGGTTTGCAGACGTTTATCACTGCTGGCGCGGTCTCCACTGAAAACGGATCAACAATCAATCAAGGATCCCGTTGGTGACCAACGGAGGACATTGAGACGTTGGGAAAGGTCCTTACTGATTGGGTCACACTTCACGAAAGGATCTCCAGACATTCCTGGAGGACAACTGCACACGGGGTTGTGATTCGTGACTTGACACTGCGAGCGAATGCCGCAGCTTCCTATACAGGGGTTGGTACATCTCAGATTGTTGCAGGCCTCGTTTCTGGGACAGTCCGAACTGACTACGCATTCTGGCCGACAAGATGGAGGACTTCCCAGGTATCCTTGCAGGCAGGTGCAAACTGCCTGACCGTTTACAGAGCGACATAAGCTGTTCTGACCGCAGGGAGATGGGTTGCAGGGGGTTACCGGGGTCACTTCTAGAGGTGCAAACAACAACAACTTATTGCAGCGGGTAAAAAGACAATTTTGTTTGCAGCTGTGATACTATGTCTTCGTTAGATGTCGTACAGCGATAAAATGGCGACAGGATAATTCTTCTGCGAGCTTGTCTGCTCTTCGAGTGTTCACAATTAACCTCTTAGGCACGATGCGTCACTATAGTGGCTCGAGCACACTCAGTCGCATTATTAATTATTAAAGTAAATTATTAATGTTAAAATATATGCGTCATATCTTTTAGAAAAATTATAATTTAGTTATCAAAAACTTCATTCCAATAAGTAAAAGCATTCCAGTGAAACGAACAAATAAGATCATCTACGTCGCAGAAATTAATGTGTTTCTTGATTAACGAACGGAAAAATTGCATATTCTGGACAATATCATTGTTCTGGCTAGTGCACAGAATAATATAATAATCGTTCATTTAAAAAACGTTCTTTGAGACGCAACATTAATGTAAAATAATAATTAAAAATCTAATAAAATTGTTAAAATTCTTAAAACTTCTTTCTGCCAAATAATTTCACGGAAGAAAAAGAAAATTAAGGTGCACCTCTTAGGCACGATGCGCCACTATAGTGGCTTTCACGGATGTCATCTTATATTACGATGCGCCATTATAGTGGCTTGAGCACACTCAATCTCATTATTAATTATTAAAGTAAATTATTAGAGTTAAAGTATATGCATCGTATTTTTAAGAAAAATTATAATTTAGCTATCAAAAACTTAATACCAAGGTGTTCTGCCGTACAGAGAAACATTCCCGATCAAAATTCAGCCGTGCCTAAGACGTTAAGCAACCAATTAATCGATTAACAAGCTGGATGGGAACGTCTAAATATTTTCATTGCTTTTTAACCTGTCAACTCGTTTCACAATGGGAACAGTTTTCTTTTTTTAATGCTTATTGTTTATATATAATTGTAAACTTATATAAATGATTTACTTGAATAAGAACTACATAAAATGTAACGTGTTCAAAATATTACGGCAAATTTCCATAACGAAAAATGTCATCATGACCATTCTATTGTAGTAGTAGTTCGTGTATGGTGAATAGTGTTCACCAGTGAACAGGTTAATGGAAAGAATGGTTCAGCAGAAAGCCACATACATTTCAGAATCGACTCCCACAAAAGATGATTGAAAGGATTTTTATCCATTTCTCAGTTTTCAATCTTATTGGTCCTATAATCGGGCAACAAGGATTTCATTGCTGTACAACATCCGAGTAGGACACAGGCTCTGCTATCAGGATTAGTACCTTGAACAGGGCTGCACACAACGAAAGCATTGCCAGTCATTCGTTCAGGGCAGCTGCACATCGGGACATGATTGAAAACGTTGCAGAGGGCGTTCTGTCCGCAAGTGCCGACGCAAGGATCGGTGCACTTGTTGCGAACGCAGGCTCGATCGAAAGGACAGTCCGAATTGAGGACGCACTCTGGCCGGCATCCTGCGTAAGGATCGCCCCTGAATTCTTGGAGACAAGTGCAGACGCCGTTGTTGCATTCTGCGTTCGCTCCGCAAGGCGACGGGTTGCACGGGTCGTCGAGAACAGGTGGTTCTAGAATTTACAGCGACGAAGAACGCGATGAAGAATCTTGGTGAACAGGATCAAGGACGATTACAAGGACTATGCTTACGTTCTGGGGGTTTGGGGTTGCAGCTGGTGAACGGATCGCCAGTGTAACCTTCGATGCAGCTGCAGGTCGGCACGTGGTTCAGCACGGTGCACTGTGCAAACACGCCGCAAGATCCTGGACAGGGGTCTCTGCATTTTTCCCGGATGCAAGATTGACTGGGAGGGCAATCGGGATTTATTGTGCACTCTGGACGACAGTTCGGAGGACTGCCAATGTAATTCGACAGACAGGAGCAGGAAGGTATGCCGTTGACGTCTCGACACTCTGCGTTCGAGCCGCAGGGCGAGGGGACGCAGGGGTTCGAGGGGACCACTGCTGTAGGAAGTTCTGAAACGTTTCGAGAAATCGGTGTAAAAGTTGAAATTGTCAGTTCTGGCAGTTCAGACATTTCCGGAGGACGTTCTCACCTGGCATAGGGAAGCAACGAGTGAACGGATCGCCGGTGAATTTGGGCCTGCAGGCACAGATGGGACTGTGATGGGCGACGTTGCACTCTGCGCCAAGGCCGCAGGTGCCAGGACAAGGATTCGCGCATTTTTGGTTGATGCAGGCCAAGTTGGAAGGACACTCCGAGCTAACTATGCACTCCGGTCGACAACCGGGTGGGGTACCGCTGAAATTTGGCTGACAGGAGCAGACTGGTTGCTCGTTAACCACCTGGCAGTTACTGTTTGGTCCGCAGGGTGATGGGGAGCACGGGTTTCGCTGTTCTTCGACTAGGATTAGGAATATTTGTAAGATTGAGGTTATTCAATGATCGTTTACGGAAACTTTCTCTCTGCTTACTGGCTTGGACGATTGGCTGACAGAACTGGTAAGGCTGTCCGGTGTAACCGGGGAAACAAGAACAGGTCGGCAGGTGATTAACGACCTGGCACTCCGCGTTCGTTCCACAGGTGCCAGGACATGGATCCTGGCATTTCGAACGAATGCAGGTACGAGTAGGCGTGCAGTCGGAATTCATGACACATTCCGGGCGACAGCCTTCGTAAGGATTGCCGATATAGTCGGGCAAACATGTACAGGAGCCAACTCCGTTCTGCTCCTTGCAAAGTGCATTCGAACCGCAGGGCGATGGCGTGCAGGGGGTGGTCAAGAGAGATTGGATTTCAGCTAGAATCGAAAAGGATTGAATTATCTGCTCTCTGAGAGAACAGCTGTGAAAGCGATTCAATAACTATTCTGGTCCTTAAGTTTGCCAAAAAATCAATGCATGGGAAATTTGATGCATTTTTCTTAAGGTTTTCGTATTAATGGATTTAAGATCTGAATTTCTGGAAGGTGATGCATTTGTGATAAAAAAGAATCTCTAAAGTATATTTCCTTAAGGTTTTAAAATCTGAATTTATGGAAGGTGATTCATACGAGATAAAAAAGAATCCCTAAAATATAAAATAAGACTACTGTTAGACTTTCCTCAAAATTAGTGGACGAAGATTTGAATTTCTGGAATGTACCTCAGACAATTTAAATTTTCTGATATAAGTTTCTGTTCTAGGTATATTTCTAAAAATGCTTTGTCTGCTAATCATTCTACTGTAGCAATCTGGGAAGTAATGCTAATCATCGTCTAGGTTTAAATACCATTCGCTACGTGCAAAGAAAAATCCTTCTACTGTTTTATTGTTGACCATATATGGTCATTGGAGAACAGCTATGCACAAATTTACCTTTTCTACAAATTTGCCTTTTCTATTTGTGTTTCCGTGGAGAACAAAGAAAATCTAGTCACTGTTATTGCAAAATGAGTCGTAGGCCAAGGGGTTAACACTAGAACTAGCGATCAATAAATCCAACGATATACATTGCCTTGTAATAATAACGAAACTGCATCTATTAAAACTTCATAAAATAATTATTGCAAGTTATACGTCATTAACACTTTGGCTGCCACGTCACCCACATAAGAGTGACGGAATTATTTGTGCAGTTTTTAAATAAATTTTCATGTTAAAACATTCATTGTATCCAATTTGACAGTGACCCAGAAAATCGCAAAAAAATCGGAAAGTTACTCAGTATCATAAGTTTTATTTTTTCAATTTTTATTTCACTCGATAAGTTGCTCCGAGTTTATGCAACTTTTTTGGCTGCTAGTTTGGCAGTCAATGTGTTAAAGAAGTATATCCGAAAATTTCTGATGAAAACATTTTTATAACTACAGTAATTGCGAAAGAAAAACCCAGGAACCAGTCACAACGACTGGATTGATAGTTCTAGTATTAATTTTATCAATGAGCAATAAAATCTAAATGAGGGATCGACTCTAATTCAACTACCCTTCCTTATAGTCTTATCGCAGGTAACTATTGAATCGCTTTCACACAATCAACCTGCAAACCAATGTCTTACGTCGTCTCTCCAGACACTGTGTGAAAGGATCGCCGACGAATCCTGCTTGACACACGCACATGGCAGTGTGACTGACAACTCTGCACTCCGCGTTGCCGCCGCAAGAGCCAGGACAAGGGTCTCTGCATTTATTGTTTATGCAAGCCAGGTGACTGGCGCACTCGCTATTGCTAATGCACTCGGGTCTGCAATTCGGCGGCGTTCCGCTGAATTCAGGCAAACAGGAGCAAGAAGGTGAATCATTGACAGGTTGGCAGAGCGCGTTGGGTCCGCACGGTGACGGATAGCAGGGATTGACAGGGACCACAGGTTCTTCCACTGAAACAACGGACAACGGTTTCGAATAGTTTCGAAGCGCGGTGCTTGCCGAATCGCAAAAGTGTTCCTCACGTTTAGGCTCGCATCTGACGAAAGGATCGCCGGTGAAGCCAGCAGGGCAGCTGCATATGGGGTTGTGATTGGTCACCTGACACTGGGCCCTGACTCCGCAGGTCCCAGCGCAGGGGTTCGTACACCTTTGATTGCTACAGGCTTGGTTCTTTGGACAATCGGAACTGACGGTGCACTCGGGTCTGCAGGAAGGAGGCGATCCGATGAAGCTGGCCACGCAGCTGCAAACTGCCTGCTCGTTTACTATGCGACAGACGCTGTTAGGTCCGCAGGGGGACGGGTTGCAAGGGTCCTCGGGTCCTAAAGTGGTCGCAGATCGGTCAGACGGTGACAATTAACGGTAAGTTTACGGGACGGGCGTTAAAACTTTTACAATTGTTGAAATTTTAAAGTTGCATCGTTATACAGGGTGTTCTGGAAATGTTGAAATTCTTTGGAAATTATTCTAAGGAACTGTTTCCGTTGCCATTGCAAGAATAACGCGGACCAATCGTAGCGCAACTTTATAGGCCGTTGTTACCTGAAAGTCACATAGTGAATATATTGCAATAAAATTGTTTAAACGGAAAAATTTTTTCTCATTTCCATATGTAGGTTTATAATTTTTGATTTTTCGTTCCCCCAATTTTTTTGGATTAAAAACAAAAATTCGGCCCATAAAGGGTTAACAACTCAGAAACGAAGCTGCCTACGACATTCTCGCAAAGGAGAAAGTTCTTTAGAATGATTCGACCATTTTGGACACTTCCTTGTTATTTTTTGTTAGTGTTCCGTAAACCTAATTTTAAGGACAATACCGAAGTACTCGGTCGGCGAAACGTACCTCTGCTGGGGCGACAAGAAACGAAAGCGTTTCCGGTCATGCCAGGCAGACAACTACACATGGGAATGTGGTTGTAGACGTTGCACTGTGCATTCTGGCCACATGTGCCTGGACACGGGTCCGTGCACTTGTTGCGGATGCAGGCGAACGAGCTGGGACAGTCATTGTTCAGGACACATTCTGGACGACAACCTGCGTAAGGATCTCCTTGGTACTCTGGCAGGCAGGTACATCTGCCTGAGGAACATAAGGTGTTTGCTCCGCAGGGTGAAGGGTTGCAGGGGTCCGAAGGGACTACCGGCTCTTCGATCGCTGTGTGAAAATAATTTTATCTTAGTCTGGCGAAGCAACACTTAAGATTGGATATTTTGAAATACCATTTGGAAAGTTAATGTAATATTAACTTGGTACAGGTACAAATAAACAAATGCAACTTTCTGTTGAATAAAATCTAGCATCCAAAGTAAGCACTATTATAATTAGACTATGGAGTTTTATGCAATATGAAAATCGTCTTTTGCCAACGGTTTTGCATTTCATCTGTTTTCTATTTCTGTTTGTGATCGATGGGCTGCTGAACGTTTGTCTCATAAATGTATAAAATTTTCAATCTGTTAAAAAAATATTTGCATTTAAAAATCTGACGTTTAATATGGAGCTTTGTATCTCTTTTTTATTTCTATTTGTGATCGATAGACTGCTGAACGTTCGTCTCATAAATGCAGAAAATTCTCAATCTGTTAAATTATTTTCATTTAAAAATCTGGCGTTTAATATGGAGCTTTGCATCTCTTTTCTACTTCTATTTGTGATCGATAGACTGCTGAACGTTCATCTCATAAATGCGTAAAGTTCGCAATCTATTCACAATATTTGCCTTTCAAAATCGAACGTTTACTATTGGAGGTTTGAATTTTACCTCTTCTCTATTTTTATTTTTAATCGATAGACTGCTGAACGTTTTCCTCGTAAATGCATAAAATTCGCAATCTATTCACAATATTTGCCTTTCAAAATCGAACGTTTACTATTGGAGGTTTGAATTTTACCTCTTCTCTATTTTCATTTGTAATCGATAGACTGCTGAACGTTTTCCTCATAAATGCATAAAATTCACAATCTGTTCAAAATATTTGCATTTAAAAATCGGACGTTTAATGCAGAGTTTTGTATTTTATCTCTTTCCTATTTTCATTTGTAATCGATAGACTGCTGAACGTTCTCCTCATAAATGCATAAAATTCACAATCTATTCACAATATTTGCCTTTCAAAAATGGAACATTTGTTATGGATCAAGCTAATCGTTTAAAATCAGACTGTTATTTCTCTGGTGAGACTAGAGCGACATCGCGCAACCGTGGGCAATTTAAACTGTACATTTATAATCTGCAACCTCAAATATCATTTTACCGAATGCTGCCGATATACCAGGCAGTTTGCAACAATGAAATCCGCAAACTCGGCAACGAAAGTTTCGAACAAGGCTTACGTCGTGGGTAGCAATTGGTAAACGGATCTCCAGTGAAGCCATCAGGGCAAACGCAAGATGGCGTATGGCTGAGGACATTGCAGTTAGCCGAAACTCCGCAAGATCCAGGACAGGGGTCCCTGCACCTCTCGTTTATGCAAGCCTGACTACTAGGACAATCTGAATTAATGGTGCATTCCGGTCTACAATTTGGAGGACTGCCGATGTACGGGGCGAGACAAGAACAAGATGGCGAGTTGCCAATCTGGCGGCACTCTGCGTACGGTCCGCAAGGCGACGGGACGCAGGGGTTCTCAACGACTGGGCCAGGCGGGGGTCCTGCAATTAAACATCCTGTAAAGTAACTTGAACCTACTGGCAACCAAAGAACGACACCAGCTCTCTCCGATCCTCTTACTTGGCATGGGGAAGCATCTACTGAAGGGGTCTCCGGTGTAGCTTTCCCTGCAGCTGCAGACGGGGCTGTGATTCAGCACCCTGCAGTTGGTATTGGATCCGCAGGGTTGAGGACAGGGGTTGACGCACTTGTTATTGATGCACGCCCTGTTGGCAGGGCACTCCGAGCTGATGACGCACTCGGGGCGACATCCGGGCGGAGTCCCGTTGAATTCAGGCAAACAGGCGCAAACCGCTTGGTCGTTGACTACGTTACACTGACTATTGGGACCGCAGCGCGATGGATTGCACGGGTCTACAGGTGCTAAGTCTAGTTGTCCAGAAATTGAAACGTCTTAGGTCGCGAGATAATTAAGAATCCTTCGGTTGGGACAGTATGGTAATTACCGGTTTGGCGAACGGGGCTGCAGAACCTGAAGGGGTCGCCGGTGAAGCTGTTCATGCACGAGCACGAAGGCGAGTGATTGATCACCTGGCAAACCGCGTTCTGGCCACAGGTGCCGGGACAGGGGTCCTGACACTTGGACCGAACGCAAGCCTGGCTCGAAAGACAGTCCGAATTCACGGTGCACTCCGGTCGGCAACCTTCGTAAGGGTTTCCTATGTAGTCCTGTGCACAACTGCACGCACCTACGCCGCTCTGCTCTTTGCAAATCGCGTTTGCTCCGCAAGGTGATGGTGTACAGGGTGACACGTTTTCGACGAACGTTGCTATGGCAGAATTGTAACTTCGGTTACGGTTCGCTCCCGATTCGTTCTTGTACGCGCCTCGACCAGATCGTTAATTAGTAGACTGCAGATTTATCGCACTTTCGACAAAATTTAAATTCTCCAAGGCGATTCAAAAAGGAAAGTGAAAGAAACTTGCACTTCTTTTAACATGAAGCAGACCACGGTAGACTTTCTATCTGACAATTATTGAAACTATGAAAAGCACGAAAGGTTTAAATCATTTTAGTGTTGTTGTTTGTGTAAAGCAATTTCAGTACTTGCTACCTCACTGTTGAGAATTTCTTTTTAACATCAAGCAGACCACGGTAGACTTTCTATCTGACAATTATCGAAGCTATAAAAATCACGGAAAGTTTAAATAATTTTAGTGACGTTGTTTGTGTAAAGGAGTTTCAGTACTTGGTAGCTCACTATTAATCATTTCTTTTTAATGTCAAGTAGACCATGGTAGACTTTCTATCTGTCAATTATCGAAGCTATAAAAATCACGGAAAGTTTAAATAATTTTAATGTCGTTATTTGTATAAAGGAGTTTTAGTACTTGCAATAAATAATGGTATAAATAAATGGATGAAATCCACAGTCTACGTGGTCCTCAGGTGTAAACGAAAATTACCCGAGAATTTTATAAGTTTAAATTTTAAATTAAAAATTATTTAAGTTTAACTGAATTTGCCAGCTTTAAAAAGTGCAAGGCACTGGCTTCAACTTACGTTGCTGCAAGATGCACTGGGTAAACGGATCCCCAGTGTACCCGCCTATGCAAACGCACATAGGAGTGTGGCTCACGACCCGACATTCTGTGTTCGAACCACAAGCACCTGGACACGGGTCCCGACACTTCTGGTTCACGCATGCCAGATTCGCAAGGCATTCGCTATTGCTGACACACTCTGGTCTGCAACTTGGAGGTGCACCGACGAAACCGGCTATGCACGAACAAGATGGCGAGTCATTTACCACTCTACATTGCGCGTTCGGTCCGCAGGGGGATGGTTGACACGGGTTCACGGGCTCGGGTGGCGTTTCCGCTGTTTGAACAAATTCAGAATTGGAGACTATCGTTATAGTCGAAAGCGTGGAACGAGTCTTTGCAATTTGTGATTTTGTCCGTCTGTATTTTGTTGCAGACGAATAAATTTTGTTGCGTCGTGTTTCAATCGAGATTAATTATTTTGGAATTTTTTGGGGGATGAAATACAGAAAGAATTGTCATATTGGTTGAAGACTATAGCTGTGACGATATTCATTGCAATGTTGCTATTATTTAGGTATTTAATATGTAAGTAATAGTAGGGACTTTGATTATGAAATTTTATAAGAAATTTGTTGTAGCTTGAACATTTTGCGATAAGAAATTTTTAATATTAGGAAAGTTCTGGCAAACAATTGGCAAGTAACCTGAGCAAGCATATCTTCACAATGAACTTCAAATTATCCTACATCGTTTAAGCAAAGGTACGACAACATTAAATTGTGACTTTGTCTATGAACTTTGATAATAAATTTGTTACAGCTCGAACATTCTACAACCAGCAATTTTAAACATTAGGAAAATTCTGGCAAACAATTAACAAGTAACCTGAGCAAGCATAGCTTCACAATGAACTTCAAATTATCCTACATCCTTTAAGAAAAGGTACGACAACATCAAATTGTGACTTTGGCTGCGAACTTTGATAATAAATTTGTTGCAGCTCGAATATTTTACGACCAGGAATTTTTAACATTAGGAAAGTTCTGGCAGATAATTAACAAGTAACCAAAGCAAGCATATCGTCACAATCAACTTCAAATTATCCTACATCGTTTAAGCAAAGGTACGACAACATCAAATTGTGACATTGTCTATGAACTTTGATAATAAATTTGTTGCAGCTCGAACATTCTACAACCAGCAATTTTTAACATTAGGAAAGTTCTGGCAAACAATTAACAAGTAACCAGAGCAAGCATATCTTCACAATGAACTTCGTATTATCCTACATCCTTTAAGAAAAGGTACGACAACATCAAATTGTGACTTTGTTTATGAATTTTGATAATAAATTTATTACAGCTCGAATAGTTTACGACCAGGAATTTTTAACATTAGGAAAGTTCTGGCAAACAATTAACAAATATCCAGAGCAACCATAGGTCCACAAGGAACTTCAAATTATCCTACATCCTTTAAGAAAGGATACGACAAC
>CM052085.1:7447437-7463314 GCA_028453745.1 Agapostemon virescens
TCGCATTGTTAGACTACGAATTTTTATACATCATTATGAAACGATTGTAAGAAACAGGAGCTGCACAAAAATTCGTTTCATCTTCTGATAATTGGATCAAGTTACTATTCAGACTTGGTTTAACCCTTTGCACTCGAAGCTGTTTTACCTCCAATCCCAAGGCAGTTTTTCTGATCTAGAATATTTTCATTCTACACGATATATTTCATTTTATGCATACGAAATTTCTTTACTATCACTCGTCCTTGCAACGATTAAATTTTTACAAATTTCTTTGACACAAGCGTAGCGATGTAAAGATTGTTTTAACACATTAACTGCCGAACTGACGACCTCAAAAATTCTATAAAATCAAATTAATTTATTTAACGAAGCAGCGATTGAAAACGTTAAATGTATGACATATAGTTATCTATCAAGCTTCTTGTATTCTTCAGATATCAGCTAAATGAAATGCAACGAATACATTAACGTACAGATTAAATTTTTAAATATGGATAAACAGTTCTGTCACTCATATATGGGTGACATGGCAGTCAAAGTGTTGAACAGTGTTGCAGCCATTTTCAGTGTAAATGTATAAAGCTTGAAGTACAGACATCATTTAGGAGAACGTACCAACAACTGTATGTGGTCGACATAGAGTGAATGGATCCCCAGTGTTGCCAGGAGGACAGCTGCACATTGGAATGTGATTTACCACGTCGCAACGTGCGCTCGTGCCACATGTTCCCACGCAAGGATCCACGCAATAGTGATTGACGCATGCTTTCACCCGAGCACAGTCCGAATTCATGGTGCATTCGGGTCGGCAATAGGAGTACGGATCGCCGAAGTAATTCTGCAAACATTTGCAATTTCCTTCGTCGCATTCCGTGTTTGGTCCGCAGGGAGATGGATTGCAGAGGTCCTCCGGCTGTTTCGGTTGTTCTGCAGGGAAAACACAATTCACGATAAATTTGTGTGGTGTTCAAGGATCCAAGCATCGTTTCGTATTAAAGGACTTTCTATTCTATTAAATTGTTTTGTTTCTATTGTTATGCAGAGAAAACACAATTCACGATTAATTTGTATGGTGTTCAAGGATACAAGCATCGTTTCGTATTAACACTTTGACTGCCAAATTCACGGCCATAAAAATTTCATAAAATCCGAGAAAGTTAACGAACGAAATAAAAATTGGAAAAACATAATCTGTGGCAATGAGTAGTTTTCCGACCTCCTTGCATTTCATGAACCATCGTCAAATTAGATCCAATGAATGTATCGCCGTGAAAATTCATTTAAAAATCGTACAAACAATTCTGTCACCTATATATGGGTGACATGGCAGTCAAAGTGTTAAAGGACTTTCTGTTCTATTAAATTGTTTTACTCTATTTAATTCTATTAAACGATTCTCACCGATCAGCTGCGTGCACAATGTGAAAGGATCGCCAGTGTACTCCGGTTGACAGAGGCAGACAGGAATATGATTCTGTACTCTGCAATCCGCGTTCTGTCCACAGGATCCTACGCAAGGATCTCGACACTTTTCGGTGATGCAAGCCTGGTTCGATGGACAATCCGTATTGACAACGCACTCCGGTCGACAATTTGGTGGTAATCCGATGTAATTCTTCAGACATGAACAGGCAGCTTGATCGCCGATCGTTCTGCACTCCGCGTACAGACCGCAAGGACTTGGCGTGCAAGGATCGCCGATTGGTGGAATCGGTGTCACTGGGAAGGAGAAACAATAATACTTCACGTTTCGACACAAAAGTATTATTTTTAGGCTCGGGAATCAGCAAAATCACCTGTTCTAATATTTTAACCCTTTGCACTCCAAGCAATTTTAATTTCTAATTCGAGGCACTTTTGGTTCCCGAAGAATTCCATTGTACGCGGTTCATTTTCTTTTTCTTCCGTATCAAATTTGTTACTATTAATCGTACGCGCAACGCTTCAATTATTTTAAATAATAGTCTGACAATTTTTAGTGTCTCCGTAACGGAGCCATTGGAGTGCTAAGGGTTAAATTTATAATTATTCAAATTGTAATCCTGCATCCGTGGGGACTTACTCTATACATTCTAAAATATACAGTTGAAAATTTATCTAGTGTAGGATGGTCGAGAGGTTTAAAATTAAACTGTAATTAAGTTAACAAAGAAAGGAGAAATATATATATATATATATTTATTCTATATAATTATATATTCTGCTTTATTCTAGTGTATTCTGGGATATTCTAACATATTTGTGTATACTCTGGGATAATATGTTTTATTCTTGAACATTCGAGTCAATTCTTGTATATCCTTGTGCATTTTAGAATATTATTGTATATCCTGGTGCATTCTAGTATAATCTTGCATATTCTGCTATGTTATGTCATATGTTGGTATATTCTGCTTTATTCTAGTGTATTCTGTTATATTCTAGTATATTTTTGTATACTTTGAAATATTATAATGCATTCTAGTACCTATTAGTCAATTCTTGCATATAATGGTACATTTAATATATTATTGAATTTCCTACTAGATTCTAGCATATTGTGTATATTCTGGTATCTTATGTCATATGTTGGTATATTCGGCTTTATTCTACTATATTCTTGGTTGCATAATATATATATATATATATATATATATATAGGCAAGGTTACTCGGGGGATTTATATAATAGAGAAGTAACTAATTGAAACTTGACTTGTAAACGGGGTTCTCCGCAAATGTTACAACAAATAGCTCCCTTCCACTGACACGAAGCGTCGTCTTATAGATATTATTCAGTAATTATTTTCTCTACGACACCCAAAAGCTAGATTTTTTGTAAATATCCGCCCTTCGAAGGCTCCGGAGTACGGGAGGGTTAAGACCCGGGGGTGCATTGTCTGGGGTACAAGAGTTTTATAGTGCGACCATTACTAAGAAATTCGTCGCTGTATTGTAAACCTCTCCAATTAACTAAGTGTCATGTCTGCATCATAAACTCGTCCCTTTATTCGGACCTTTCACCCCTATTACGACCCTTCTTCCTGAAAACCCCAACAAAATATTCACTTGAGGAATGTATGTTAATTTATTTGTTGAGTACCAAGAAACTATAGTATCCGTTACCATAAAAATTTTGTGAAATCTGAAGGAATTCAATACTGTTATTATTATCATGGAATATGCGTCCATGGAAATACGGAAAGAAATTCTCGTTAACTTTATAAAGTAGTATAACAACTTTTACGACGTATCGTTATCGTTTATGACGATAACGTTGAAGGTCAACTGACATCCGTTCATTTTTGTCAGCCCTAAAGGGCATACCTGCTAGTACAACATCCTGCGTAAGAAACTAGCGAATAGAAGTAACAGAAGACAGAAAAGTTAGCAAAATTTTTAAACAAACTACGCCACTTCCCAACAAATGAATAATACGACTGACCTGTCTGCGGGAAGCACCTGGAGAACGGATCTCCCGTGGTGCCCTGCGGACAGCTGCACAGAGGATTATGGTTGATAACCCTGCAGCTAGCTCCAACTCCGCAAGTTCCAGGACAGGGATCCGTGCACTTGTGTTTGTAGCAAGCTCTGTTCTGCGGGCACTCCGAGTGCACGACGCACTCAGGTCTGCAATTCGGAGGAGTTCCAATGAAGTTCTCCTGACACGTGCAGACGGCTTGTTCGTTCACGGCTCTGCACAAGCTGTTTGGTCCGCAAGGCGATGGACTGCAAAGATCTAACACCGTGGGTTCCGTGTCCGTTACTATCGGCAGGTTGCAAATAGTGAACGGATCTCCCACGTAACCAGGTTGACAGGTGCAGGTTGGAATGTGGTTGATGACAGAGCACTGGGCTCTGACACCGCAGATTCCTGGACAAGGATCCTCGCATTTGTTGCGGACGCAAGCTTTGTTCGTTGGACAGTCTGAGCTGAGAATGCATTCCGGTTGGCAACCTTCGTACGGATTGCCGTGATAGTCGTCGATGCAGATGCAGGCTCCGACGTTGTCTCGTTGTTGGCAGACTGCGTTCGGCCCGCATGGCGACGGCTCGCAGGGGTTGATAGCCTCCTCTGTGGCAGAAATTTCATAGTGATTCGAAATAGTAAAAATCGTTAGGCTTCTTCGTCGAATAATTCGTGTTGAAACATACCTTCCAGCTCGACGCATTGAACGAACGGATTTCCGGTGAAGCCTGTAGTGCACGTGCAGACGACAGCATGATTGACGACAATACACTTGGCATTCTCTGGACAAGAGCCTGGACAAGGGTCGGTACATTTCGAATTGATGCAGGCTTTCTCGTTAGGACAGTCGGGATTGATCAGACACTCTGGTCGACAAGATGGCGGCGTTCCTATGTAGGTAGGCAAGCAAGAGCACGATGGGTAGCCATTGACATTCTGACACTGTGCATTCGGTCCACAGGGTGACGGGTTGCAGGGGTCTCCGGTGTCCTTGACTCCTGGCAGAGCTGAGAAAATGGAATCGTGAGTATGTTTTCTTGAAGTACGGGAAAATGTGTACGAGGACTTACAGTGAATCACTTTAATATTCGGACACTATACAATTTTCAAGAATATTAAAGTTACTCACTGTAGAAGAATTATGGAATAATCGCTGATAGATTGAATAGCAACATAATGGATTTCTTACTTTGAATATCGTAGCAGCTCTTGAAAGGATCTCCAGTCTGACCAGGCAAACAACTGCAAATCGGCGAATGGTTGATCACTTCGCATCTCGCGTTTAGGCCACACGAGCCTAAGCAAGGATCGGTGCACTTCTTGTTGACGCAAGCTCGAGTTGGTGGACACTCTGAGCTGACTACGCACTCTGGTCTGCAAGATGGCGGGGAACCGAGGTAGCCTTGCAGACAGGAGCAAACCGCGTGATCCTCTATGTTACGGCACTGGCTGTTTGGTCCACAAGGCGATGGGGAGCATGGGTCTCTCGATGGCATGGGAACTGGAATATATTTTAGTGTACGGTACAGAATCGCTATAATAAATTCAGACAAAGTACAGAATCTATAATGATAACATTCCTTGCATGACAGATGTCAATAATTAAATCGTTTGCTTGAAATTACAGAAATTAAAGTCCAATGTCGACAATTTGCAGATATTTAACGCATTAACTGGCCAACTAACAGCTTCAAAAATTCCACAAAGTCAAAGTAATTTATTTAATAAAACGATTGATAATTTAAAATGTATGACAAATGGTTCACATTCCACCTTCTCGTATTGTCTAGGTATCAATTGAATTGTTTGCAACGAACTAACAACTTCAAGAATTCCACAAAATCAAAGTAATTTACTTAATAAAACAACGATTGATAATTTAAAATGTATTACAAATGGTTCACTTTCGACCTTCTTGTATTCTCCAGATATCAATTAAATTGTTTGCAACGAACTAACAACCCCAAAAATTCCACAAAATCAAAGTAATTTATTTAATAAAACGATTGATAATTTAAAATATATGACAAATGGTTCACATTCCACCTTCTCTTATTGTCTAGGTATCAATTGAATTGTTTGCAACGAACTAACAACCTCAAAAATTCCACAAAATCAAAGTAATTTACTTAATAAAACAACGATTAATAATTTAAAATGTATTACAAAGGATTCACTTTCCACCTTCTTGTATTCTCCAGATATCAATTGAATTGTTTGCAACGAACTAACAACCTCAAAAATTCCACAAAATCAAAGTAATTTATTTAATAAAACGATTGATAATTTAAAATATATGACAAATGGTTCACATTCCACCTTCTCGTATTGTCTAGGTATCAATTGAATTGTTTGCAACGAACTAACAACCTCAAAAATTCCACAAAATCAAAGTAATTTACTTAATAAAACAACGATTGATAATTTAAAATGTATTACAAAGGATTCACTTTCCACCTTCTTGTATTCTCCAGATATCAATTGAATTGTTTGCAACGAATATATTAACGTAAAAATTTATTTTTAAACATGGACTAAAAATTCTGTCACCCACATACAGCTGACATGGCAGTATTAAAGTGTCGTTTTTTAATTTTACAAAAGGTTCGATTTTACCTTGAGGCTGGATGCGACAGTTGACAAAAGGATCGCCGACATAACCGTCCGGACAAGAGCAGCTGGGAATGTGGTTCACGATGTCGCAAAGTGCATTCGAACCACAAGCTCCTGGACACGGATCCTTGCACTTGTTTCGCAGACAGGTCCTGTCGCGAGGACACTCCAGGTTAAGGACGCACTCCGGTCGACAGGCTTCGTAAGGATTACCAATATATTCCGAGAGACACTCGCAATCGCCATTTGTACAAAGAGCGTTGGGTCCGCAAGGTGACGGGCTGCAGGGGTCGCTAACTGGCGGCAAGGTCGCTGAAAACGAGATCACAAATGTGAAAGAGAAAATTCCTGAATCGAGATACCGTTAAAATATAATTTACAAGATCGGATCTTACTCGGAGGAAGCACGATGCACTGCGTGAACGGATCACCGGTGAATCCTTCCATGCAGGTGCACACAGGTATGTGATTCAGGACATGGCACTGAGCGTTCACTCCGCAGGAGCCCACGCAAGGATCCTGGCACTTCTGATTCACGCAGGCGAGATGACTCTTGCACTCGGAGCTTAGAATGCACTCTGGTCTGCACTCGGGAGGAACTCCGATGTAATTTGGCAAACATGAACACGCTGGGTTTCCGGATATCACTTGGCACAAAGAGTTTGGTCCACATGGTGATGGAGTACAAGATGGCGGTCGCTCCACGACGGTCATATTGAAAGCTAGTGAGAAGAAGATTGCAATTTCTCGCTTGTCCATTTCTGTACTTAAATCGTGTCCTCGTATAAATTTGACGAAATGGTAAAATCGAAAATGACAGAAAGATCTATGCCATGGCAATACAGATAATCAACCCCTTGAGATTTAAGATTTCGAACGGAATCTTCTAAACATGTATTCCCTTAATTTTCTTTAAACGGGAATAACATTTTATTGAATTGTTGATCATTTTATTTAATCGTTGGTCATTGGAGAATAATTTTAGATTTAAGAAAAACACAAAAATTTTCTTTTCGTTATTGCAAAATAAGTCGTAGGCCAAGGGGTTAACATTACAACTACCGAACAGTAAATCCAGCGATATAGAATTACTTTGTAATAATAATTATTATAAGGTCTACGTCATTAACACTAAACCTACCATAGAGAGTCAAATGACCCTACTCAGATTCTTCATTTTGCAATTATTGAGGTTAGAAAATTTGCAGAAATCGATCGAATGGCTTTCTTTATCCAATTGTACGTTCTAGTAAAAATTGCACAAACTCTAAATAAATAAATTCTTGTCATTTTTACAAGACTATATATACTAGCCAATTTTAATGCTCGTTAGTTTAATGAAAAATCAGATTCGTACGAATAAAATGTGATCTTACAGATAAGCGAGCAAAGGGTGAAAGGATCGCCAGTGAAGCCGACAGGACACGAGCAAATCGGATTATGGTTCTTCGTGGTACACTGAGCCCTCAGTCCACAGGTGTTCGGGCAAGGATCTGCGCACTTCTTGTTCAAGCATGCTAGATGAGACGGACATTCAGCGTTTACGATGCACTCTGGTCTGCAATTCGGCGGGATTCCTCTGTATTCCGGAAGACATGTGCACACAGCTTGTCCATTTACTTCGCGACACTTGCTGTTTGGTCCGCAAGGCGATGGCGAGCATGGATCTAACGGAGGTCCTTCTGAAAGTGCAATTCATCGGCCAATTGATTATTTCGCCCTAACGTCCAAGCCTACGTTGCGACGAAAATTGTGATCGGCAAGCTTACTCTCAAGTTCCTTAATTTCACAAGCGAAGTACGGGTCTCCGGTGTATCCGGGAGGACACGTGCACATGGGAACGTGTTGCTGCACATTACAGATGGATAGAGTACCGCAGGTACTTGGACAAGGATCGGTGCACTTGAATCCGATGCAGGCCAGCTGTGGAGCGCAGTCGTTGTTGGACTCGCATTCTCTGTGACAGCCTTTCTCGTTGTCGTAAGGATCGCCGATTAGGTTCGAAGGACACGCGCAGGCTCCTGCGCCGTTTCTCTCGCGACACTGAGCGTTCGGCCCGCAAGGATTTGGCGAGCATGGATTGGCCACGCTTACGTCCGTCACTGAACAAACGCGAATTTCGGTAAATAAATTAATATTCGATAATAAGTTAACTTATTTCGTTAACCCTTTGCACTCCGCTGTCATGAGAGATCGTAATTCTATCATATCACTCGGATGTCCCCTCTCATGGGATATTAACCCTTTGCACTCCAAGCAATTTTAATTCCTAACTCGAGACAGTTCTTAGTCATAGAATAATTCCATTGTACGTGGTTCATTTCCTTTGGAGCATATCAAATTCGTTACTATCGATCGTATGTGTAACACTTCGATTTTTATTTATTTCTTAGATACAAACATTGTAATGTAAAAATTGTTTTGCATAGTTGTCTGACAATTTTTAGTGTCCCCTCAGAGGAGCCATTGGAGTGCTAAAAAGTTAGCCTTACTGTAGAGGTTATAGTTACCCACAGTTCCGATTGACCTAATATAAATAAACAAGTCTAAAACTGAAGGAAAAGATTTTCAAAGCTGAGCTCAGTCTGGTTTGTAGCTTCGAGCGGTATAGATAGATCTAACAAGTGAGAAAATCAGAAAAGTGATTCTTCTCTTGGTAAATAAGTTCTTTTGGTAAATATCATTTTGTGAGTTAGTAATAACAATTAGAAATTTTCAATTTTCAACCCAATTAGAAATTTTTAAGGCACTCATCGACCAGTTGAGAGGTGATTTTCGTGAATCGAGAACGCGTCTATCCACGTCTTCTACGAACAATAGATTAGATAATAAACTACATATTCCCGATGTGGGACAAAGAAAACGGGATTGCATTGTTTGTTCCGACAGGAAAACACCTGGTGGCAGGCGTCAAACGACTCATTATTGTCAAACGTGCACGAATCAGCCTACAATGCATATCGGGGAGTGTTCTAAGGTTTATCGCACTGTACAAAATTATGAAAAATAAAATATTGATTTTTTTACAAATATACATTTCTCGATATCAACCAATTCGTATAAGTCCAATATCAATGTAATCCGTCACTTGCTTCCAAAACTATACTAAATAATACGAGTGTCCATAAATGCACGTTTCTGCCACAAAGTAGCGCTGAGTAGCTGATAAGCCAACGTCCAGAATGGTTCGGAGTGCAAAGGGTTAATTATCTAGAAAATACTCAAACTTACCCGGAGTCGGCGCCATGGTGCAACGAACGGAAGCGTCGCCCTCGTATCCTTCGGGACAGGTGCAGATAGGAAGATGATTCTGCACGGTGCACCTAGCCAGTTCTCCGCAAGCGCCGGGACAAGGATTCTTGCATCGCTGATTGATGCACGCTGCCGAATGGAAGCATTCCGAGTCTTCGGTGCATTCTGGTCTGCAGTTGGGAGGACGTCCGATGAAATTGAGCAGGCACGAGCATGCAGGCTGAGAGCCGATTACTCTGCACTGAGAGTTAGGCCCGCAAGGATTCGGGGAGCATGGATTGTCAGCGTTCTTGCCAGGTATGTCGGACACGTTGAACCTGGTGCACTGGACGAGAGGATTGCCAGTGTATCCAGGGGCACAGGTGCAGATGGGATTGTGGTTCACGGTCAGACACTTGGTGTTCACTCCGCAGGATCCTGGGCAAGGATCGGCGCACTTGTTCTCGATGCACGCCTTGTTCTGAGGACACTCTGAGCTGACAGTGCATTCTGGACGGCAAGTTGGTGGTATTCCTACAAATCCTGGCTGGCAGAGGCATACCGCGTGCTCGTTGTGCACTCGGCAATTACTGTTCGGTCCGCAAGGAGACGGTTCGCAAGGATTCTCTGGTATCGGTTGAGGCGTGTCCTCGAATCTTACGCAGGAGTTGAAAGGATCTCCGGTGTAACCTGGCAGGCAGGAACAGGACGGAGCGTGGTTCACTACTCTGCAGGTTGCTCCCTGACCGCAGGTGCCGGGACAAGGGTTCACGCATTTGTTGTTCAGGCAAGCCTTGTCGCGATCGCAGTCGGTGTTCGTCACGCATTCTGGCCTGCAGCCTGTGTAAGGATCGCCGATGTACTCGGGAAGGCATGTACAGGAGCCGACGCCATTTCTTTCGTTGCACACTGCGTTTGCGCCGCAGGGTGATGGGTTGCATGGTGTTCGAGGCTGCTCTGTCGTGGTGGGTACTAAAAAATAAAGATAAGTTAAATATATTTAACTGTATGTATCGTTATCATTTATTATAGTCTGGTGCTCGAAACTATAATCCTAGACTATGGAGTGAGCTTGTCATCGTTGCATTTAGCATTCGCTGACTCACTGTGTAGCATAATTGTTGTGTAGCACTGTGTTGATTCAAAGATTTTAGCGTCGCCTCAGAGGCGCCATAGAAACAATAAAGAATAAATACAGTCCGTTGAGTGTTCGATTGGTCCTTCGAGCATTAGTTCATTAATCAGTCAGTACACTTTGTGCAAACACAGTCGAGGTCCGAAAGAATTCTTAATTCTACCGCGAACAATAAATAATAAAACCATCGATGTTATCCACATTCTTGCACCATGTTATTGTTCTTGCGGTAAAGATCGATTCAAAGAAAGAATGATTTCAAAAAGCGTATGCAATACCTTCTACAATCGGAGTGCACTCGGTGAACGGATCCCCGGTGTAGCCGGAGTTGCAGATGCAGACAGGATTGTGTTTGACAACGTTGCAGAAGGTGTTGACGCCACAGGAGCCAGGGCAAGGATCGACGCACTGTTCGTTCTGACATGCCAAATTGCCGGGACAACCCTCGTTGATGACGCATTCCGGACGACAGTTGGGAGCTCTGCCAACGTAGTTAGGTAGACAGGAGCAGGCAGGGAAACCGTCTATCACGCGACACTGAGAGTTGGCTCCGCAAGGTGATGGAAGACATGGGTTGCCGCTTGGTTCTACTTCGGGAACCTTCGCTTCGGCTGTAGAATAATAGTATTTTCAACATTGATACTTTTATTAAAGTCATAAACAATTAATTTTTTGTTAGAATGACAAATAAGAAGTTATTTGGCGGCTGCTGAAATAGGCGTTAAACCCTTGCTCTACAACAACGAGTCAGGCTCGTGGTGAAGATTTCGAACAGAATTTTCTGAATATGTGTGTCCTTAATTTTCTATAAATCAAAATTAAATTTTATCTAATTATTGCTCTTATGCAGCCATTGGAGAATAACCACGACCGCGGTAGCTACAAAATTTCCTTTTCTTTTCGTCGTTCTTTGAGAGACGAAGAACATCTAGTCACTGTTACCACGAAATAAATCGTAGGGCAAAGGGTTAAGGAGACAAAGAAAGGAAAAGGAGAAAAGGAAGAAGGAGCGTTTCGTCCTAGACCCGCTAAAGGACACGTCGCTAAGGCTGCGGACCCTGCCTTGGACACTGAGTATTGAAAGGCAGTTATGGACGGTCTGTACATGAACCAGAGGCGGATCAAGTACCAGCGAGAAGCTTGTTTTATCGTCCCTCTGTCGGCGAGCGCAGGAGTTACAGCCGCCACAGTTGTAAATGATTGGCTACCTCGTTCAGATTCGACACTTACGCTCTTTGACGCATCCGAAGAACGGGTCGCCGGTGTATCCAGAGGAGCAGCTGCACACTGGGTTATGATTAATGACTTGACAATCAGCATTCTGTCCGCAAGTGCCCATGCAAGGGTCTCCGCACTTCTGATGAATGCAGGCGGCGTTCTGAGCGCAATCCGTGCTGACCACGCACTCCGGACGACACTGCGGTGGACTGCCAACGTAATTTGGCTGGCAGGAGCATACTGCGTGGTTGTCAATCACGCGACAGTTACTGTACGGTCCGCAAGGAGATGGTTGGCATGGGTCGCCGAGCGTTGGTGTAACTGCGAAACCGGAAATCATAAGATGAGAAACTCGTACGTGAAGGATCTAACTGAAATTCTTGAAGGAAAACAGGAAAGTGCAAGGAAAACTTACCAGGTGCCAAGTGACAGGATTTCAATGGATCGCCAGTGTAATCGAGCAGACAGCTGCAGGCAGGTTGATGATTGATGACTTGGCACTGAGCGTTCAGACCACAGGCGCCCAAACAAGGGTCCTTGCATTTGTTGTTTATGCAAGCCTTCGACTGAGCACAATCCGAGTTCTGGACGCATTCTGGCCTGCATCCTGCGTATGGATCTCCGGTGTAGTCGGGCAAGCAGGCACAGGATCCAACTCCGTTTCGTTCTTTGCAGATCGCGTTTGCTCCGCAAGGTGACGGGTCGCACGGCAGGGTCACCGGGTAGGAAGCTGTTAAAAAACGAACGAGAACAAATTCTTAACAATTTGACCGGCAATTTTGCACAGAAACTATGCCATGTTACCGGCTATTATTTTGTAATTGAATATGGAAGTAAAGTAAACTCCGATAAATTTTATGTATACTGAATGAAATGAAATTAAACTTTGGACATACTTTTTATATAACTTTTAAAATATTACGCAAAGCTTTTGCAATATTCTATATCGCCCTGGGTTTCATAAATTTAAATAAATAATGCAAGTACAGTGACGAGTTAATTCGTCATCGGTCAACAATGACGTCAGTCGACACTGATTTGCATTACCAGATGATTTATTTATTAATTTAAATATTAATTACGAGACATGACTTCATGTTTCACCTCGAAGAATCACAATCTCGATAAATATTTGACGTCAGGTTTAACATTGTTTTATGTTTACTGTTCCTTGATCGATGAGAAACCGTGCCTGGCTGACGACAGGGTGACTTGTTCTACTTGCTAGTTTATTCAACAACGTTTGGGCGTGAAAAGACGAGTTAACTCGTCACCGGTCACCAATCTGTTAATTTAACACTTTGACTGGCATGTCATCCATATATGGGTGACAGAATTATTTATCCATGTAATTTCGATCAATTACAATTATTTCGAAGTTATGTTTGCATGTCTAATTGCTCTAGAAAAGTCATGGCGTTTGGTTGAATATTTAAAAAGTTATTTAGATTTAACCCTTTGGGGACGAATGTCATTTCAATCTTTGAAGTTGTAAGAAATATAATTTAATCGTCGTATTAAGATAGGATCGGTGTATACTTTTATTTTCGCTCAGAATTTAAATCTTTAACACATCTTCACTGGCCAACTAAATACCTCAAACATTCTATAAAATCAAAGTAACTTATTTGGTGAAACAAGAATTGAAAACTTAAAATGTATGACACATAGTTATCCTTCATCTTTTTTGTATTCTTCAGATACCAACTAAATTGTGTGCAACAAATATATTAACACTTTCACGTCCGCACGGTTCACAAAAATTTTCTTCTCTGTCGCCGGAACTTTTTACAAAGTTGTCCATTAAAATGTACAAATATAAAATCTAAAATAAACTTAGCTGTTTTTTATTAAATGATACGTTAAATGATACTAACGTTCTAAAAGGTTTTGCAAATGACTTTTCAATAACACTACGTTGAGGTCACCACAAATAATTAACGGGATGCAAATGGCACCGCGTTGGTGTCACCGGCAAATAACGACCGGCTTGCCAATGGCACCACGTTGGTGTCACCGGACGTGAAAGTGTAATAAAATTGACTTTTAAACATGGACAAATAATTCTGTCGCCCATATATGGCTGACATGGTAGTTAAACTGTTAAGAAAGAATTTAGCTTCTTGGAGAAAATAGTTCCAATATTTCCAAATAATTCCAAACTCGTCATCGGTCAACAACGTTTGGGCATGAGAAGACGAGTTAACTCGTCACCGGTCATCAATGTGTTAAAATCTCTCTAAGTAAATTTGATCGATAAATAAAATTGCTAGATCCATCCAAAAACCGTCAACAGTCATCCTCCGATTTCGCAAGAATGTTTAAAAAACAATACCTTTGCTGCATCCAGAGAAAGGATCCCCTTCGTACCCGCTATAGCACTGGCACATAGGTCGATGGTTCTGCACGGTGCAGTTCGTATTGAATCCGCAGGATCCGGCGCAAGGATCCACGCACTTCTTCTGAACACAGGCGAGGTAGTTAGGACAGTCTTGATGAATCAAACACTCCGGTCTGCAGTTAGGCGGTGCTCCAAACATGCCGCTGATACAAGTACAAACAGGATGATCTTCTTGCACTCTGCAATCGGCGTTCGGTCCGCAAGGAGAGGGTGCGCAAGGATTCTTTGGTCCTGGTAGCGGTACAACTGTTAGGAACGCGATCACAAAAATTAGTATATCAACACATCACCTACAAAACGTTCTCAGAGCTCCTAAATTTCTCAGCTATAATAATTCTTACGTTCTTTGACGCATTGAGTGAAAGGATCTCCGGTGAATTCTGGAGGACAGCTGCAAAGAGGATTGTGGCTGACGACTTGACACAACGCGTTCTGACCGCACAAGCCTGGACAAGGGTCGCTGCACTTTTGACCGATGCAGGCGAGGTGTATAGGACAGTCCGAGCTGACAAGACACTCTGGCCGACAAGATGGCGGCGTGCCATGGTAGCCTGGGCTGCAGGAGCAGACGGCACGGTCGTTCATCACGCGGCAGATGCTGTGCGGACCACATGGCGATGGCATGCATGGATTTTGCGGTGGTAGAGCTGAGAAATTTAATCGATCGTCAGTCTAAATTTCGGAGAACACACGGATGATTAGCGGATAAAACTGATTCGTTTCGAAGACCCACGTGATTTCTCGATTTTACAAGATCCGAAGGGATCCCCGGTGTAACCAGGCAGGCAGGAGCAGACGGGAACGTGGCTGTCCACCTCGCATTTGGCGTTAGCTCCGCACACACCTGGACAGGGGTCCCTGCAGTGCTGATTGAAGCAGGCCAGGTGAGAGTCGCAATCCTGGTTCACGATGCACTCGGCCTCGCAGCCGTCCATGTACGGATTGCCCATGTACGGCGGAACGCATTCGCATCTAGCAATGCCGTTCGCGTTGATGCAGATTGCATTCTTGCCGCAAGGAATCAGCAGACACGGGTCGTGAACGTTGTCCGGTGCAGCTAGGGAAAATGGAGGATGCAAATGAAAATAATTGGATGCAGAACGAAGAAGCGATTGACGAAGGATTTGTCTGCTTGGAGACGTACATGCACAGCTCTGATAAGGATTGCCGACTGTCTTCTCGGGGCAGTAGCAAGGTGGTATCCTGTTCGCGTCGCACTTGGCACCGAGTCCGCAAGGATTAGGTTCGCAAGCGTCGGATTTAGGCACGCATCCTCTGATGGTGTTGGGACTCTCGATGTAGCCAGGCAAGCAAGTACACTTGGAGAGTCCGTTGCTAAGGAGAGTGCATTGAGTGTTGGGTCCGCATGGCGATGGTTCGCAAGGGTTGCTTGGTAGCACGCAAGGCGTCAGAGGAGGGTAGCCCTCATATCCTGGCAGGCAGAAACACCTGAGTTCACCTGCCACCACGCGACAGCCTGAGTTGATTCCGCAGGGATTGCCTTGGCACTTGTCGCCGTCTGGAACTGCGTAATTTGCGTTGTCGATCATTTGTTTATTAACACGTCGAATGCCATGGTGGTCACCGGTGACCGGCACCGTTGCGTCGTTTAAGAATGATTATCATTAAATTAAGGGAGGATGAACGCAGGTTTTAGCGTTGAATGGGTGACATGGCAGTCAAAGTGTCGAAGTTGTTTGATTATTTAAGTATATTAATATTTAATTAATTGAATATTTAAGTATATTAATATTTAATTAATTGAGTATTTAAATATATTAATATTTAATTAATTGAATATTTAAGTATATTAATATTTAATTAATTGA
>CM052085.1:7473692-7484218 GCA_028453745.1 Agapostemon virescens
AGAATAGAGAAATAGAGAATAGAGAAATAGAGAATAGAGAAATAGAGGTGGGGAGAGAGACAGATAGAGAGAAGGTGAAAGAAAAAGAGAGAAAGTTCAAGAGCAAGAACAAGAGAGTGAGAGAAAGAGAGCAAGAGAGAAGGAAAGGAGGGAGAAGAAAGAGCGATAGAGAGTTAAGAAAAGTTAAGAAAAGTCTAAAGAAAAGTGAGTGTGAGAGAGAAAGAGAGAGAGAGAGAGAGAGAGAGAGAGAGAGTGATAGAACAGAGAAAAAGATAGGCGAGATAGGTGGTGAGAAATGGTGTTTACCTTCCATGCATCCGTATTTAGTATCTGGCACAAAGCCGGGGGGACAGAACTTGCAGATAGGCTTGTGCTCCTCCACGTAACAGGGGGCATCAGCCGGACAGGTGGAGTTTCTGCATGGGTCCACGCAGCGATAGTTGCGGCACGCCAAGTCTGGAGAGCAGCCACTGTCTCGCAGGCAAATGGAGAGGGAGGGATTGCAGTTTTGTGTGCATATGCAGACGGGACGGTGGTCCAGGACATCGCAGGTTTTATCGGCCGGGCACGGTTTTTTGTTACGGACGTTACAGGGATTCTGGCATTTCCCGTTGACGCACGCGGCGTTCGACGGACAGTCGAAGTCCCGGTCGCAGGTCAGGGTGTCGGGGGCGCATGTCAGCTCACCGAGCTCGTTCACCACGAAACCGTACTTGCAGACGCAGGTGGGCCTGTGATTCCGCACCTGACACCTCTTGTTTACCTCGCAGCTGTACTGGGGGCTGAGACACGGGTCACGACACTCGCCGGTACGCGAGTGACAAGCGAGACTCTCCGGGCAATCGTGATCGGACGAGCAACCGATGCTCGGTGTAGGTCTGGGATTCAGTGTGTCGCATTTAGGGTCTGGATGACAGGCCGTGTGGGGCATGCCGATATAACACTGCGGACAGGAGCAGCGAGGCTTGTGCAGAACCACACGGCAGAGCGCGTTGATCCCACAGGCGCCGCGCAGACCGCACGGGTCCACGCATTGCAGATTTATGCAGGCTTTCTCATTGGGACACTCGAGATCGCTGGTGCATTCGCGCTCTATAAATCGCATCCCCCGAGGCGTATACACACATACATATAATTTTTTGTCGGTCGATTGGTTGGTTTTTTTTTTTTTTTTTTTTTTTTTTTTCGTTCAGTGTCGGTAGAATTTATGGTGTAGTCGGTGGTAGGTACGGTGGTTGGTTGGTTGGTTGGTGGTGGGAGCAGGAAAAAAAAAGAAAAAAGCATTTATAAGAACTGTGAAAAGAAACTTTCTCACAAATAACATAAACCACATGCTTCTTGTATTTATAATACGGAAATAGTAGGGTAGCTCTGTGAAGAAGTAAAATAATAGAGAACGAATCTTTACAACTATCGTATTCCGATTGGTAAACTGATCTCTCGTCGGCGAGAAGATTAAATATATAATATATATACATACTCTCTCCGCGTACATATGTATATATACGTATCTGGCGTATGTATATATATGTATACGTTTGGCAAGCAGCGATATTTACAACACAAGCCCCCACAGAGAAAATAAGAGGGAAAAAAATACAATGTAAACAGTGAATAAATCCAGCAAAATAACAAGCATGGGTAATATGAGAATGTCCCTTTCGCAGTTCCCAATCTGTATGAAATCGTTATACAATCCTAGATCTAGAGAAAACGGATTTTTATCAAAGCGTGTTTCACTGTGAATGTGTACCTCTCTCGTTCCACGCGAATTATCAGTATTACATATTATTATTTTCTTTCTATTATCTTTTTCTACGTTTTTCTTTTCTTTTTCGTATTTTTTCTTTTTTTGCTTTTTATTCGGCATTCGTACATTTTTTTTTTTTTTTTTTTTGTTTTTTTTGTTTTTTCTCGACTTTCCTCAAGACAGATTGGATACTGAAATAAACATTCTACATATGAATAAGTTATGTGTGAGACATGTGTGAAACGTGTTTCAAACTTTGGACACATTATGTACAGTATGCCTAGCTATGTAAATTTATATATATGTACAGGTTTTTATGTAAGACCATTGTCGGGTAGAATCCAGTGTCGTGTGTATACACAGTCATGTATGTATACACGGTTTCGGAACCGAAAACGATAAGAGCTATACATATATCTTATAGAATGTATATATATATATATATGTATAAGGTAATCCGTTGGTCCAATCACATCTGTCTCTCGATTGTTAACGACTCACTGGATTAATACATCTATGTATTACTTCAAGTCCTACTATAGACGATACATGGTTATTCTACGGACCATGTTCCTCTGATCGTCAGTATTGCTCGCTAGTCACAAATGCTGTACATGGAATTAATTCGATCTGCCCGGTTAAACAGTTAGTAGGTCGTCTCTTACCTGTCGTGCACTCGTTATCCGGCGAACCGCTCGTGCCAGGTGGACACCGACAGACGAATATCGTACCGTCCCTTATGCACTCCGCGCCCTTTCCGCAACCGTTCGTTCTACAGTCGCCTAGACTCTTATCTATGCTACCTGCAATCAAACAGAGAAACCTCGTCAACTCGTGAGAACGAATTTTATTGCGTTGATCGGAAAGTAATTTCGTTTTTTCCCGACAGAGGATTTAATTGTATTTTTTTGCACCCAACTTCACACTTAAGCCGCATAATCATTATCTGTTTTGAGAGCTGATATAGCAAGGCTTGTGTGTGAAAAAATCCAATTAATTCTACGCTGTAGTTTTTGGTTGGTGCCCTTTTAAATATGGAGAGCAATAAGCAGCATTTTCGTCATATTCTACTTTTTTACTATAGAAAAGGTAAAAATGCTGTTCAAGCTAGAAAGAAATTAACCAATGTGTATGGAGAAGATGTGTTGACAGTACGCCAGTGCCAGAACTGGTTTGCAAAATTTCGGTCCGGCAATTTTGATGTCGAAGGTGCACCACGTTTTGGAAGACCGGTTGAAGCTGATAAAGACACGATAGAGGCAGTAGTTGATGCAAACCGGCGAATAACAACACGTGAGATCGGTGAGAGGTTAAATATATCAACTTCAACTGTTTATGACCACTTGAAAAGCCTGGGTGTAACCTCGAAGCTCGATATATGGGTTCCCCATGTTCTCACAGAGAGAAATTTGTGTCGTCGCGTTGACGTCTGTGATTCGCTTCTCAAACGTTACGAAAATGATCCATTTTTGAAGCGCATCATTACTGGGGACGAAAAGTGGGTTGTATATAACATGTCAAACGCAAGAGATCATGGAGCAAAAAAGATGAACCGGCTCAAAGCATTTCCAAAGCCAATATCCATCAAAAAAAGGTGATGCTGTCTGTTTGGTGGAATTTTAAAGGAATCGTTTTTTTTTTGAGCTTTTACCGGATAATACAACAATTAATTCGGAAGTCTACTGTCATCAGCTGGACAAACTGAATGATGCACTTCAACAGAAAAGGCCAGAATTAATCAACAGAAAAGGTGTAGTGTTCCACCAAGATAATGCGAGATCTCATACAAGTTTGGTCACTCGCCAAAAGCTTTTACAGCTTGAATGGGATACAATGCCACATCCATCATATTCTCCAGATCTGGCACCTTCGGATTATTATTTGTTCTGATCACTGCAAAATTTTTTAGACGGTAAAACCTTCGCTTCAAATGAGGAGGTCAAAAACCACCTCGATCAGTTTTTTGCCAGCAAAGACCAAAAATTTTATGAGCGTGGAATCATGCTACTACCAGAAAGATGCCAAAAGGTATTGGACCAGAATGGCCAATATATAATTTAATAAAATATTTGTTCATTATACGAAAATTGTCTTTCAATACAATGCCATCTGCTTCTTAACCCTTTGCACTCCAAGCAATTTTAATTCCTAACTCGAAACATTTTTTTTTGTCCTAGAATAATTCCATTGTACGTGGTGCATTTTCCTTTCGTGCCTGTCAAATTTGTTAATATTAATCGTACGCGCAACATTTCAATTTTTATTATCTTTTTAAATAGAAACATTGTGATGTAAATATTGTTTTGAATAGTAGCCTGACAATTTTTAGTGTCGCCTCAGAGTATCCATTAAAGCGCTAAGGATTGAAAATTAACTTTGACTTTAAAGTTTTCTTGTGCTCCAATCTTACAAAATAGATACACGTTTTCCATAGGAAATAATACAACAGACTCTTCCAATCAAACCACACGAAAGAACTTACAGCTAAGCATGGGATCGCCGAACGGGAAGTTAGGTGGACAATAGCACTGCGGTTGGTTCTTGTAAATGCGACAGGCAGCGTTGACACCACATCGAGTGTCCTTGCAGAGCTCTCCTCCATCGCAGATGCAAGCCTGATGCGGATCTCCTTGGCAGCCAGGGTCGCAGGTGCATTCGAATCCGTTCAGAGTCTCCCTGCACTTTGCGTTCACTCCGCAGGGTCTTCTCAAACACTGGTCTCCGCCTGCAAAATGAAAAATCGCGCACATGTTAACCCCTTGACTACTGCAGACTTTGATACGCATCGGCCGTATCATACGGCGGAAATTGATGTACGATGTACTCCGGGATCGACGAACTTTTGGGTGGGAATGCATTTTTGTGAAAACATTTCGATAAGTCAATAAAACTGAATTTCACTACGTTAAAACGAATTATTTATTTCTTTGAACCGAATGAATATAGATATTACGAATTTAATATTAACGTAAAATTTTTCACAAGATATTTTCACAAGCCAAACTATGTCGAGCGCCTATAGGCGCCCTCAGTGTCAGAAATGCAAAATTTCTGAGCGCCTATAGGCGCCCACAGTAGCCAAGTGGTTAAAATCAAAGCAATGTTTCGTCTAACAAAAATCGACCAGACTCGAGGAAGCAATTCATACCTTTCTTGCAGTTGATCTTAGGATTTCCATAGTGTCCAGGCGGACAAGAGCACTGAGCCTTCCTGCTGACCACTCTGCATTGAGCGTTGAAGCCGCAGACTCCGTGTTGCAAGCAAGGATTGGTGCAAACGCCATCCTCGCTGCAACGTTTGTTCGCCTCGCAATCGTCGTCCCGGTGGCATTCTAGTTGGTAGCATTCTTGACTAGGTTCTCCCTGGAAACCTTCTGGACAGAGACACACTGCACGGTGATTGGACACCCGGCATAGTGCGTTGATTCCACAAGGCGAGCCATTAGCTGAGCAAGGATCCTCGCATTGGTTGTTTATGCAAGACAATGATGAAGGACAGTCGGAGTGAGTGCGGCAGCCGATCAAACACAGTCCTCCGTCGCAAACGTAGCCCTGGAAAGAATAATAATAATTTAGAATAATAATAATTCTCTTTGATCTATTCTGCAAGTGGATCTTCTAGATGCTCCAAGGTACCTTCAGACAAGCGTTGTTGTCGTCGCATTTGACACGACATTTCCCAGAATGGCAATACTCTCCGCAGGAACATTGATCTTGGCTGGAGCAACTTGTTGTGCAGAAACCGATCTCGTCGCATTCGCAGGATCCGTCGCAAGGGATCATTGACTTCTCGCAACTAATGAGAGCGTTGCCATAGTAGTTGGCAGGACAGCTACATTGGGCCACGTGGTTCACCACGCGACAACCTGCGCACTGTCCGCAAGCCTCGCCATTCGCACACGTATCTGTACAGAAGATTTCATAGTGAAAACTATGCCGACCGATTTGTCGAAGCGTTATTTACTGATTCAGGAATATTATGTGACGAGGAAACATTTTTTAAGCACATCCTTTAAATTGTTGTGTCTTTGGTACTTAGTAAGAAGTGGTTGTTCAAATTATATTCATGTTACCTTTAATGTATGTTAAAGATTGTTCTATTTTTGCGAAACAATTTGCTGTCGAATTATCGAGTAATAGGGAGAATGAAACATGACAGATTTGAAAAACGATATCAACTCAAACCTTTAAAATTTGAATTAAATATTTTTCTAAATCTTTCCACCTCGTCTTATCGAGTAATAGGGATGAAGGAACATGACAGATTTGAAAAACAATATCGATTCAAACCTTTAACCCTTAGCACTCCAATGACGCCTCTGAAGGGACACTAAACATTCGCTTACTGTTTTTTAAATTAGTTTATACATCGCTATGTTTGCATTTACGAAATCAGTAAAAATTGGAATGTTACATTTATGAGTGATATTAATGAAGTTTAAATTCACGGAAGGAAATAAACCATGGAGAATGGAACTGTTTTAGGTCAAAAATATGTTTCGATGTTAAAATTGCTTGGAGTACTAAGAGTTAAAAATTATATTAAATTTTTTTTTAAATCTTTCCATCACGTTTTATCAAGTAATGGGGAAGATGGAACATGACAGATTTGAAAAACGATATCAACTCAAACCTTTAAGATTTGAATTAAATATTTTTCTAGATCTTCCCACCTTGTTTTATCAAGTAATAGGGGATGATGAAACGTGACAGATTTGAAACCTTTAAAATTTCGATTAAATATTTTTCTAAATCTTTCCACCTTGTTTTATCAAATAATGGGAGATGATGGAACATAAAACAGATTTGAAAAACAATATCATTTCAAACCTTTAAAATTTCAATTAAATATTTTTCTAAATCTTTTCACCTCGTTTTACCAAGTAATGGGGGATGATGGTACATGACAGATTTGAAGAACAATATCATTTCAAACCTTTAAAATTTGAATTAAATATTTTTCTAAATCTTTCCACCTCGTGTTATCAAGTAATGGGGTATGATGGAACATGACAGATTTGAAAAACAATGTTAACTCAAACCTTTAAAGTTTGAATTAGATATTTTTCTAAATCTTCCCACCTTGTTTTATCAAGTAATAGGGGATGATGGAACGTGACAGATTTGAAACCTTTAAAACTTGAATTGAAATGTAAGAAGTATATCGTCAAAAGACGAATAATATCTTTAGACATTTTAGTTGAATGAAAAGGTTTATAATACGTCAATTGCTATTAAGCGAAAAAGTCAGAGTCCCGAAGACGCGCGTATCAACAAAGGGCAACTGCTAATAAACCAGCATCCCAAGATCTAACTAAAATGCTAATTAAATCATCTGACATTTCAAATACGCCTAAAGACGTTATTCCCCTCTTAACGATCTCCATCGTACAAACTATTTTTCCAAATCTCCCTATCGCATCTCGAGAATCATTAATACCCACAGCGTCTCATTCATCTACTCCCAACAACCGGATTCCCCGTGTACGTCCACGTATCAACAACTTCGTCTCATAAATACTGCAAATCGACTTAAATAATCCTTCCCCATTCAATCTAATTCGAATAGACCGACGAGAGAGGTCGACTTACTTCTACACTTGTTGTTCACGCAGGATTCGTCATTGGGGCAGGTATTATCGCTGCGACAGCCGATGTCGCACAACCTGTTCTGACAGATCTGATTCGCCACGCAATGGTCGTCGCTGTTGCAGATGGTTTTGCAAATCCCGCCGTCGCATCGTTCGTCGCTGAGGCAGTTCGCGTCGCTGCAAACCCGATTAGCATGTTAACAAAACCGCAGGAAAAACGAGCGAGTCGTTTCGAATCGTTGATGGGCTCTCACCTCCTACACGTGGCGTAACAGGATCGGCCGTAACAAGTCTGACCGGTCGGACAATCGAGCTCGTTCGAGCAAGGTAGGAACGCTTGCTTGCAGCCAATTAGAGGATCTCCGCCTAGAGGTGCAGGGCAGACGCATAACTTCTGATGATTCACAACGGAGCACTTGGCGTTCACTCCGCAGGCATCGGGAACGCTGCATGGATCTATAAAAGGGAACGAAACAAAACAAAACAAAACAAGATCGCCAGCGATAAAATCAGATGCTAATTGAGCAGGAGAAAATTCAATCGTGGACTCGATCGCGATTCTACCTTGGCACCGATTATTAATGCAAGCGTAATTCTCCTGGCACTCGACGTCCGCGCGACATCCAGCAGCGCAGACCAGACCCTCGCAGATCTCTCCGCTTCTGCAATCCTCGTCTCTCCTGCACAAGGCCTTGCAGATGCCAGTCTGGTCGCAGCGTTCGTTGCTGAGACAGTTCAGGTCCGAGGAGCAGACAGGAGTGCAGCTGCCTTGGATGCAAGCTGTCCCCGTTGCGCAATCCCTGTTAGCCTGGCAAGCTGGTCCAGGTGATCGCAGACAGGCCACCTTGGCTGTCGGATTCGGTATGAATCCGCCAGGGCAGGAACAGGTAGCTCGCTGGTTGAACACCGTGCACTTTGCGTTCGGTCCACAGGGAGTCGCCTCGCAGGGATCGATGCACTTGTGCGTTATGCAAGCCTGGTTCGCGTTGCAGTCCTCGTCCGCCCGACAGCCGAACGAGCACATGTTGTTCAAGCATATGTGACCCAGGAAACAGTCGTTGTCCAACCTGCAGGTGAGCAGGCAGTTCCCACGGACGCATTTCTCGTTGAACGCGCACTCGTTGTCCGTCACGCAGATCGGCAGGCACACGTTGTCGCGGCAGGTGTTGCCGTCGTTGCAGTCGATGCTGTCTCTGCAGGATACTGGCACTGGAAACAAGGTCGAGGTCGCGTGAAATTGTTGTAACGGGCTTTGGTTTAACCCTTTGCGGTCGTATTAAGTTTATAGGTAGGTGTCATGCTGGTCGGAATTAATTTTCGTTGGACAAACTGTATACATATACAGGGTGAGTCACCACACGTTTGCACCTGAAATATCTTTGTTGTTTCTAAAGATACGTAAAATATGGTAAGGACAAAGGTGAATGTTACAATGGAGCTGACACGATGCTATAAAAAAATGTTGTTTTTATGTCATTTTTTTAAAGATATTAAGGTTACCTTGACTTTTTTAAATGAAACCACCTTGATCGTCATAATAGCTGTCCACCCCGCTCCCTTTGCTTCCAGGTTGCGGCATAGGAGTACAGCGGACAGCTATTACGACTACGAGCAGCGCGTCGTTTTGCGTTGGTGCAAAAATTGCAAAAATGGTGCAGAGATGGCAATTATCAATTTTTCATCTAGCTTCGGCGAAGAGCGTTTTATGGGAATGCGTGGTGCCCCGTCGCCCGACTCAATGGACGATTATTTAAATCGCGAAAGAAGATGTACGTGCGAGGGAGAGACAATAGAGAAATTCTAAAAATATCCTTACGTCTGACGCACTCCACTTCCGAGTTTCCGGTGAAGCCTGCAGGACAGCTGCACTGTTTAATGTGGCTCCTCACGTCGCACTCGGCGTTTATTCCGCACGCGGCTCTGATGTTGCAAGGATCCAAGCATTGTCCGTTCAGGCACACGTCCGATAAGTTGCATTCTTCATCCGACTGGCAAGACGCTGTAAGAATGTCGAATTATGCGATTTCACGGTTCGACAGATTCAGGAAGGTATGTGTTCTGGCATTTCGTTCGAGCGGGACTCACGTCTGCAGATTCCCTCGTAGCAGTAAGTGTTTGGCGAACAGTCGACGGCTGACGAGCAAATCACCGGTTTCGGTCGACAGCCTACACTTAGATTGTTCGGATCGCCCTCGTAATCCGAGCGACATTGACACGCCGCCGCGTGATTGATAGCGAGACAGTCGGCGTTCGGGCCGCAATGCGTTCGCGAGCAAACATCTGCGATGGAAACCGGAAAGAAAGCGGGATCGTTAAACGCGAGGAATGCAAACTATTATAGCTTATAGCCCGAGGGGGGCTTCGACGGGGTTGTTAAGGTATTCGATACACACCGAAACACTTCGGCACGTTGTTAACGTTTATGCACTTGGCAGTGAGCGGGCAGTCATCGTTCTGGAGGCATTCGACCGGCGGCTGACATCCGCTGTTGTACGCGTCTCCGACCATTCCCTGCTGGCAATGACACTTGTACGACCCTCTGGAATTCTCGCAAACGGTCCCCGGAGCGCAAGGCTCGTTCTGACAGTAATCGATTAGCTGACATCCGTGGGTAGGCTCGCCGGTGTACCCTGGCTGGCACGTGCACACCTGAAATACGTGGGTCTCGTTGATTATGTGGCCGACGTACATCGTAAACATTCAATGGGATGCTGAATAACTGGCTGCTACTCTATTGGCAAAAGCTCGTCGTGTACCTCGGAAAATGATAAAATAGAATGGCAATTTTCTGTGGTGATTGTTAGGACCGGTTCTGATTGAATGTGGACTTGTAATCTTCGAGTGTGGACATTGCGTTATTTTATAATGGCAGGAATAAGAACATTCAATGATAATAATTATTAGATTAATAGCGTTTTTAGATGTTGTTAGCTCTCGCAGCATCGGGTCGAAAATGGTATTCTCTATTTAGCTTCATTTAACAGTGGCAGGAACAAGACCACTCATCGATGTTAATTACTGTATTGATATTGTTTTAAGATATTGTTAACTGCCGCAGCGTCAGATCGAAAATGGCGTTCTCTATTTAGCTTCATTTAAGACTGAAGGAACAAGATCACTCGGCGATTTTAATTACTCGATTAACCCTATGCACTCTAAGCAATTTTAATTCCAAAGTCGATACAT
>CM052085.1:7499198-7514651 GCA_028453745.1 Agapostemon virescens
TTGGAACTTTTGAAAGTTGTAGAACTTTTGGAACTTTTGAAACAAGTGCAATCTGGACACGGAAGGTGTTAAATTAATTTCCGTGCTTCCACGCTGACGAGTATCGAAAAAATCAACATTTTTCTCCAGAATCAGCCAGGCAGAAAAGTTGCACATTCAAAGAGACGATTTCACGATGTAGGAAAGCGCACTCACGTCTGCAGTCGTTTCCAACGTTGGGTTCAGGGCAGAGGCACCTCTTCTGCGGATCGCAAATGGCGTTTCCGGGACAATCGCCGTCAACCTCGCAGGTAACTATGCCCACGCACTTAATGTACGGGTCAGGGTCCGGTATCGTGCCCTCAGGACACACACACGTGTAAGACCCTTCCGCGTTCGTGCATGTGGCACCGTGGCCACAAGCGTCGTGTCTCGTGCATTCGTCTACGTCTGCAATTAAAAGAGGAACGTTCTACAGACACGGCTCCCCTCGAATCTTCTAAGTGAAAGGTAGAAGTTTCACCTAGGCACTGTTTGAAGGCGTTCCCAGAGTAACCGGCCTTGCACTGGCAGCTGAATCCTCCCAGAGTGTTCGTGCAAATCGCATTCTTACCGCAGCGTCCCGAGGGACCGTTCACGGCGTCGCATTCGTTTATATCTAATTTAAAAAAACAAAAATGTTCATTAGGCTAGTGTCTATCAGTTTGACATTGCATATTGAAAGGAATGTGTATTGTTAACGAGCGAACGACGTCTTTGGACGTTGTAGACGAATGAAGAGGTTTATCCACGTTTATGAAACGTGCATCCGAGCTGCAAGATGCCTTAACCCTTTGCCCTACGAGTCAGATTCGTGATCAAGATTTCGAACCGAATCTTCTAAACATGTATTTCTTTAACACGTTGACTACCACGGTGGTCACCGGTGACCAGCACCCTTGTGTCGTTTAAGAATGATTATCATTAAATTAACCCTTTGCACTCGAGTGGCGACTCTGAGGCGCCACGAAAAATTGGCACACTATTATTTAAAATAATTTTAACATCATGATATTTATATCTAAGAAATTGATAAAAATTTAAATGTTGATAAGGACAAGTAACAGCCAAAAACGCTATATATAAGTTGAAATAATTCATGTGGAATGAAAATTTCCTAAATCAGAAGAAATGTTTTCTAGTTAAAATAGCTTCGAGTGCAAAGGGTTAATGGCGTTGGACATCAATTTCTTATCGTGGCAGTTAACCAGATTGTAGTATGAGGTGAGACCTTCGTTATATAGTACCTAACAATTATGTTTAATAACACTGATCGCTTCTACGAATGAAATAAATGAAGTTTGTCTGGAGTGCACAGAATTCGCTCGGCAGTCAACGCGTTAATTTTATTTAAACGGAAATAACATTTTATTGAATTGTTGATCGAATATAGTCATTAGAGAATAGCTAGGCACTCAGTAATTATAAATTTGTCTTTTCTTTTTGTCGTTCTACGGAGGACAAAGGAAATCTAGTAACTGTTATTATAAAATAAGTCATAAGCCAAGGGATTAATGACGTACACCTTACAATAAGGATTGTAAGAACTTTTAATAAATGTTGGATCGTTGGATATATTGTTCGATATTTCTAGCGTTAATTTCTCTTTTTCCTGAATAGACTGCTCGAAAAATTAATTATCTTTCGAAGACACGATTTAAATATTTTCAAGATCCATAGACGGAGAGGAATTATTGAAGTTATAGAAATGTTTTCATCAGAAACTTTTCGGTGTACTTCTTTAACCCCTTGAACTACAACGAGTCAGATTTGTGATCAAGATTTCGAACTGAATCTTCTAAACATGTATTTCTGTAATTTTCTTTAAACGGGAATAATATTTTATTTAATTGTTGATCGTATACTATAATTAAGATCTGGTGAATAGAAGAGGGTTGAAGGGGATGACTTCGCGTCGTAGATTTTAAATTTTCAATTGCTGATTCGATGAATAAAATACTTTGATTTTGTGGAATATTTGAAGTTATTGATTGGACAGTTAAAGTGTTTAGTCAAAGAATTTTTGTTTTGCATAAAAGAGCAGTAGTGTAGCTGTGAGAATGAAAGTTTCGATGATCCCAGGATACTAACCGACGCATCCAGCTGCGATGTCGTTCGGATTGAAAGTCCAGCCGTCCTCGCAGATGCAATAGGCCTCGTGGCCGTCAGCCTTGCAGTACGCGTGGTCTCCGCAAGTGACCTCGTCGCAAGGCGCTACACAATAAAACGCGATCACTGTAGGCAGCCCTATGTAATTATTGTCCGGGCATCGGCCGACAACAATTACTTCGCGTGAATTTACCTTTGCAGGGTATGTGCGGCGGCGTTCCAACGAAACCGGACTCACACTCGCAGTGGTAGTTTCCTCTCGTGTTGGTGCAAATCGACGAGGGCCCGCAGGGGTTCGAGAGACACTCGTCCAGGTCCACGCATTCTGCACCGACGGCCTTGAAACCGTTCTTGCAGAAGCATTGTCCCTCGATGCACTCCGCGTTGTTCACGCAGTCGAAGTTCGATTTGCAGAGGGTCGTCACGTCAACCTATCGATATCGCAAAAGTCAAATCAAATATTCGGAAAAGTTCTGCCATTTTGTTTTCTTATAGTTTCTGATCAAGGAAACTATAATCGTGGGTGTTCCAAAAAGGGTGGTCTGGCTTATCTGCTCTTATATTTAAAATTTTACATTGTTCCTCTGGTGGTGACCTTGCATGTCCTTGACTAATTTCAGTCATTGAATTAGTAATGAAAGAAACTATAATCGTGGGTTTCCCAAAAAGGGTGGTCTGGCTTATCTGCTCTTATATTTAAAATTTTACATTGTTCCTCTGGTGGTGACCTTGCATGTCCTTGACTAATTTCAGTCATTGAATTCCTAATGAAAGGAACTATAATCCTGGATGTCCCAAAAAGGGTGGTCTAGCTTATCTGCTCTTATATTTTAAATTTTACATAGATCCTCTAATGGTAATCTTGCATGTTCTTGACTAGTTTCAGTCATTGAATTCCTAATGAAAGGAACTATAATCGTCTTCAAAAAAGAATGGTCTGGGTTACGTATTCTGCTGTCATAATTTGAACTTTATACGTTTCCTCTTTCGGTGACCTTGAATGGCTTTGAGTAATTACGGTCACTGAATTATTAATGAAAGGAAGTATCGTCTTGGGTGTTTAAAGAAGCTCCGATACCATCAAAAAGAATGGAGACGACCTTGATATAATATATAACTCTAAGAAATGTTTTACTAAAATGTCCTTTGACCCTCACACACTGGACCATTCTTATAATTATAATAATTGATGATGCTGAAAACCATTCACTACTTCTAAAATATAACTAAAAGTCTAACACTTAAATTCTAGCTTTCAATCTAACTCGATATCATATATAAATTGATTGAATGTTCCAGAGTTAATGGTTTGAATTAGGAATTTCGAAGAAGATTTAACCGAGAATGGACGAATGATTCGAAGGCTTTAATTAGCAGTATGCCAGCTATTTAAAATGGACAGGAAGCAATTAAATTACCTGTTCGCAAGCGACTTGCGGACTGGGGTTGGCACTGTACCCCGGTGGACAGACGCAAGTGTATCCAGGATCTGCATTCTTGCAAATCGCGTACCTTCCGCAAGGATTCTCCAATGCCGTGCATTCGTCAATATCTAATCGTTATTTGAAAAATATGTATTATTAAAAGAATTATACGCATCTGACGTACAAAACGGAGAACCAATATTGTGCTAAATTTTATACAGTGATTTTTACATTATTCAACGCATGTTCGGACTTCTAACTCTTAATAAGCGTTTTCCTGTAGGCTCACCAAAAACCTTTGCTCCTATGCGAACAATTTCATAATCATTATGCACTTTTAACATTGTATGCTGAAAACGTACCCTTTGCATTTCAGGCGATTTCAATTCTAAAATCTGTAAATAGTTAATTTCCTTTCGTGCATATAAAATTTATTACTATTACTTGTACGCGCAACGCTTCAATTTTTAATGATTTTTTAAACGCAAATATAATAGTCTAGAAATTTTGTTGAATAATATTATGGCAACTTTTAGTGTCACCTCAGAGGCGCCATTGCAGTGTCAAGGGTTAAACAATGATTAAAATGATATACTCCAAAAACAAATTATACAAAAGGAATTCTAATTTTACAAATGCGCAACGTAGCAAATCTTTTTCCTACAGAATCCAGAGCAAGTTTCAATATAGAATCGGAAAACGTGTAAGAAAATAGAAACGCCTCTTAAGAATTTGAAAAATTCGAATACCGTTGTTGGTTAATATGAATCGTTAAATATTTATGAAGAGACTGCAGATCTCTAAGTAAACTCATGATTTCTCGTAGCAATGTAAAAGACCAGGAAACAATTAGTTGAAAATTAAAATCTATTCTGAATAATTATTTCCACAGCATCCAAAATGAAAAATCGTTGTTCTTAAATTCTTTTGGCGTGCTCTCCGTTTTACGAATCGGCCGAGCTTGTTTTTCGCGGATGCGTAAGATCCGCAGTCGATTGAAAATTAATGTGCTAGCACCATGTTACTCGAGAATACACGGTGGGAGATAGACAGTGAGTGTCGGTAGCTAACCGCTGCATCCCTTAAACGGGTCGCCGGTGTAGTCCTGCTTGCAGCTGCATACGAAGCTGCCGATCGTGTCGGTGCACTCGGCGTTCTCGCCGCAAGGGTTTCTCTCGCATTCGTTCACGTCTGTTAATCAACACGGTTAATCGCACGATGAGTATTATTAATGATCGCCGGAGGTGGGGAAGTTTTGCCTTAGAAAATGAAGAAGAAGAAGAAGAAAAAAAAAACGTTACAGGGAGTGAGACTGACTTTCGCAGAGTGTTAGTCCTTGACCGATGAAGCCCTGGGGGCAGATGCACTTGTACGATCCGGGGACGTTGATGCATCTGGCGTTCGCCGCGCATGCATCCGCTCGACCGCACTCGTTCACGTCGATGCAACCGTGGGTGGGGTCCATCTGATAGCCAGGCCTGCATCTGCACTCGAAACTACCCTCCGTGTTCACGCACTCGGCGTCCCCGCCGCACGGCGTGCCCTCCTCGCACTCGTTTATATCTGTTAGTGACGGTTAGTGGCAATGGTTTACTCGAGCTGATCGAGTAGATGCTGATCATCGTCTGTTTTCCCGGTGGAGGACCCCCAACGAAGTTTTGGAAGCTTTCGAAACTTTGGAAGTTTTGGAACTCTTGGAACTCTTGAAGGTTTTGGAAGTTTTTGAAGTATGGAACTCTTGGAAGGTTTGGAATTCTTGACACTTTTAGAAGTTTTGGAACTCTGGGAAGTTTTGAAACTGTTTGAAGTTTTGGAACTGTTGGAGATTTTAGAACTCTTGGAAGTTTTGGAACTCTTGGAAGTTCTAAAACTTTTCGAAGTTTTAGACCCTCTGAAGTTTTGGAAGTCTTGGAGGTTTTGAGATTCTTGAAACTTTTAGAAGTTTTGAAACTCTGGGAAGTTTTGGAACTTTTTGAAGTGTGGAACTCTTGGAAGTTTTGAAACTTATGGACGTTTTAGATCCTCTGAAGTTTTGGAACTCTTGAAAGTTTTGAAACTTATGGACGTTTTAGACCCTCTGAAGTTTTGAAACTCTTGAAGGTTTTGGGATTCTTGTAACTTTTAGAAGTTTTGGAACTGTTGGACGTTTTGGAACTCTTGGATGTTTTGGAATTCTTGGCAGTTTTAGAAGTTTTGAAACTGTTTGAAGTTTTGGAACTCTTGGAAATTTTAGAACTTTTGGAAGTTTTGGAACTCTTGGAGGTTTTGGGATTCTTGGATCTTTTAGAAGTTGTAGAACTTTTGGAAGTTTTGGAACTCTTAAAAATTTTGGTACTCTTGGAAGTTTTAGAACTTTTCAAAGTGTTGGAACCTTTGAAACTTTTGAATGTTTTGGAAACTTTGGAACCAATGGACTGCTTTACCCATTCGTAGCAAAATTGGGCGCCATTTTCGAAGCTACTTATGGCGATCTTTGACTCCATGTTTCTAACGAATATCGAATTTTTTAAACAAACCTAATTGGATATCTGTGTAACTTCCCTTGTGAGAAAAATTTGAAACAAAGATCAAAAGCTCAACTTATTAAAACGATTAATAGAAACATGGAATGTTTTGATTTTTGAAGGGATGTCTTGCAAATTAATGAAGACAATTTTGGTGAAAAATCCGTAACCCACTCGTCCATTTTAATTTTGTTAAAAGTACGTTTTTCAAAATTTGCTCGAAACAACGAAACTCGTGGAACTTATAGAAATGACTATAACAGAAAGTTTAAGTACAATATTATTTTTTAGAGTAACAGAAATTGCACCGGCTATTCTAATCATTGCTAACTGATTATAAATGCATTCGAGTTATAAATTCAACAATTTCATACAACATCTCTGTTAAAAATATTATAAATCCACAATGGAAGCAACGGTTTAAAAGCAACGTAGATCGAATCATAAGGATTACTCTAGTAGGGCTGGTTACCATCCATCAAGTCCCTCCGACCTCGGAAAACAGATCATGATCGTGTTATTTGAATGGTGTCCCGTCACGCCGCCGCGAGTAAGACAAACTTCACTCGCAGGAACGAATTTGTTGCACTATGAATGTTAACGCGAGCGATATTATTAACGAAGCGTGGACACTGTTATTCGAGGAATATTCATTCACTCGTAATCGTTCTCTATGTACAGTGGAGGATCTCCTTTGATTCCCACATTCACTCACTTACCGTCTCGTGAATGGATTAGGTCTACCGGAAAGCTCTGCTACGTTTCCTGATTACAGTTACCGCTACCAGGTACCCTCTGACTATAAACATTTATTGCTTCTGTCTCGCAGTTTGCACCACTTGAAACGACCAAATTTAACGTCAAAGCTGATAGCAGAAACACATTCGTAACGTTGCGTATTGGGAGAAAAATGGCGCGAAACGGCACACAATATTTCGAAGCAATCGAAGAACCGGTCTACTTCCGGTTGGTTGACGACGTTGAAGAGACCGAAAGACTATTAAAATAATACGTGACAACAGTATGCTTTCTCCTGTATTTATTTCAGCAGACTATACTTGGGATACTGATACGCGATGCATGCAAAATATTCCTACAAGAAACCTCGGGTTTGCTGTTACAATTTCATCGGGTTTCGCGAATTTGATTCTTCGCGATTCTTAAATGAACGACGACGATTGATAAATTTTTCCTGGATATAGTCGATTTGCAAATTTGCAGATTCGCAGACGGCTTAATATTTTTCGACGTCCCCGATGAAATAGTTATTGGCTTCGTTGAATAATTGGATCGAAATGGACCCAGTTACCGCTGTCTGAGAGTCGATGCACCTACTTGAAGATCTGGTACAAAGTGCTGTGCTAACCCAATGTTTTATTTCAAGATCGACTTCCTCGGAATGACAAGGCAGTGTGAAAGACTCGACTCTACCTTATACGACATTTTATTCGCGACGTTGGATCACACCATGACTATTTCAAACACGAATGGACTTCCTCGGAACGCCAAAGCAAGGTAAAATGCTCCAATTGATCTTGAACGATTTCTTGTTCGCAAAAAGCGCCGCTGAATAGTGGCACTTCTCTCTTAAAAATGAATGGACATCCTCGGAATGCCTTCGACAAGATAAAATGCTTCAACTGATCTCGAACGATTTCTCACTCGCAAAAAGCGCCGTTGAATAGTGACACATCTATCTTAAAAATGAATGGACATCCTCGGCATGTTGCACGCCGTACGTTGTTCGCAGAAGGCAACGTGCCATAGCAATTTCGCAAGAGAGAAGACTTCCTCGGAAAGGTTAGCTATTACACTCCGGGATAAAAAGATAGCACACCTCGTATTTTCCCATATTTTGCGTTGAAAGCTGATTAAGATATATAGTTTCTTTTAACGATCACTCGGAGCACGTCTGTGTATACAATCTACGAAATATCGTCCATGACATATACTTCGATAGGATAGAACGTGTAGTAAATCTACGCTTTCCAGTTACACCGAAGTTTGCGAATTATGAACATCAACCTCAGAACATAGTTAATAAAGTCTGTGATATTATTTCTTGTATATTTGTTCGAAAAAGGCGAAGTATTATCAAAAATGGATGGGGAAGGAGATTGAACGTGTGTGAGACTGACACTATAGTAAAATTTAAAGAAGAACAATCAAAATCTTGCCTGAGCTGTATATGGAAATGACAAACAATTTGGAAACATTGTCAAATTAAAAAAAAAATGTATTCAAAATTAGTGGGAGCAATTAAAGTAAATGAACATTATGAACATCAACCTCGGAACATAGTTAATAAAGTCTGTGATATCATTTCTTGTTGTATATTTGTTCGAAAAAGGCGAAGTATTATCAAAAATGGATGGGGAAGGAGATTGAACGTGTGTGAGACTGACACTATAGTAAAATTTAAAGAAGAACAATCAAAATCTTGCCTGAGCTGTATATGGAAATGACAAACAATTTGGAAACATTGCCAAATTAAAAAAAAAATGTATTCAAAATTAGTGGGAGCAATTAAAGTAAAAAACGATTAAAAACCTCTATAAATCTTTACCAATGAAAATGATGGCTCTAATTAAATGTAAAAGTGGAGTCCCGAGATATTAAGCATTACATATCGTTCGTTGATTTATTGTTATGTATAATTTTAAATTAAATGTGCTATCATTTTGTCCCACCATATTTCCTTAAAAGTTCTTCTTCTCTTTTTAATAAAATTGTAGAGACTGGCGAAATTCAATTCAATTTCATTTGCCTATATTTATAAAGGTATTTTGCAAGAATATATAAAAACAAAACCTTGGCTGTAATGCTAAATAAATAAAAATTACGGTAATATTAAAGTTCCCTATCATTTTGTCCCACCATAATTCCTGAAAAGAAAACCAGTCAAAATGACTGGTCCCTACTTATCTCTTTCGCAATTACTGAAGTTGTGAAAATGTGTTCATTAGTAATTTTCCGATATAGTTCTTTAATGAACCACATGTTGCAATAAAAATTGAATGAAGTTTGAATAAGTGCAGCCTTGTTATTATTACAAAACAATGTATATAATTGGATTCATTGTTCGGTAGTTCTAGTGTTAATAAAATTGTATAGACTGGCGAAATTGAATTCAATTTCATTCGCGTATGTTGATAGAGGTATTTTGCAAGAATATATAAAAACAAAACCTTTGCTGTAATGCTAAAATAAGTACAAATTACGGTAATATTAAAGTGTGCTATCTTTTTGTCCCACTATATTTCCTTGAATTCAATTCAATTTCATTTGCGTATGCTTATAGAGGTATTTTGCAAGAATGTATGAAAACAAAACCTTGGTTGTAACGTTAAATAAATAAACATTATAGTAATATTAAAGTGTGCTATCTTTTTGTCCCACTATATTTTCTTAAAAGTTCTCCTTTTTTAAATGAAATTGTAGAGACTGGCGAAATTCGATTCAATTTCATTTGCGTATGTTTATAAAGGTATTTTGTAAGAATGTATAAAAACAAAACCTTGTAATGCTAATCAAATAAAAAATTATGTTAATATTAAAGTGTGCTATCTTTTAGTCCCACTATATTTCCTTAAAAGCACTTTTTCTTAAATAAAATTGTATACACTGGCGAAATTCAATTCAATTTCATTTGCCTATATTTATAAAGGTATTTTGCAAGAATGTATAAAAACAAAACCTTGGTTGTAATGCTAAATAAATAAAAATTACGGTAATATTAAAGTTCCCTATCATTTTGTCCCACGATATTTCCTTAAAAGTTCTTCTTTTTAATAAAATTGTAAAGACTGGCGAAATTCAATTCAATTTCATTTGCGTATGCTTATAGTGGTATTTCGCAAGAATGTATAAAAACCCTGTAATGCTAAATAAATAAAAATGACAGTAACATTAAAGTGTGCCATCTTTCAGTCCCGGAGCCTTAGACTTACGCGAAAGTATCGCGCAAATGCTCGAAGAGACAGATCGGCGGAAACGGTCAGAGCTTTCCGGTAGGTCCGGCGCAACGGCCAGGCCAAGGATTTGGTCTTAATCCGTGCGGACACGCGTGGTTACCATATCGTTACGGATAATTAGTAGCCGCGTTACTCACCGTGACAGCCCAGCCAAGGATCGCCGCTCATTCCTTCCGGGCAGGAGCAACGGAAACTGCCGTGCACGTTTGTGCACTGAGCTGAACGACCGCAAGGGCTGCGCGAGCACTCGTCAATGTCCACGCATTCTTCCGCAGGATCGCCGTTATAGCCCTCAGGACATTCGCACCTGTGGCCACCGGGCATATTCACGCATAAAGCGCCTCTTCCACAAGCGCCCGTGTAGTCGCATTCGTTCACGTCGATACACTGCGCAAAGAGAATCCAAAATCCGGAACCGTTGCGATGATAAGGATATCTGTTACAGAGGATCTGGCCGCGTCGAACGACAACCCTAAGCGACAATACTCACGCTTTCGTACGGGTCCCCGGCGAAACCCTCCTGGCAGGAGCACGTGTAATTCCCTGGTGTGTTGTGACAGATCGCGTTGTCGCCGCACGCGCCGGATATCGTGCACTCGTCGACGTCGTCGCAACGAACCTCGCCGTTCCCGATGTAACCCGGCTTGCATTTGCATAGATAGTTCGAAGGCAGGTTGCAGCACTCCGCGTTCTCCACGCATCTCGCGGCCAGCACCGGGTTGTCGCACTCGTTGATGTCTGGGGGCACACAACCATGCTAGAAACGCGCCTAACAGACCTAAGAAAGTCTCTCTACCTTGACGGCTTCGGGTATCTCAGTCTATTTCCTATTCGCTTTTTACTCGAATATTTGCGGATAGTAGCTCGCGAATGTAACTGGAGCAGGTGTTTATTTTTATTGGAGTTTCGGAATTTTTTCCTGGGCTGGTAACTTCTCTTCGAGGTAGTTTCTTGTTAGCATTCTATTCGGATGTATATTCTTTTATTTATATACGGTTTTAGTAAAGCGATTTTGAAAGCGTAAAATATTTTATGGAGGAGTAGCGTGTATGATTAGATTGATGGAATATTTTCCATTTAACGACTATAACCTTGTGGAAAATTATCATTGTTGCATATATAGGAAATGTATTTATTCTCTCGGAATAGATGAATGGAGATGATCGATGATTACAGTGTGAAGCTGAGCTGTTCAGCATTTTTCTAATAAATGCAATGTGAAACCGACGTGTTTACCATTTGTGCAATGGTTACAATGTCGGGCTGACATGTTTACAAGTTTTAGAGTATCACGTCGAGATGATAATGAAGATATAGGTAAAACGATTTTATTAAAATCTACAACCTTGGACAAAATTGCCATTTTTGCATATATAGAAAATGCATTTATTCTCTATGAATACATGAATGAAGATATTGAATGACTGCAAATTAAAGCTGATCTGTTTAGCACTTTTATAATAAATGCAATGTGAAACCGAAGTGTTTACCATTTGTACAATAGTTACATTGTAGGGCCGACATGTTTACAAGTTTTAGAGTATCACGTCGAGACCATAATGAAGAAATAAATAAAACGATTCGATTAAACCTCTACAACCTTGGACAAAATTGCCATTTTTGCATATATACAAAATGCATTTATTCTCTATGAATACATGAATGAAGATATTGAATGACTGCAAATTAAAGCTGATCTGTTTAGCACTTTTATAGTAAATGCAATGTGAAACCGAAGTGTTTACCATTTTTACAGTGGTTACAATGTCAAATTGACGCGTTTACAATTTTTATAGTATCTCGTTGAGATCATAATGAAGCAATAAATAAAACGATTCTATTAAAACCCTACAACCTTGGACAAAATTGCCATTTTTGCATATATACAAAATGCATTTATTCTCTATGAATAGATGAATGAAGATGTTTAATGACTGCAATTTGAAGCTGATCCGTTCAGCATTTTTATAATAAATGCAATGTGAAAAGGACGTGTTTACCATTTGTAGAATGGCTACAATGTCAAACTGACGCGTTTACAACTTTTAGAGTATCTCGTCGAGATCATAATGAAGAAATAAATAAAACGATTCTATTAAAACCCTACAACCTTGGACAAAATTGCCATTTTTGCATATATAGAAAATGCATTTATTCTCTATGAATATATGAATGAAGATGTTTAATGACTGCAATATGAAGCTGATCCGTTCAGCACTTTTATAATAAATGCACTGTGAAACCGACGCGTTTACCATTTGTAAAATAATAGATGAAACGTTTCAATTGAACCCCTACAAAATGACCATTTTTACATATATAGAAAATGTATTTATTCTCTCTGAATAGATGAATAAAGATAATCGACGATCACAATGTGAAGCTCCTCATCACCATTTTTATAATAAATATAATGCGAAGCTGATCCAAGTAATCTCACAGTACCTCACACAGCCTACCAATATTTTTCGACCAGGACATCCGCCAACGCAACTACCAGAAAACCGGTAAAGTCGGTAAAACGCATCCTAAAAAATTCAATCAGGTTATCATTCGACTGAAAGGTTCCAAAGAATCTGAACGACTCGCGCACTTAACTGGCCCGGGTAAAAAATCCAGTAAAATCGTACCCATTCTGCAGCGTCAAAGTAGCTAGACCTTTTAAAGTCTGACTATAGCAAAATGCTTGTGCATACCTTCGCAATGGAAACCGTCGCCTTGGTAGCCGGGGAAACAGGAACATTGAAAGCTACCGAGGGTGTTCGTGCAGTGCGCGAATATATCACAGGGTCGGTATTTGCACTCGTTTTCGTCTGTAACGGAATTCCCATTCGCATTAAAGATTATTGTCGCCGTTCGTCTGCGACGCAGGGGCTCGTAAAATCTAACGGCATCTGTACGTGTGGATGGTGTGTAACCCCTTCCAGAAAGAGATGTCTACGTAAGTGTAATAGACGGTTGAACGGAATATAGCAATCTGCCCTCCGGATACGCTCTCGAGTGGTAACTCGAAACCGTTGATTCGGCAGCTGAATGGAGCAATGAAATCGCAGGAAGAAGGAAACGAGAAAATATTTTTATTCGGACGCTGATTGCCTATCCTGTTTCTCGTGTCCATTTGCACACGCGGTGCATCCTTCCTTCTTCGCGGCTCGGTAAATTCATCTCGCTTACAAACTTACCGGCTTAGCCGCTACACTCTGTCCGCTAACTTATGTGGTTAGGATAGATAACGAAGATTACACCGCATATACTGTCCGTGAACATTTAGACACGCGCGAAGGGTTTCGGAAAAGAGCATGTTCTTATTACGACCCCTTCAATTACGCTGGAACTCCTGATATTCAATTAACGGTAATCCCTAGTTTCTTAATTACTCTTGCTATTAGGTAAGAGGATTATGTTTCAATCACCGGTGCTTCGTTCATAGAGTTATTTCAATTACTTTTACTATTAATACTTTCACCTCGAAAATCGTATAAAATCAAAGTAATTGATTTAACGAAATTTATTCTTGAACCTTCTTCTATTCTCGAGATCTCAGATAAATTTAGGGCGATGAACATAGTAATGTACAAATTTATTTTTAAAAATGGGAAAACAATTCTGTCAATTCTAGCAAAGTGTTAAGAAAGCATTCCGGATTACATCAAAAGTGCCGAGCCTCCATTAAGAGCAACCTTTATTTACGTTTTAAAAAAGAAACGTCCTAATCTGGAAAATGTAACGAAGATATAAAGTACAGAGATTCGAAATAATTCTAAATATCAAACTGCGGATTTTATAAGATTATGAGAACAAATAAGTAGTCGCAGATTCGAAGGTTCAAGGAATATAAAGCTTGCGATTTTTAACTGGTCAAAATGAATGTTAAAAGAAATATAATATTTTAATAAAAATCCGCAGTTTACTTATCACGCTCCGAATATATTGTTACAGCGGTTGTCCATACGGATAACATAATTATTAAATAAACAAGACGCTGCGTCGCTCGCCAAGAACACAAAACGCGCAACGATATATTTTTATTTAAATTCAATCGTTTCAAACATTCGCAAAAAGAAGTCTAATATTTCATTTATTAAAATGACCAGAATAGTTTTAATTATTGGCAACATTATTGGAAAATTTAATTGGATGACATTTTTGTCATCGACATCTAATTTTGCAAATGGATGTAACGAAACAAATGATTCTTCCTTAGGTAATAGAAGGTTCCATCTTTCCTAAAGAGGTCACACGTGCCCCAACACTTCCATACCGTAAAGTGTGAATGTTTCATTATACTGACCTGGCACCTGACAATTGCAACCACCAAAACCGTCGTTGCAGTGACAAACCGAGTCCAAGCAAACGCCGTTCAGACACCTGGTCCCGTCCTCTTTCGTGCAGTCATCTAATCACGTGGGAACAAAAAAGAAAATCAATTCCGATCTGCTCGTGGGTAAACGATCGAAGATAATCCCCTTAGTCATCGGCGGCGGAAGACGCTCGCCGATAGACCCGTCGATTACTCGACGAGTAATTTGTTTCCCAGCGATTGCGTAAAAGAGCTGCGAAGGCCAATTACAATGGGAAGCGAATAAAAATCAATGTCGTCGATCGATCCCGCCGGAAGAACGCTCGACGAACACGGAGAAACGCGATGCTTGATAATAACGGTTACAATCATCGCACCGAGCCGTTCATACTTGCCCCGGGAGCGCTCTCGCTTGCCCCAGGGAGCAATAACCGAAAACATTCAAAACCCACTTTTTTTCCAAGACATAATTGTGCCCATAATTATGAAAGTGGTCTAAGTCATATATTTCTTGATATATTTCGAGATATTTAATGAATTGCACATGCGACATTTTAATTTATAATTTTATTAGTCTCGATTAATGGAAATTTATTATGAATATGAAATTTTGTGTGAATTTCATACGAAAATGTTGTGTTTAAAGTTTGAACTGACTTAGACCATTTTCAAAATTAACTGAGTGTCCTATAAATGACTTAAAGCAATAAAGAACTATGCGTTTTATTTGAAACAATAACTTTAATGAAATAATTCATGAACATTTATTAATTATTTTTAAAAAGTAATCCATTTTTATCATTTCGAGTTTTTAAGATTCTTAAAATGTTCCTGAAAAACTGGAGGGATGCATGGTAGTAAACACATAATATCTTCATGTTTTTCTTCCGTTAGTGGTCTAGTGGTGGTGAATGATGGAAGTAATTTAATACTTCCGTATATTATTAGTCTTCCTCTTTTAAGTGAAAGATCCAAAACGCGGAATTTAGAATCATCTAAAGAAGTTTTATAGAACATTTTATAAGGCTTATTTTTCAAGAATCTCATCCATTGAATTTGCAGCCAAGAGACAGATTCGCTCGCGGTATTTTTTACTCTTCTTGTTATTGACTCTTCTAGTGATT
>CM052085.1:7560113-7576453 GCA_028453745.1 Agapostemon virescens
CGTTGGAAGCCTTGATAATTTTGATAAATGGTATATTTCTGAAGATTTTGCGAGTCTCGACCGAGTTGGGAGCATTATCAACATGTAACGTATCGATAACAAATTTTCTCCCGAAGAAATAAATGTATTTCAACCCTTTGCACTCCAAACAATTTTAATTCCTCGAGACATCTTTCTGTCCTAGGATAATTCCATTGCGTGTGATTCATTTCCTTTCGCGCGTATCAAATTTATTGCTATTAATCGTACGGCTATGAATCAATTGTTACTAACTTTCTTAACACTTTAACTGCCCAACCAACGGCCTCAAAAAATTCCACAAAATCATAGTAATTTATTTAACGCAGCAACAATTGAAAATTTAATACGTCTGACACATAGTTATCCTTCAACCTTCGTGCAGTCTCCATATACGAACTAAATTGAATGCAACGAATATATTAGCGTACAAATTTATTTTTAAACATGGACCAATAATTCTGTCACCCATATATGGGTGACATAGCAGTCAAAGTGTTAATTACAAACATTTGTAATGTATACACTGATTTAAATAATAGTAAGGGAATTTTTAATATCGCCTCGGTGGAGCCATTGGAACGCTAAGGGTTAAAATATATTTTCGAAATATCCATATATATAAAAATTGATGAGGTATGTCTGACGAGGAGAAGAAATAAATCAGAGTCCGCTAGATCGCGCGAATGAGAGCGAAAAGAAACAGGAAAGCTAGCAAAAAGAAAGAGGCACGTCGACGTAATCAATTTCGAAACAGTGGATGTTGAAAACGAAAAGGAAGAAAAAGACGAAGCATGCACTTGCTGCAATTCATCATTTTCTCGCTGGCAACCTTGTCGATACCGCCTTAGCTGATCGTATACTAAATTCTAAATGGCAAAATCACAAAAATTCTTAACACTTTGACTACCATGTCACCCATATACGGATGACAGAATTATTAGTCCACGTTTAAAAATAAATTTCTACATTATTATATTCGTCGCATTCAATTTAGTTGATGTCTGAAGAATACAAGAAGGTTGATAGCTAGCTATAGACCATACATTTAAAGTTTTCAATCGCTGCATCATTAAATAAATAAATTTAATTTTATGGAATTTTCGAGATCGTCAGCCGGGCAGTTACATAAAGAGAAATCCTCAGATAAAATGTCTGCTGTTACCAAAAAGTTTCTGTAGTTCGTTCGTACAATCGGTCCCCTTAAAAACGCGCACGTGTGAGATCCTCCATTTTGTTTTAGCGGAATTTCGCGTGGCGACACGGGGATAACTCGTTCGAAAAACGTTCGCGCGTTATGGAAGCATTTCCCACGGAGCCTGACTCAGTTACGAGAGCAACATTACGGTGATCAACGAAGCACTCTAACAGGATTCCAGCGTGCAGCGTGCGTGCTCCGGATCGTTCAGCGTATCGCCAAGAATAAAATCTTGCCTACGTCGGGATGCAACATTTCGTGATCGTCCGAGTTAAGTCGTTTCCTGTGCGAACGCTTCGAGCCACGGTGGACAAGAAGCGCCATCAGCTTTAAAGGAGTCCATGTAATAACGGCGAGGAGTCATGCGACATGGAAAATTGCCGTAGCCGAGGCTTACGAGACCCTCTCGGTCCCTCCTGATCGAGAAGAGAGGGCGTAATTCGACTTCCTTAATTATCGAGGGACGTTCGCATACGCGTACCGCGAGGAAATCTAGATTTCCCACTGCAGTTTATGCTTCCTAGCCTCGCCGTGGCGTGATTGCAGTTCCCGAAACGGTAACTCGAATCTTTTTTCTGTTTCTTTTTCGCGTGAGAAACGATCCCCCCCGGCCTGGTTCGTTTGCAACAACCAGCCAAAGGATCGAGGATCCATCGCGTGCCGCCGCTCGATTCGATGTCGCCGGCGATTTGGGACGACGATTATGACGAAAAAGAAGAAAAGAAAAGATCGAGATGATGGCAACGGTTCCGGGATAGCATGCTCGACGGACGGGCAACGAAACGCTGCCATAGCTGCTGCCTGTCGCCTTATTAATTATTTCCAGCAGAGACGCGCGGCGGATGCGGCTGCTCGAACATGTCTGCTACCGTGCTTCGCGTGCGATACACATTTTGTTGCGCAACCGATCCGGCCGTCAACGCGAAGTTCAAACGGGGTCACAGCTAGCAAAACGGAAAACGAGGCGATTTTCCCATTGGTGCCACGGCGCTTTCAGGCTTTTCTGACCGGCTTCGAGAACATCGGAACAATGGTCGCGCGACTTGCGTGAACGTAACCGTGAGTAAAAGCGTGGCTCCAACTTTATTGCAGTTTACAAAACACCGGTTGCGCCGCTGTTATACCCGGTGTAACAAATCCAAAATGAGCGAAGAATTTTAAAGAATATTTATTTTTTATTTGTACGCGTTGATCATGATTCGAGCACGAAATTTCTGCCTCTTTAATAGTTGCGTTCTTAACACTAAACATACCGAGCACTAAACTTGGCCAATACATATTCTTTTATAAAAGTGAGAAGAATTAATTAATTTACATTTTGTGCAATTTTTATTACAATGTACAGTAATTTCTACCAATTAGAATTATTTCAAAATTATTTTTGTATATCATTTAGTAAATCAATGCTGCTAGTTGCTCCAGAAAAGCCAAGTCGTTTGGTTCAATGTTGAAAAAGTTATTTAAATTCAAAGTGTCCGAATATTTTCGTGAGCCACTGTATTAATTGGGTCAATTTATAAATGTTTGATCCTAGAAGTTTGCTTCTAAAAATGGCTATATGTCTTGAAAGTTGCTCGAACTAAAACATTGCTTATTTCAAAATATTGCTCGGTCTTGGAAATTGCTTGAACCATTACATATAACTAACACACTTCTGAAAAACGCATATTTTAAATTTTCATTACGAGTTGAAATAAAAATGTTTTAGAAAATGTCTTTTCTACTTTCCCACGTAATTTCTACCAATTCGAATTATTTCAATATTATTTTTGCATATCATTTAGTAAATCAATGCTGCTAGTTGCTCCAGAAAAGCCAAGTCGTTTGGTTCAGTTTTGAAAAAGTTATTTAGATTTGAAGAGTGTCCGAATACTTTCTTGCGCTGCTGTATGTCGGAACAGAAAAATTCATCGAATCGATTTCTTCGAAGACAATTTTATAAGGACAGTAATTGTAAAATAGAAAATCTTGGAAGTGTCATTTGACAGTTTGTGGTAGGTTTAGTGTTAATATGTATTTTTGTTTAAAGGAACGGGAAAAGTAAAAATTTACGCGTGGTTCTCGTTTCACGTTGTCCATTTTATAACTGAGCGCATGGGCGTTGGTGTATGCGACTTCGAGCTTGAATTTCTCGCGGACGAGGACTTCGGGAAATATTATGGAGAACGCCTTGTGGCTTTTATAACACTGTGTATATATATATATATATATATATGGAGACAGTGGATACTGTTTTAAATGCAATTTCTATCCGTGAAGCGGATCGAAAGACACTCGTAAAGAGGATACTAGTTTCATCAGGATACGAATGCTGCTTTTGAGAATTTTATTCAACGCAAGGATGCAAATCTTGATTTTTGCACATTCTTTCGGCGGTATTTATATCGGGCGACGTCGGGGGCGCGAGATGGCGAAACTTTCCAGCCCACAGGCGTTTTGTGCGTCCACGCATTCGCGCCGATTTCAGTCGTTTCGAATCGTAACCAGGAAAATGACGGACTCGCTGCAACGCGACCTCGACAATGCCTTTCGCTGTCGATCGAGCATTGTGCGCTGCTTCGATCGGTGACATAAGAAACGCCCGTCGCGCGAAAGTAATACGGAATATTGCGTTTTAAACGGTGATCCGGTAATCGAGCAAATAGGAAACGACGTAAACAGAAAAAAACAACATTGACACCGATAACCACTTGAACGATCTGCGCGAGCTGACGAACGGAAGATTAGTTCACGGTTGTTTCATGCATTGTGTCCATGACGATATCATTATGTCGGCAAATAAAACAAACAAACTGCAGGAAAACTTGTTCGAATTGTTGCAGGTTACTTTTTATCGTTATAGAAGATCCATATTGTTATATAAATTTAGATGAGATGAGGAAAACGAGACGCTCGAAACTCGGTGAATGAAGAAAACGACGGGGTGCAAAATGCAGGTTTATATCGTAAAAAGTGTCAAGATGTTCTTAGAGTAGTGCGATTTTCAATGGCGATGTTTGTGAAACGAAATTTCAATTTTATCTTACATTAGGTACGTAAAATAGAGAGCTAGATGTGAGATATATTTTTGTAGACTTTTTTAAATGGCGTCGAGAAATTTTCGTCGACGTATTTAAGAAGACATTTCAAAATATATTTTTATACTTGAAGTAAAAATATCAAGCTTGACTCAAAGTAGTACAAATTTATTGCCAATGTTCTCACGACGAAATTTCAATTTTACCTTAAACTGGGTAAATGAAAAAGAAAACAGGCTGCAAAATATATTTTTATACTTGGAGTAAAGGTATCAAGCTTGACTCAAAGTAGTACAAATTTATTGCCAATGTTCTCAGGACGAAATTTCAATTTTACCTGGTAATTGGTCTAAATGAAAGCGAAAACAGAATGCAAAATATATTTTTACACTTGCAGTAAAAATATCCAACTTGACTCAAAGTAGTATAAATTCATTGCCAATGTTCTCAGGACGAAATTTCAATTTTACCTGATAGCTGGGTTAAAGAAAAAGAAGACAGGATGCAAGGTATATTCTTATATACTTTTTTAAAAGGTGTCAAGATATTTTCGTCGACGTATTTAAGAAGAAATTTCAATTTTACCTGGCAACTGGGTGAATGAAAAAGGAAACAGGATGCAAAATATATTTTTATACTTGGAGTAAAAATATCAAGCTTGACTCAAAGTAGTACGAATTCATTTGCCGATATTCTCAAAACGAAATTTCAATTTTACCTGGCAACTGGGTGAATGAAAAAGGAAACAGGATGCAAAATATATTTTTATACTTGGAGTAAAGGTATCAAGCTTGACTCAAAGTAGTGCAATTTCAACTGTCGATGTTCTCAAAACGAAATTTCAATTTTACTTCAAACAGGGTACATAAAATAGAAAGCAAGATGCAAGATATATTTTTGTAGACTTTTTTAAATGGTGTCGAGATATTTTCATTGACGTATTTAAGAAGGAATTTCAATTTTGCCTGACAACTGGATAAATAAAAACGAAAACAGGACGAGTATACATTTCAATTACCAACGTTGTCAACGTTAAAAGTCTTAGTCACCTAGCAACCACGCAATTAAAATGGCTAAACCCACAAAATGCCCGATATGCCTGCATCAAAGACCATTAACGAACGCAAACATTAGAATACGCGTATCGCTCCTGAAATTTTTTGAAAAACCTTCCAATACCTTTTACAGCTCGCAATGCAAGAGTAATCAACGATCAGAATTTTTCCTCGGCTAACCAATAATCACGCAACGTCTCTGCCGACCGGAAGTTCGACCGCATCTGTTAAATCGTTGCTTCGAACGCACAATTTCCGCGGCGAAGCTCTGTTAAAATTCAACCGATCGTTCACGAAGAAAAAGAAAACGAAGGATCATCGAAGAGAAGCAAAACAACAAGAAAACACCTCGAGAACGAGCGATTCGAATGCCTCGCGCCGGAGACTTCGACGCGCGTTTAGGCACGATCGCGGCGCTCGAAGCGTTAAATATACCCTACGCTCGGCTAACGATTTCCTTTGTGTCGCGGGCACGTTTCGATGGGTTATGGTTTCCCGTTTAACATGCGGAACAGTGGAATCCCGGCTACGTTAAAACGGCTTCATTGTGCTGGGACGTACAAGATCCGCGGCTTTTAACATCGGCCGTCGTTCCAGGAAGCATAATCCAGCAATAGATATTAGCCTGGCCGCGAACCACGGTCGGCGAACGGGCCAGAAGCAAATGATCGCATAATGTATTCGGAATGCATTTGCAAGATAATGGGAAGGCCCTCGGTGGCTTTCGGGGTGGGAGGGGGTCGTCTTTCCCAGTTGCCCTCTTGTAAAAATGGACTGTGCGACGCGTTGCATCTCGATGCATCCCGATGCAACACCCGCCGAAGGAAACTCCGTGGAAACCGCGAACGAATAAAGCGAGAGAGCCGATCGCCGACAGAGTAGCTCCGATGAATTTCAATGTTACGTTCTCGCTCGACGACTACGCCTTTTATCGTCTCTAAACCGCATCCTTACACGGTTTTATCGCGAATCTTCGCTTCCCAGCGTTTCCGTCTGGCCATCATTATCATAAATCGCGCGACGTCGTCCGCCGTCGTCGTCTTCGGCTATTTTTTTTTTCTTTTTCTCCATTTTTCTTCCACGGACGAGAACCCGTCGATTACCGCTAACTTGGCAATGACGCCGGTAGCCGTGCGCGCACACCGTTCCCCTTAATCATCTATATTTTTATATTCCTAACAGGACTTACGCAATGCCCGCCGGATCGTTGATAAATATAGGTACTTGCGTTACATCCAAAGACGGTGACGCCGCGTCCAAGTCCATAAAAGAACCGCACCAAAGGATCACACTCCCGATCACTGTGTCTCTCCCGCCGTATATCCTTCGGAAATACGGATGGAACTTAGCTCACTCACTCGCGGCCACGACTCGCTACACTCCCGACAGCCCGTTTTATCGATCATCCCCTTTCGCCGAGATTTCTGCACGTTTGAAATGCGTCCAGGACGACGTCACGCACACACCCGAGTGTCCGTGAAACCGGATCCTAGCCGGCCGATCTGTTCGTTCGGACTGTCACGAAAAGTTTCCCAGCTCGTCGCCGCAACACGGTCGTTTTCGCGATTTTCATTCGTCCTTGTCCTTGATTCGGTAAACACCGATCCACCCCCAGGATCGGAAGGGCGGCGATGGTCGAGGCGTTTACCCTAATTCGATGGAGGGGATCTTTGATGAATGAGCGATTATCGCACCTCGCAAAAACGATTTGTTGCTGGTTGGTGGTATTCGAGGAAGCGACTTGGCGAGCGCGCTTCTTCGCTTCGAGAGATAAACAACGAATAAGGTATGCAGCTATTGTTAACGGAAGGTGTAGATGGTGTTTTCTTGGTAGATTAAACTGGTGAAAATTTGTTACGCGCGCTGTTCTTCTTCTGGGGACCCGTTTAACACTTTCACCGCCATGTCACCCGTATATGGGTGACAGAATTATTGGTCCATGTTTAAAAATAAATTTGCACATCAATATAATCGTTGCACTAAATTTAGTTGCAATCTGGGAGTACGAGAAGGTTGAAGGATAACTATGTGTAATACATTTTAAATTTTCAATTGTTGCTGCATTAAATAAATTACTTTGATTTTGTGAAATTTTTGAGGTTGTTGATTGGGCAGTTAAAGTGTTAAATATTGTTTGAGTGGTTAATGAATCCTCGTTCAAGTATCCACGTCCCCTGTATCAACGAAATTCAGCCACAATTATGCAGAAAGGTCATGAAAAATTTCGACAAAAGTGTGCGTATGTGTCAGCAAAGCCGTGGAGGCCATTTGCCCGATGTGTTGTTCCACAAGTAACCCTATCCTATGTACTTTATGATTTAATGAAAAAATAACAATCTAAAGACTAAAAACTGTGTTTTCTATTTAATTCAAACCTTGTGTTCATTTTGGGACACCCTTTATTTCGACGTACACAAACTACTACTGCAATGGGCCTGACGACATTTTTCGTCATGGAAATTTGCGGTAATATTTTGAACACGTTACGTTTTATGCAGTTCTTATCTAAGTAAATCAATTATATAAACAATAAGTATTAAAAAAAGAAAAAAGTCCTCATTATGAAATGCGTGGAACAAAAGTTTATTCCCCGATTAACAGGTTAAGAAAATCTGCATACGTCCGTTGCATTTTGCACGCTCAAGACAGCCAACGTTGATTCTGCGGGTTTCGCGAACGTCGAACAAGTTTTCAATTTCATCACGTTCACAAATCTACAATTTCATTGGTAAGCGGCAACCACGTTTTCAAAGGATGACGTTGGGGACTCGATTATTCGGTGTTTCTTTTAATCGATTAAAGAACCGTTTACAATTAATCGCATAATCCCTGATTGCACCAGACAACCGTTTAACCTCGATAGCGTGTACCGTCGCGATGATATTGTTACGATGACAACTGTCAATTGCGGAGATCGAGATGAAACTTCAATCTGACTGGGAACGACCGTATATTGTTAAAAATCGATTAAATCAATTAATTTTCTGTATAGTTCGATCTCCTAAGGCGAAATCGAAAGTTGCTCGTGTGAATCGGCTTGCACCTTACAGAAGTTTAAGATAGAAATCCGAATTCCTAGACACTTTTCACCCACGAAGAGAACGCTGCATCGAAAGAAGACTCCTTGGTCACTTTCCATTTGTGGAAGATACAGTCTTAGGAATTCGGGGGAGGAAGTGGTATCCTCGCGAGGATGCGTCCTCAGGAGGGTAGCCCCTTTCCCGACTGGTCCACAAAGAGTGATGCACCATATTACCGAGGATGGATTTCCGCGATAATTGGAGGTGCATCCTCGAGAGGATTCGATGGTCACCCGGGGGAGAGAAGCACCCGGAAAAACGTCAAGAAAGAAGTACTCAAGGCACAAGAGTCAAGGAGAAGTGCGAGAAGTCGACGGAATAACTAAACTGAAGGATTAAGGGAAATACCTCGTGCCAGTGTCCTGCTCAGGGGGTGGTTTTTCCCCTGAGACTGAAACTATCCCTGAGGATAAATGTCGGGACGTTTACTGTCTGATTAAAGCTCCCGGATTAAAGCATATTTCTTTACTTCTACCGATTTTTCAGACAGAGGCATGAAGGTTGGGACGTTACCATAAATGAATTTAGCCGCGGTCGGGACATCCGCTTTTTCAAGAAGAGGAGCAGTGTTACAATGGGAGCTGTCAATTGCGGAGATCGAGAAGAAACGATCTTGATGGAATACCAAGTCGATTGCTGTCGATTGTTATTAACAAGAAGAAAGACGACAGAGAATCTCTCGAGCCGTTGGACAAGAACACGCACTTTTATTATTCTTTAAGATATTGTCTGTAAATAGTAAAAATTGTCGGAGCCTTCGCAACAATATATTCGCCGAATTTGAACATGCTTGCACTGGGAACTTAACGAATGATGAAAATAGGGGCCGGACGAGGGTTAAGAGCAGCGAATTCGAGGTCGGGATCGCGACTTTCGCCGAGTTGAGCAATAGACGGGTACGCGTAGGAGTTCTATTCGATCGTCTGAGCCAAAGCGATAATCCATCTCTTGCCGATGGATCTTTCGGAGGGAAAAGGATGTGTACCGACGGTGACGCAACGAGCGTCATGCGAATCGCTGGACGAAAGTTCGATTTTGCGAGTTCTCCTTTCGTTTTGGGGCGGCGCCGCGGGTTTCGGCGCGGCCGGTCGCTTTCTAAAGTCGAGGACCGGTCGTTGAAGCCGGAAACGGGGCTGGTTCGCCAAACAAAGTCAAAGAATCGACCGTTTCGAGTTTGCCGATTGCGCGTCGGATGCATGTCACGAAGTCGAGCGCGAAGCGTGGTCGGCGTGGCAGAGGAATATCACAGGTAAACGAACCCGCGAGGATTCTATCTAACGCGCGCGCGCGTGCAAAAAAAAAGCGAACCGACCCGCGTTACGGCCAGGTAGTCGCATAATTTCTGATCGGTAGGCTCGCGGCATCCTTGACACCATCTGCCTAAAGGATGTACCAAAGGTCGCGCAGCTAACGCGCTCGCACAGTCGCGCGGGCGCGCTCGCACACGTTCTGACATAACGTCCGATTTCGCGATCGGACCTGTTCCGTTTAAAGAACGGGGCTCCGGTTTTCATGCACGTTCGCCTGGCTTGTTGTTTAACATTATAATATTGAAAATCCACGTATAACCGGCGAGGCGGAGAATCGAGTACAAGCGGCGAGCAACGCCGTGCGAAACTCATTTCACCGATGGAAACGCCGGATATTTATAGCCGCGGGAACGCGAGATGAAAGTAACACGGCACGGCAAAAGTGTAACACTTTTACGGAAGACCGGAGAACCGGCGGACTTTCCAGATTCTCCGCGAGGATCTCTATTATTAATTCAAGGCCGGATCGGGATACGGACGGGCACGCACAAAGAAAGAGAGGATCGAGAGAGAGAGAGAGAGAGAGAGAGAGAAAGAGAGAGAAAGACGATTCTGGGATTCGAGCGCGCCTCGAGACAATGAGATTCCTTCGGGAGAGCTGCGTGACTCCATTTTGGAGAACGCCGCGGCGGAGAGCAGCGCGTATGACCGAGCATTTAATCTAGTTTTTTCCCCGACTATCCCTCGAGGGATGTCCCGCATCACCGTCGACCGACACCAGCTCGACGGATGCTCGGAGATCCTCTCCGTAGCGGCCTTGACTTCAGAAAAGAGCGAACCCGTTTCGCGCTAGCCTCGATCCCGTTCTCCCTCTCTGTCCGACCAACGCGGAGAGTGCGACGATCGAAACGATCGCGGAACGGAGAAACTGTCGCTGGATATCGGGTAATGTCCGCCGATAATGTTTCGCGGGTCCGGTTCCATACGCCGGGTTTCCACCGAGAGAAACACACACGGGGAAAAGAGCGACGGGAATGCTGCGCGAAAGCGCACGCAAACGGATAACAAAATCATAGAAAAGAAAGAATGGCGACGACGGGGACTCGAGAGTTAGGGGTGTTCTGTAGCACGGGGAAGAAATTCGGAAGCGAGCGAGCCGAGATTTCGGACATTCGTGACGGAGAGCGTGTGGTTCTTGGATCCTTGTCGAGCACAGACGGGTCGTGTTCCCCGCGATCGAACTTACCCGTCCCCATGGCTGACAGCAGCCTCCTTCAGCCACGAATCCTCCTTGTATAGGTGGTCCAATGCTGGATGATTTTCACTGGCCGGTCAACAGTGTGAAAGAAAAAATAAATAAACCACTGTAACACCTTCCGGTGATGACGTCGAGGATAAGGACGAACTCCTCGTCCAGCCGGTAGACCGCGGACGAACTGGTGGCTGGCGAAGACTTTTGGTGAGACTTGGACGTGAGACAACGACGACGTCATCGCCGGCCTGGTGTCTCATTGGCCGACGGTCCTTCTCTTTGCTCGACTTGCCTCTCTCTTTTCACCAGAGCCCTCCCTCCTCTCCTTTTCCTTCAACGAACTCCTCTCTCGCCACTCGCTCTCGCCTCCACCTCTTCCGCCGCCCTCGCCCGCTCCGCGAACTTCCTCTCCTCTCTGTTACACACCTAGACGATACCGATCGCTCTTACCTGCTCCATCCTCGCTCTCGCCACGGCGGGGCTAGAGCAGCGGAGTCGCTCGAACGACGCGCGAACTCCGAGAGCTCGACGCCTGGAACCAATCCACCTAGCCGCTTCGCCGTGCGAGAGACCCTCGCCGAGCTCGTAGAACCCGACTACGTTCGTTCGCAGCAGGATTACTTCGTGGCTAGAGGTCAATCGTATCGAAATTTCAATCACGCGGACCACTACGAAATTTATAGAACCGTTCGCCGCGATCTCTAGTGTATCTGCGATCAGAGAGTCCGCTAAGGACATTATAGCAGCGCTAGAAATAAAGCTACCCGGCAACGGTGCATAAGACTTTATGTTGACCCAAAGGAGTCACAGCTGAGGTTCGGAGGATTCTTCGTGCTAGAGGTCAATCGAATCGAAATTTTTATCACGCAGGCCATCACGAAATTTATAGAACCGTTTGCCGCGATCGCTAGCGCATCTGCGATCAGAGAGTCCGCTAAGGACATTATAGCAGCGCTAGAAATAAAGCTACCCAGCCACGGTGCATGAGACTTTATGTTGACCCAAAGGAGTCACAGCTGAGGTTCGGAGGAATCTTCGTCCTAGAAGTCAATCGAATCGAAATTTTGATCACGCGGACCACTACGAAATTTATAGAACCGTTCGCCGCGATCTCTAGTGTATCTGCGATCAGAGAGTCCGCTAAGGACATTATAGCAGCGCTAGAAATAAAGCTACCCGGCAACGGTGCATAAGACTTTATATTGACCCAAAGGAGTCACAGCTGAGGTTCGGAGGATTCTTCGTGCTAGAAGTCAACCGAATCGAAATTTCGATTAGGCAGACCACTACGAAATTTATAGAACCGTTCTCCGCGATCTCTAGCGCATCTGGGAGCAGAGACTCCGATAAGGACATTATAGCAGCGCTAGAACTAAACCTATCCAGCCACGATGCACGAGACTTTATGTTGACCCAAAGGAGTCGCAGCTGAGATTCGGAGGATTCTTCGTGCTAGAAGTCAATCGAATCGAAATTTCGATCAAGCCGACCATTACGAAATTTATATAACCGTTCTCCCCGATTGCTGCCACCTCTGGGATTAGAGATTCATCCGCGAACATTACTGCAACGTTAGAAATAAAGCAACTCGGCCCCTCTGCAATACACGAGACCCCTTGCTGACCCACAGAAACTGCCAGCGTGGGCTCAGAGAAGGATACGCGGTGTCAGAGGTCGATTGAATTAAAATTTCTGTCACGCAGTGTCTATTATAAAATTGATTCCAGCTGCATTCACGGTGGCTAGTTCACCTGAAATTTCAAGATCAATAATGCATGAATACTGCGCCAGGACTAGAAATAGTGGTACTTACAACGTGGGGCTCAACGTAGCGATGCCAGAGATTTACCGAATCAATATTTCGATCACGCAGGGTATTGCAAATCCGATGCCAGTTGCTACTAGTACTAGGAGTGAAAATTCAGCTCCAAACGTGACGGTTTCTAAACATTCCGCAGTGGTCTAAACATTCTGCCAAGAAGTCCACCGCGTTATAAGAAAAATCAAACTTGCATTGGCTGTCACAATATCGTTATCAACAAATTCTACGAGTTCCAAGGTCGAAAACTTAGCTCCAAACATTATGCTAGAGTCACATTACACCTGAACCTAGACGATCCACAACGTAGAAGTCCCTCTGCAAGCTGAGTATAACATCATGCTATTTACGAAGAGGAGGTACATCACATTAAAAGCAAACGAAACGAAGACTTCGCTCATGTACACTATCATAATGTCTCCACTCCTACGTCCAGAGTTCTATCATGTAAATTTCATTGTAGAAACGATCGTGTCTGCAGCTATTAGGTCAATCGGAAAGTTCTGTCCATCTAGTGTCGAGTAGCCGTAATTCGAACTGTGGGTAACTAAAACCTCTAAAGTAAGGCTAACTTTTTAGTTTAAACATCTGTTAATAAAACTCAGTACCCAACAATTTACGCTTGCATCAATAACTTCGTTTTTTTCTACATTGAAGATGTCGGAATTTGAGCCGAATAAGCGTCATTTGCGCGAAGTGTTAGTCTTTTGTTTCAATTGGAAGAAAACGGCAGCTGAAGCTCATCGAATGATTGTAGACGTTTATGGCGACAATGCTGTTTCCGATAAAACATGCAGAGAGTGGTTTCGATGTTTTAAAAATTGTGATTTTTCTTTGGAGGACAAAGAGCGTTCTGGACGGCCACGAGTATTCGAAGACGAAGAATTGCAGACGTTGGTGGATGAAGATCCATGTCAAACACAAAAACAAATTGCAGAAGCGTTAAATTGTGCTCAATCTGTCATTTCCGACCGTTTAAAAGCCTTAGGGAAGGTCTACAAGGAAGGAAAGTGGGTCCCATATGAACTCAAGCCAAGAGACATTGAAAGGCGGAAAACCATCTGCGAAATTTTGCTTGCTAGACAACAAAGAAAGGGGTTTCTCCGTCGTCTCATCACTGGGGATGAAAAATGGATTTATTTTGACAATCCTAAACGTCGAAAAACCATTTGTGATCCTGGCCAACCCTCAACATCGACGCCAAAGCGGAATATCCACGGAAAAAAGGCTTTACTCTGCATTTGGTGGGATCAGGAAGGTGTGGTATACTATGAACTGCTAAAAACTGGTCAAACAGTCACAGGAGATCTCTACCGACAACAAATTATGCGTTTGAGTCGAGCATTGCACGAAAAACGACCACAATATGAAACGAGACAGCGTAAGGTGATTTTGCTGCATGACAATGCTCGGCCTCGCGTCTCAAAAATTGTCAAGGAAACGATAGAAGCACTTCGCTTGGGAAGTGCTACCACATGCGGCTTATTCACCAGACTGTGCCCCATCTGACTACCACTTGTTTCGGTCGATGGCACACGCACTTGCTGAAGAACGATTTAATTCGTACGAAGATCTCGAAAAATGGATCTCCGCCTAGATAACCTCCAAAGATGAATCATTCTTTCGACGCGGAATTCGCTTGCTGCCCGAAAGATGGGAAAAAGTCATCGCTAACGATGGACAATATTTTGATTAACGTACTTTTTCATTTTCTTTCATGAATAAAGCTATACTTTTTGTAAAAAAACGGACGGAACTTTCCGATTTACCTAATAGATACGCGACGAAATCGATGATCGATGAGAATCGACAGGGGTAGCTTCCGAAACGTCTAAATCCCGGTGATCGAGGGATTCCGTCGAAGGGATCGTTGATTAATCTATCTTCGGGTCCCAAGCGAATTCGATCACACCTGCACCCTATTCATCAAGCCCTCAGCGAGTAACATACTTGGACAACGCGTTCGTACACAGGATATTCATGAATAATTCACGGGGCAGCAGGCGCGAAAGCGATACCGATATATTTTTCAACCGGTGCTGTGCGTCCGATGGATCTACATAAGATTCGCGGGACGCTTGCTTGCTCGCTTGCTCGCTTGCTCGCTCGCTCGTTCGCTCGCTCGCTCGATCGCTCGTTCGCTGGATCGCGCGCGCGCCAACCGGCAGACGAGCTTGAAATTCCTCGCGGCTGGATCGCGGGGCTCTCGGTGGAGAACACACAGGTTTTTCCTTCCGGCCGCGAGATCACAAATCAATGGGGACGTCGAACGAGCCGAGCGGAGCCGAGCCGAGCGGAGTGAAGCGGAATGGAGCCCGCGTTCCCGGTGACGCGGCGCGTTTTCTACGCTGTCTCTATGAATCGAGGCGCTGCCACGGCAGGCCGTAGATTAAGCGTAATGGTGCAAAGTATATAGCCGCGCGCCCGTGGATTCTTCTCTCTCCGTGGCCTCCGCCTGTGAAACGCCTCGAGGCGCCGGGGTTCAGCGACACCGGTGTACTCTAGCCGAGGGTACAGTGTCATTAGAGACGCGCAAAACGCGCGCGTGTATGCCTCGCTGCGCGAGTTACTGCCCCGCGATAATTCCGCCTGGGACCGACGTTTATTAATGCCTCGCCAGGAGAATTTGAGGGATCCTAAGGTGAGCAGTTTTACTACGCGACCCTGGCTCGTTTCAACGACCATGATCTCGCAGAATGTCACGTTTCTTTCGAGACTTTTTCCCCATACGAATTGGTGCACCTTCTCGGCGACACCAGGCTTGTTGGATACGGTGCATCGCAGCTGACTACGGTTTCTCTCGGTATTCTCAATCCGCGATATTCACCGCATACTTTTACCCGTTTCACTTGTTGCAATCGTAGAAGCGATGTTGAGGATTATTGGGTACTTGGTAAGCCAAGCTTTCGGAACACACTTTGAAGAGGTGAAAACGGTCGTCAGAGTGTCAAAACTATATTTTCTTGAGATATCTCGGAAACCAGTGGTCGAAAAAATTTCGAATTGTTTTTTAAATTGTGTGTGTGTTTCAATGGGAAATGTAGTCGCGCTAGAAAATTTTAACGAAAGTTAAAATAAATAAATAATAAATGTAGTAGCTACCATAAGTTTCATCAAAATCGGATTCTCGCATCTATATGTGAGCTAGATATGTCGCATCTATAAATAACCAAGAATATAGTAGAATAAAGCCGAATATACCAACATATGACATGACAAAACTGAATATACAAGAATATACTAGGATGTACCAGGATATACAATAATACTCTAAAATGCACCAGGATAAACAAGAATTGAGTCGGATGTACTAGAATGTACCATAATATTCCAGAATATACAAAAATATACTAGAATATCCCAGAATACACTAGAATAAAGCATAATATACCAAAATATGACATAACATAACAAAATATGCAAGATTATACTAGAATGCACCAGAATATACCAGAATGGACTAGAATGCTCTAGAATGCACCATAATATTCCAAAATATACAAAAATATGCTAGAATATCCTAGAATACACTAGAATAAAGCATAATATACCAAAATATGACATAACATAACAAAATATGCAAGATTATACTAGAATGCACCAGAATATACCAGAATGGACTAGAATGCTCTAGAATGCACCATAATATTC
>CM052085.1:7597717-7637336 GCA_028453745.1 Agapostemon virescens
ATTGTAATTAATGGATGGTAATTTCACACAAAATTTCATATTCGTAATAAATTTCCATTAATCGAGACTAATAAAATTATAAATTAAAATGTCGCATAATGTAAAAATATTTTTTAATTTATTCAAATGCAATTCATTAAATATCTCGAAACAAGAAATATATGACTTAGACCACTTTCATAATTATCGGGAAATCTTGCCCGAGCTGTATATGGAAATGGCAGACAATTTGGAAATATTGCCGAATTCAAAAAATGTATTTAAAATGAATGGGAGCAATTAAAGTGAGAAACTATTAAAAACTCTATAAATCTTTGCTAAAGAGATTTGCACTCGAAGCTATTTAATTCCGAAATCATCTCTTCTGACCTAGAATATTTCCATTTGTGCATAATTTATTTGTTTTCGCGTATAGTAAGTCAATTATTAGTTGCAACATTGAAATTGTTATCGAGTCTTTAGTTACGAATATAATAATCTATATATATATATTGCTTTAAATGATAGCATGGCAAGTTTTAATGGCGCCTTAGAGTCGCCATTCGAGTGTTAAGGGTTACCTCTCGGATGGCAGGACTTTGAGCCCATTCCGCCTCAAGGATACAGCCGTTCCACTAAATTATAATCCTCTAGCAGCCAATTTAAATTACTAGCTATTTATCCGAAGCCCGATAGTAGGTTCACAAGTAATAGATGATCGTGTTAATATTAGGTTGCTCCAAAAGTTCGTTTCGTTCTTGATTAACTCTTCCAAGTATTGTGGTATTAAAAGTATCCCACACTTAATGCACGAATATGCATGGTGAGATACTTTTTCACCCAAAAATAGTAACATAGGCCAACATTTTTATTTTCTAGAATTCCGTGTCTCAAATGGTTAATGTACCCAATGCAAATTGAGCTTTCTTTTTAAGAAAGCAAACGGTCTATGGTCAAAAGGAAGCTTAGGAAATAATGTTAACGAACAGATAATCGCGTTATTTTGTATATGCTCGTAGAAATAACATTCGATCGAAGAAACTTTTAAGACAGCCGGGCACAATATTGAATTGATCGAAGCGATGCGCAAAGGTTAAAGGGAAAAGGAGGTCGAGAAAACATCGGAATAATGGAGTAATAAATGTTCTTCCGCGCGCGTTCGCGTCCGATTCCGATGTTCGACGTTCAAGGTAACGCGGTGAACAGTACGCGAAGCGACCGGATGCATCGATGGTAATTTATCTGCGGCCAAATCGGTTTGTCCTTCGGTGTTAATTCGTCTAGCGAAAGTCACGGGGCTAATCAAAGACGCGTTAGCGATCGGACAACCGAGACGAGCACGCAATAAAGAGCAGACCCGCGATCGATCTCAGATCTGCCGAGATCAATGCACGACCTTCGGGGTGGTCGTACCAAGAATATCGATCGAACTCTGCAGATTTCATTTTTCTTTTTCTTTTTCGTTTTCTTTTTTATTCGCGCGAGGCTATCTAGAGAGTCCGAAAGACCACCGCGAGAAATGATTTTCGTGGGAGCACGGGATTGCGTAGGCCAACGCGTGTGGGTAGCTTGGCCTTCAAAGTCCTTCGCTGGAAAAGTAGGGACCAGGATCGTCGTACGCGTAGGCCTCCGGCAAGTGGGAGGACTGGATTAAAGGCATCTCTCCATTACGCGTAACTGTACCTACGACCATCGAGAAAGTCGTCACGTCCCGCTATCGAGCCTTCAGTGATTTAGATCTTCCTTCGTCCCATCGGTTATCTTTAATCCGGAAGTCGAAGAGGATTAAACCGCCTTGAGCGTTTTAAACGCGTTGCGCTCTTTTTTGACATTTTTGCTAAGGACAGAAGTGAAGTTGAAAGTCAATTTCGAATACCGACTTCGTTGTACTTGCAATTTTCCTTTTTCTCGGTTTTTTTTTTTTATCGTTTTAATAGAGATTTCAGTAAAACGGTTTAAGCGTTTCATTTGAAATGTTCGTTATCTAAAAAGATACTAAAAAGGAGCATAAAATGCAAGGCCAACGTGGAAACGTGGAAAATAATTAAGTAAGAAAACTTAATTCTGTTTAATCCGTATTTGTCGTATATCTAATCGACTTAGAGAAAAGTATTGATTATTAATTATAACGAGGCCGGTTGAAATTGTGTATATACAGCGCGAAATAGTTTAAATAATACATTTGTATCAATTCGTCGAAGTCTTTAATCGTTTCGTTCATTGGACAGATGTAGGTTTCTTCTGTTTGCGTTCCTCTTTGCGCTTTTGCTTCTCAGTCTCGTCGTGGATACGCCTCTTCTTCCGCAACAACCATATTTCCTTAGACCTCTCCTCCCGACCCTTCATCATACTTCTATACAGATTACGATGCTTCTTCTTGATCATTCGTTCGCGAAGTCGATACTCCTGTTTCTCCTGTCGATTCTTTTCCCATGGATCTTCTTTGGTTACCTTGCCGGACTTCACCTTCATTTCTTTTTTCTGTAATTAATAAATGCGAATGCAGTAAAGCCGTATTTATAATTATTAAAAATAGGTGCAACTAATGGTATCAACCTTTTGCAACCGTTTTTGTTCTTTCTTGTCATCCACCTTCGAAGACATTTCTTCGTCATTGTCATCATCCTCTTCTTTAATTTCTAATTCGTCTTCATCTTCCTGATTTTTAGTCTTAGACTCGTCTTCTGCCTTTTCATCGACATCTTCTTCTTCAGACTCACTTTCTTCTGTTGAGTAAAACGAGCGTTAATCTCTCTACTGCAGATTATTTGTCTACTATTTTAAAAGAACATGTACCATCGTTTAATTTAAAATCATGATCCATAAGAGCGCGGGCCTCTGGTGGAATGTATGTTTGATCGTGGCGGCTGTCTGAGAATGGTGACAGGTGGGGAGGAAGAACACAACCCATTAAATACTTTTCCACGGGCATCAACTCTCTCGCATTAACGGAATCGAAGACCCATTGCGGTTGCACATAATACCTGCCGAAATAAATGCGATTAAATAAATAAATTAAATTAAGGAAACACAATTATTATGATGTAAAGAAATTGTAGATGACCTGGAGATATACTGTTTGCTCATACTAGGTCTGTCCACTATGTGGTGAGTTATTGTCTCGTCAGTTTCGTCAAAGGTTGCTCCAACAAACAGTAATTTATCCCAAGATACTTCGGCTCCGAAACAACGTAAAACAAAAACAAGTGGTTCTCTTGGTACTTCCCTATTCAGAAATACTTTCAGACCTTTAAACAGTGTTTTTAACTTCTTAATTTTGTCCGCTTCTACTTTAGCTTCTTCCACTTTCGTGGTATCGCCATCTTGCTGTAAGAGAAAATTGAAGAAATAGAGCGAGATTTTTGAACTCGTAATTTTCAGATCATTTGTACTTACACTTGTAAACTGGTCTATGTCCAAGTCTTCTTCTTCTTCTGTGTTCTCTATAGAAGGATTTAGAGTTATCAGTGGTACATTTAATGCACTTATTCTTTCCGATACATAGGCCTCTTCATCCACAAGTGTTTTTTCATTATTTTCTGCACACAGAAAAGTTAATATTAAGTTAAAATGGTATATAGAAAAAAAGGCTTTATGAAAAATGATCTTACCGCTACTAGTGAGTTTCGGTGGATAGTACAAGTTAAGTGTGTGATAAAGTCTAAAATTAACAAAGCCTAACATTATGATATAAAATTCTACAAATATAGACATGATTTTAAAATCCACATCAATCTTTGTTTGAGGCTCAAAAGAGAAATGATGTGGTACTATCCAATTAATTGTTTGGCCCTTAATTTCAGCTTGATAATAATATCCCTTTATAGATACAAACACTTTACGTAAAGCTTTAGCATTAATTACAGCATGAAGAAATTCTATGCTTAGTCTTCTGCATAATAGAGATTGGTCTCTTGGTACATGTTTAAGAGATGGAAATGTACTAAATAAGAAACATAGCGTCAGACAATCATCTAGATCTCTCAGAGCATCAATAAATGTTGGATAACGCTCTTTAACAATATGATCCAATGTCAAGGTAGGATGATTGCTCAAATATCTCTTCATATCTGAAAATTCCCTCAAAGCTTTGGCTTTGGCCACTTTTTTATGAAATACCTGGAAAAGTATATTAAGTATAAGTACCTGAAATGACTCTTGGCATTGAAACCAGTTAAAACTTTATATATTAACTAACATACAGAGAGATTGATTTAACATACCTTATAGTCTCTTATTTTCCATATTATCGGCTCATGCATTAAAAATTGAATGTCTTTCTTGTGATATAACGTCTTTATACCAGGCTCACCCTTCTGAGCTCTTTTACGGTTACGAGGCTCCCTTGGATATATACCTTTCAAAATGCACAGTCGACGAAAGTCATTCAAGGAAAGCTGCAATTTCTTCAAAGCAGCTTTCCTTGACATGAACTGCGCTCCTTCTCCGGACTGATACTGAAAAATTCAAAATAAAATGATAATAATGTCACAGATGAATTTAATGTCAACATAACCTCAATCAATGTCTTCTTATCTACTCAAATAACAGGAGAATCCTTATGAAATTTAATAAATACCTTTTTCTTCCCGATTACAACCATTTTCGTTTATGGTTTTAATACAATCTGATATTAATAAACTACATGAACACGAAAAAATAAATTATTAAAGCGTTCCACGTGCTCTTAGAAGGAAAACAATAAGAGACTGAAAGATTGAGGATATTAAAGCAGCGCCACCTTATTGAAAAAATACAACTGTAACATAAGCTTTTTCGGTTGGATTCTAAATTATCGACACTATTAAAATGAAAAAGTAATTCGAAATATTGAGAAGAGCATTTTACACTTTTATTAATAATATATTTTGATTGCGCACAGCACAAATATATACAAAGTTGCACATTAGCATACTTTATTAAATTTGTTAATCATCTTCATCAGAGTCGCTTTCGCCATCGCTTTCATCATCTAGTTCTGGCATCGGAAAACGAAGTATTGCTGCTATTCCAGTTACTTGTTCCAATTCTAAATCATAAAGAAAAATATGGTAGAATGAAAAAAAATATACAGTTGTTCTATACATTTTAGATAAATGTCAATTACGTTCACCGGATACATGTAAACTTGAAAATATTTTTACATCTCCACTACAGTCTCGCACACTTTCCACTAATGAAACGTATTCCTTTCTCAGAGCAACATCCTGACATCTGTACCAAAAACAGTAGATAAATTTATTCTCATTTCAATAATATGAAATTTAATTAAAATGAAACATTTCGCATTAACCTGAATAATTTATCCGAAATGAGCAACGTTTCAATAGCTTGTGCCTCGCAGGCTTTCTGCACGTGTTTTTTTCCATAAAACGCTCTGGAAGGATCAGTCTGCAGTATTGTAAAAAATGATTCCAGAGCTTTTACTTCACCTGCCGCTTTTGTATCTGAGATTCGAGAAAGAACTGCTGCATCAGCTAAAACTTCTGTTATTTTGAATTATAAAAATATAAAGAATTATCCTGTTGTTACCTAGTTAGATAGTTCGTTTAAAATATTCACGTTACCTTTTAGAGAGTGTTTGAATCCCGAACTAGAATGAACAAGTAAAAATTTACTTTTGTTTTCCAATATTAATTTGTTGTCCGTTTTTATGGCTTGTTCTACCATATAATCCATGTATTGGTCTTTTACAAAACCAGGACTGGCAAGAATAACACATTTCACAATATCAAAACTTATGTGTCTCAAAATTCCTTGCATGATATTTTCGTAAAATCGAACTAAACCCTAGAAATGTTTTCAATAAGTATATAATTATTTATAAACAATCAACGTCTATAAAAAATTTCTTTCATATTTACACCCATACAATACATTAACAAAGTTTGACATTTTAAGCTTGTGTCACCCTGTAGATACATGGAAAAATATATTCAAGTGCAATGTAACTAAACCTTTTCGTGTTGAGAAACATTTCCTTTCCTTTTTCTAGGTATGATTTGATCAATTTTAGCACGAACTATGGTCATATTTGAAGTTATCAAACAAATATGAGCTATGCCTTCCTGCATTATAACAGCTGCAACATCTGCATTCTAAAATGAAATATAAAACATCTTAATTGAATATACAAGAGAAAGTGATTTAGTACAATTTCTAGCAATATAATTTACCTGTGTAGGATCGCATGCTGTATCAACTCTTTCTAGAGAAATGGAATCCCAATAAGTTTTTGTAATAGTGAATTTCCGATTTTGTTCTACATCCAATGTGTGATATGCACCCATCTATAAAGAACCATTGTTGTACATTACACACATTATTTTATATACACTATTACTTTTAAAGCAAGTACAATACCATATGTATTATAGAATAGAAGATATGTTACCTTAACATATTTATTTTCTTCTACATTTCTACCCTTCAGTCTTAGAACGCAGGCTTGAGTATCAAAATCAATGTTTTCTACGCATATCGTAAGAGTAGTTCTAACTCTATAGTTATTGGAACTGCCAGTAGATGATTCCATTTGCACTTTCCTATAAAGAATACAAATAGTAGATCCCATTAAATGTGACAACAGTCAATATGTTGTAATAAAAAGGAATAATACCTAAACGTAGAGCAACTAACAAAATCTCCTTCACTAATGAGATTAAACGCATGCCACATATCTTCTGTATTTTCTGGCACAAGGACCACACGCCTGGAAATTTTTGTTTTATATTAAATTTCAATAACCATTCTTAACAACCATAATAATAATTCACTCACCCTTCACCCTCTTTATCAACAACCCTTGCCACAAGCTTCATTTTATACGATTCACGTATATATTATACCTAAAAATATAATACATGTGAATTTACAATCATTTTTTTCAGTCAGGTTATGTTAATGTTAGGTTCATAGAGCATCAAAAGTGACTTTCAGCCATTTTTTCTATAATATATATCCAAAGCATCTTTAAATTTTAATCCTATAAATCTATTTAGGTAGTATTCATAAACGTAAAATACTAATAGTGCTAGCGTTACCCGTAATTTCAAATGTTATACCTCACCTTGATTGAACATGTTTCAAAGTAACGTTAACACATAAAACAAATAAAAACGAAATAAAATGTAGAATCGTATGTAAATTTATTGAACAATCTTTACAATTTATATAATATGAGATATTGCATGGGATCAGTTTTGGTTAATGTACAATCATCGGCAAAAGTTGTGTAATTACCTCAAAAATAATTGCACAAGTACGTAATCAAAGGAATCATACTTTCCAAGTTTTACGTTTAATTGGAGTAATGCAAAATAAATTGTTCCATATGTCAAACATGATACTTTTCCGGCGATCAACAGTTCCACTCATGGCTCGATTAAGAAGTAGAAAGAAAAATTATATGTATATAGAAACGTAGATCCGTAGGTAGCTAAAATTATAACAGTAACCACCAGAGGGCTGGAAATTGAAATCAAACATGGGGATTCGATTTTGTGAGAGCGATGAAAAATATTTTTTAGAGAAACAACACGCTTCTTTTTGTTCTTAACTGTAACTATACTCTTTCTTCTGCTATGCCTTGTCTTTGATCTTTAACGAATGTGTTACGTAGCTTGTAGGATTTAGAGACATTGGCTGGTTCGGATTGTCCGTGGAACGCTGAAACACTCATGGAGGACGTACGCAGAAAATAAACTTCCAATAGATATGTCGCGAAATGAAAATTAAAACTTTATTACTTAGTTTTCAAGATGTTAATCTCTGTCCTTTTTAAAATGTTTCTCCTTTCTCTGAGAAAATCCGGAGGCTCCTTCAATCCTGTTTTCCACTTGGCTTTTGAACCAATAGAAAAGTAGGATCTTCCATCTGGGTGTTGAATTGTTGGTTGATCTTACGGATGATGCCATCCATGGTTCAAAGGAATATCGACCGTCGATAATTGTACTCTCACAGGTGATGCTATCCGTGATCATAACAGGAAAATAGCGACTCTCGGTAATTTTGCCTATCAGTTTGAACGTTTAAACTTAATCGGTACCTAGAGGTCTGCAGCCTGCTATATTAATACATTATCATTAAAAAATATATATTAGGAATTATTAAACGAATAGACAGTAATATACACATTCGACTCTTATTTACTGTTAATGTATACATATATCACATATTACGTTTATATTATATTTGTATATATATAAAAAATCTAGATAATAATTTATAACAGTTAATAGTAATAAATATTAACATATCGAAGAATCTTTGTGTGTTAATATATTAAAATTTTTTAATAATGACAAACTAAAATAATCAGAAAAATTGAAGACTTTCATAATATTTGATACTGGTATTTGAACATGATACCTTTCATTTATATATACAATACATACACCTTTTATTTAAATATTTTTAATAACTTCTTCTTTTCTTTCAATTCTTTTTCTTTAAGAACTACTGAAAATGATTCTAGTTCTTTCTCAACTGCATTTCTCAATGTAGGATCTAATTCTGCAGCTCTTCGTAAGTCCTTTGTAGCCTCTTTCTCATCCCAAGCTCCTATATATGCTTTTCCTCTCCTGTATAAGGCTTTCACATTGTCTAATAATTTAAAAAAAAAAAATATATATATATAGTAAAATTTATACAGTTCCCTATGGTATACATACAAAAAGAGTTTTAACAAACCTGGATCATGCTTAAGGACCGTTGTGCAATGTTCTATAACTACATAATACTCTTTCAGGATTAATTTACATTGTACATAATTTAATAGCAATGGAATTTTTAATCGGTTCAATTCCAACCATTCTTCTTCATTAGGTTTCTCACTGCAAATTTTAAATTAGAATTAGTAATATGTATGTCTGAAACATGTATATGTATATGAAATATTTACGCAAGCATAAGTTGTTCTAGCATTCCAATTCCTTTTGCATATACAGAACAAGCTTCTTCATAGTTTTTCTCTTTAAATAATGCATTTCCCTTCTCTTTAATATCTGGGATACTTTTTATTTTCTCATCTTCTGTCATTTGCCATGATTCCTTTTCATAATCTTCTACTTGTACTGCATCTATAAGTTCTACAATGAAAAATAATTAATTTCCAATATCTTTGTTCTCTTAGTTTGCACATATTTCAGACTATTTACCAATTGTAAATTCTAAATCTTGAGGACATTTGATAAGTTCGTTTAAATCATCATATCCTATCCCTTCATTCTGCAAAGTCACGCCGCAACAATGGTGCGTACGTTTTTCTGATGGTGCCTTTCCAATATCCCTTATTGTCTTAGACACGAAAGGATATGTTGTCACTAACTAAATCAATAGGTCTTGTTGAAACACTTGTTTACAGTTTCCAAATGTTGTTGTACAATTGCAAACATACACTTTTATCTATTCTGAAGCGTGCAACTTCTTTTAATGCCATCTTTTGTACAATGACTTCCCATACTTCCAGTTTAAACTGCTTGCCTAAAATAAGCTCCATCGGTCTTCCCATGACTTTACTGTCATCAATCACTGTGCTCTGAGAGTCACATTTTGTTGTTTTAAAGTGGAAACGAACCTATAAACATCATTAATATAACCAACAGAAACAATGTATGGTATTATTATATAAAAGATTAGAATCATAGTGTGTATAATGCATACTAAAGTTCCAGGTCGAAAATTAATTGTTTTTGTTCCTACATTCACTATTGTTTTGACTATGTAATCATTGTTTTCCATTTTAACGATAAAAATTAAAATTATAGTATCGAGTTAAAATATTTTAACTCCAACCTGAAACAGTTTCAAATTTAAATTTTAACATCGTGACTGATTGCAGAACCTTATCAACTACAAGTAGTAATATTACAATTTAAGCTATAAGATTTCAAACGATGATTAACCTTTAATGTTGAATGAACGTACACTTATTATCTAATTGTCAATTTTATTTATGCTAATTATTATGATAACTTAATTTTTTCGGTTTATATTTCGCTGTGTATGCTTTTATGTGATGTTATAATCTAACGGTAACATGCGTTGTACTCGTGATGACGAGACTAGAGATAACCATAAATTGAGAACACAAATTTGTACCGTTAACCCAAAAACTGCTCTGTACATAGTATCTACGTTTTGAGGTGTGTCATCAAGAAATTCAGTCAGATCTTATTAAAATTTTATCATCACATAAGTATCATCCAACCATTTGGTAATTGACATCTAAGGAAGAATTCCTTGCGGAAATAGTTAAGTAACAGTACTGCTGAGTAAGATTAATTAACATAATTCTTCGTAATACATTTATTCAATCTCACAATTTGACTTTGCGTGAAATGTTGTGATCATGTGTATATAGTTGACGTACGTATCATTTACTGTTTAACAAATACACACGAACATGTTGCACCCATATAAATAGTACTTAGAAAGTCCAATAGTTTCAAAAATAGGTAGTAACGTAATAAAAGAAATATTTTGCAACGTATGATGATTTGTAATTTTACAGCGAACTTTGAACATCTCATGAATATTAACTGTATATGACTATATTATTTCATTTTAGTTGGCACTGGCAATCAAGGATAGTTAAATACAATTGTTTCAAAAGATAAGGTAAAACGAATTGTTATAAGAGTGTTATTAAACATATATCTAGAGGATACTTTGATCTCTCTTGACATTAAATTTGAATATTACTCATTACATTATTTTCCAGCCAGATGAGTACAGTTAACAGAAACAATTCTTCCACTGAAAATATAAATGGGCAGAAAACACGCAGTAAGTTGACATTTTTATCCTAGCATTCTTGTATGATAAAGTATTAACCAAATGTGTTATTAATTCACAGGTGCAGAAGAAATTACAATCCCTGTGCCATGGGGTCACATAAGCGGTCAGTCAATTTTTAAGTGTAGTTTTTTTATAAGTTTTAGGATGAAGAAAATTTCAAAACCTTTAGGTCTAAAAAAATATGATCAAAATTTTTAATGATAAATTTAGGTCAATTGTGGGGATCAATGGAACAGCAACCAATACTGGCATTGCATGGCTGGCAGGACAACTCTGGAACTTTTGATAATTTGATTCCTTTATTACCTGACGATGTACATGTACTTTGCCTGGATATGCCTGGGCATGGTTTGTCTTCCCATTACCCAAAAAGTCAGTATTATTACCTCTACTGGGATGGGATACTACTGATCCGTAGAATTGTGAAATACTTCAAATGGAAGAAGGTTAGTGAGTGGCCTAACGTTAGTGCTTTATAATTTGCTGGTCATCTTTTGATTGATGTAACTTTTGTTATATCATTTCATTATGCAAAGCAAAAGTAGTGACTCTAATGTGTAGCATACTTATTTCATAGTTCATAAAGACTACTATTTATATATTTAAATGTATATCTTACTAATTATTTTATTATTTATCCTAGATAAAATTACTTGGACATTCCTTAGGTGGATCAATAGGATTCTTATACGCTGCAGCCTTTCCTCATGATGTAGACATGCTTATTAGTATAGATATAGCAGGTCCTGCTCTAAGAAATGTAGTAAAACATGTAAATGAGACAGGTGTTGCAGTTGATAAGTTTTTATCCTATGAGAAACACGAGAATGATACTGTTCCTACCTATGATTATGATGAAGCTCTTGATATAGTAGAACATGCCTATCATGGCTCTGTAAATAAAGAAAGCGCAAAAGTATTAATGAAACGTGGTATACGTCCCGCCTGCGATGTTGATCGGTATTACTTCTCACGGGATCCACGATTGAAGGTAACAAATGTATAATTATTTCAAAGTTACTTCAGTCAAATTTGCAAAATGGTATGTGCGATAATATTTATATTAAATCTTTTAGACCGTCGAATTGGGCATATCAGGAAATTTGGATTTACTGCTTGAATACGCATCGCGAGTAACATGTGCTTATCTCAACATTCGCGCTTTGAACGGATTGAAGTTCGAAGATCCAAATGCTTACAAGATGATCGTAGATAGAATAAAATTAGGTTCCAAAAAATTTGAGTACCACGAAGTCGAAGGGACTCACCACGTTCACTTGAACAATCCCGAAACTGTTGCGCCAATTATCAGCAACTTTCTAAGTACTTAATGATAAAACAGCTTAGCATTAAACCGTAACATCGTATTATAGTTGTTTGGTTAAAAAATTAGTTACGTGAAAGCTATATTAGCTATACAATGCTAATTTACGTTGTATTAGATTATGAAGCAGATGCCAATTCTTTGGCTTTTCTTACATTGCCTCTAAATTTTTGATGATTTACATCAGATGGATTGAATTTAGAATAATTGTAGAATTCTATATCGATGTATTTGCCACGGGAGTGTACACGCACAAATATTATTTATTGAAAGTATAATACTTTAGAAATAGCAACTGGACGATAGATTACATTTTTTTTAAAGACAAGCGAAAAGAATTTACATTTTCGTTTTTGTAAATACTAGTCTTCCATTGAAGAAGAAAAATAGCATTTCTTGTTCTAGTTAATATTCAATTTGTGCTGCTTCCATTTGTTTGACTGTGCGTCATAAGTTAAAAATAAACTCAATAGTAGAAAATGTTATTCTCTACAGTAACATAACAACAGTCTTCGATGAATTAAAATGATGCACTAAATTTTTTTTTTAATGGACATTGCGCTTATCTGACCAGAGTGATAACGCATTAATATGTCAATAATGTGCTGCAGGAAACTTTACTGGTTTATGTGTCCACAGACAACAGAACAATAAAAAAAAGCTTTGAAGCGATATTCGCTATCATTATGTTTTTTTTTGTGTTAGAATTTCTTTAAACAATTCTTAAAGAAGTAGAAAAATATTCCATGGCGGGTTCCACGCGTATTTATACATAAATTTATTGTTTATAATTTATGGGAATAAATAAAAGAATTATAAGAATTAATTGATCGCTTAATTTTACCCCGCAGAAAATCCTTTTACCGATTCTAACGTGTTCAGGTGTTATGAAACAATGCGCTGCCACCGAGACAAACTTACAAAAGAAACGATGTATAGCAGAGATAATGAAGCTGTTGATACAGATGTTTTTAAGCAACGTACAATGCTTGAACTGAAAAAGTTCTTATGACGCGTTTACTCAGTTGCCAGTAATGATGCCACGTCGAAATAAAATAAAACTATCTATTAAGACTTTATCCGTTCCAGTTATTACGTGTCAGTTCTTTCTAAATTTTTGATCGGCATAGAGCGATTAAGGTGAAACGCATTTAGAACGTGTGTTCTTGCCTTATCGAGAAGTCAGTAAACGAAGATCGAGTAGCAACCAGCCGGTTAAAACATTTCGTAGATAATCAGAATTCAAGGCGACTCGGCAAAGTAAATATCGGTAACTGTTCCGTGCGATAGTACATATCTTCGAACGTTTCAAAGTAATATTATCGCAATATTATATGCGAATAATAATGGTAACACGTTCCAATGAACCGGTAAAGAGCAGCATTCGAATTTTTTCGTTTGTACTCGTGGGTGGAATTTAACGCGACGATATTACACGGAGACTTTTTGTCGAATTATTGGTTTAGGTTGTTATCAGGCAGCTCCTGAAACGAACTTATCCTATCGTACATACACGTTCTGCGTGTCAGTAATTACGAGCGACGATAATGCTGTCGCACGTAGAAAACGAACTTGAATATTCCATTCCGCCAGGTGAATACGGTTTGCAGTTGTCAACGTGTTCTCCTTTCGTATTCCTGGTGGAACGATTCGTCCTCTTGTGTAGTAAAAAATTTCCATCGTCGCTGCATCGATTCGCTGTATCGTAAGTATGCAATTTTCTTTGTAATACAAAATTACGTAACAATCAAGATAGTGGTTTCGGGATCACGGAATCATCCGTTCTCATAATTGTGTCTGTGTAATGTTTAATTTACAGATTTTTCTCTTCTTTTACCGTCAGGCTAATCTCGCCGTTTCACTTATCGGTCTGATCCATCGATCCCAACGATCAACAAACTTTTCACTTGAAAGTTTGTTCGTTCGGCTCGAGTTATCAGATCGTGGAAGAACATACTTCACACGACGAGATACAATTGGCACGCTGTTATGAAATATCAGACCTTCGACTTTGCTTTTGGAAATGTCTTCTGTACACTGCCGCGCGTTTCTCCAATTCCCGATCCGTTGGAGTGTAAGCTGCGTAAGTCCTCAATCGTGCTTTCGCAAGTTCCAGATCCTGTTAAAAAAATATTTAATTTATTTATCGTATTTCTCTTTAACGATAGCGTTATCGCGATTGCATTCCATGTAATAAGAATAAAAAATCCCCGATGCCTTTGCTGTCCACGTCATCCATAACTAATACAGCGGAAGACATTACAGCGTTTCTTATTTTTAGCGATACTGTACCTTCAAGAATTTCCGATTACGTGCCAAGGATTCTTCTGAATTTATTTGAAAAATAGGTGTTAGAATATTTTCCATGTGTTTCTCGTGTAATAATTTTTCCGAAGCAACCTTGTCCGCGTAACCATTGTCGGTCTGCATCGTCATCGTTATTATTTATGACTTTTAATACTCACATATTGTCGTCCTATTTTACTTAGCCATAATTTTCAGTTCTATGTTGGTGTAAGTGATGCGAGTTATGCAATTTAAAACGCATTACAATGTTACATACATATGTGTATAAATGCAAACGGTCCTTCTGTTGCTTATTGTTTTGCTTTTTTCATGTTTCTCGGACGACGGATTAATCGATATTGTGAAACAGGCGTTGAAGATGGATGAATTAATTTGTCGGCTGCGATTGATTGTGTCCTTCCATTATTTTTTATTACCTTATTTATTTATCAAGCTATAAACAATCAAGAAAATTATAGCAAAAAAATAATGCTCTTTCGTATCTAAAATGATAGTGTATTTCGATTGATTCTCTGTACACGTGGTACCTGGTTTCTATGGAAATATTGTACTCATGGCAATAATCAATATAGACGCCCATATTGTATGCCCAAGCATTCGCATATGCAACGCACACGTTTACTTTAAAGGATGAAGGAATTTTTATTAGACTCTCGTGTTACTTAAATAAATTATATTCAGCAGATTGATATTAATCCTAAATATGAAATGTCCTTATATTTCCAAGTGTCTGCAAAATGTATCTATGTTTCAATAATACATTTTACTGGGTGATCATAAAATTAATTTTTCTTGAAATCCTTTTTAAATGGTTCACTCATTCTTCTATGGTTTGAGTTGTTGGCTATAATAGAATATATTAAATCAAAATTACACTTTAATTTAAGGAGCAGAACAAGATTACGATACTTACCAAAATGTATATGTGACTCGGTATCGATCGCTCGATCACTTCCGAAATCCGCGCTTTACTTACTTTATACTCTTCGTCTAGAGATCATAAAAAAAGAAACTTAAAATTTTAAAAATCAAAGAATAAACATTACAATATATTGTAAAAATATTACCTGACGGAACAGCTAAAGACAATGTTGGAAGTTGTACAAAACCAGCTACAAGAGGACGAAGTATCCACTCAACTTTTCTTTCATTTTTGGGTAGTATATAAATGTCCACCTAACATCGATTGTATAATTGACCACTATGAAATACAGTTTTATATTGTTATAGAATTACGTACTTGTTTCTGGCCAGCAAACATAAATGCGTCGCTAGCTTCCATGATTAACCGTAATTTGATCATATAATCCGAATGATTTTTTATAAAATATGATATAAGCAGCGGGGTTCGAACCCAGCCATGAGCTGGTAGTTTAGCTTCTAAACCGATTACTGCATCTTCGACCCATAGAGGTGCTAACGTTACACTGCTACTAGTTTCCAATGCATTCTCATGGTTAGCACTAAAAGCATGATGTAATGTTATTAAAGTGTTCTACTATAATAGCGTTTCACATAATGACTGTTTACCGTTTCCACTTAATTGTATATACTCCGGTGCTAGTAGGTTGTTCACTACCAGCTTTTGGTATTAAACAGTACGAGTCTGTTCCCGTTTCACCATCAGTCAGTGTAATACCAGCTAGAACGGATACCGATTGATCTGCACCCTCTCTCGCTATGGAATCACCCTGTATAATAACGTAATATTACAATAATGTAAAGTCAAAGTTTTAAATCAGAATACAATGTACAAATACTATTTACAAGCTCTATAGAAGTACTGATAATATTTATAGGCCATGGGGAGACACAGGAAATGTGCGGCATTATTATAAAAGGTTCATTAATGAAACCTTTTGTCATCGGTTCAAACAATGTTGTATAAAACATTGTCGATACTTCAAACGGTTTTGTGACTGATAACGAATACGTCAATTCTTTAGTTCCTTCTATTTCCTCAGTCTTCGAATATTCAGCCTATAATAATAAAACTATGTGTATATTATACGCATTTGCTTAAAAAAATGTTTAAACTAATTTTTACCTTTATGTGGATATTTCTATCGCCAACTTTGTGTGCTCTTAAGTATACCGTATGATTGGAACTACAATTTTTTTTTAGTTCTTCGATTGGTATTGATATTAGCGATTGCTTGTTAAGCATTGTCAAACTTAATTCCGCTAAAAATCGATTAAAATTAATAAAGTCTGTTTAGAGTTATACAATAATCTACAAAACATTGTTACGAACATACTCGATTGTTCAATTGCTCCATCAGAAACTAACGATACATGTAACATTGCGAATGATAAATTTTCATTAGCGGTAACAGATATTTGAATAGGAAACCATTCTCCTAAGAGTGCCGGACTGTTGGATTCTGCGCTTATATTGAGACTAGATTCTTCTTGTTTGATCTCTGCAGTGACTAGTGGCTGTATTAACTCAAATTCTCCTCTGCTGTTGTAAATACGTAATGTATCAACTTTTTAAAAATACGTGCCCTTAGAAACGTTTTGTTTCAAACTTACCGCAACTGGTGTATTTCGGGATATAATCGACTTAACAAATTCGTTTCCCTTTCCACAGCCGAGAACTTCAAAATGATACAACAAACGTTATAGTTGCCCATGTATAAAGAAATAGTAGTGATATGTATTTTGCTTCCATCAGTAGTTAGCGGTAATTCGAATTGATACAGAAGTTTTTTCATTTCTTTCGCATTAAAAGTAAGATTACAGTTTGCAGCATTAGTAACTGTAAATTCTGACGAGTATCCGGGGCTACTAATTGATATTAATACTTTTGAAAATTCTACGTTACCACTGTACAAATTCCTAAAAGTAAAATCTTATTAAATTAAAAGTCTCGATTTTTTATGTTTATGCAAATGTGGTTTGAGGATATATTACCTGATAATGACTTCTACGCTAACTAAAGAATTAAGAGCATATTTTGGTTGCAAAAATCGCGCCTTAACTTCTACAAATGAGCTCATGTTATTGTCATCAATTGTGAAAACAAGTGGTTCTACTTTATTAAGCTCTGTTTCCCACTTTTCCAGTGCTGGAAGTTTCACATCGTCAGGTAAGTTCGGCTCCGGATTCGGAGGTTTCTTCTGTGGTTTCCGAGAAATATTTGAATTCGTTATAAATTATTGTGCGCAACGATCTTGATCTACAGGCTCGTCTTACATTAAGTATATTTATGATGTTGTTGTACACTGTAGCTTTGTAATCTTCCGAGAACGTGGTGGAGGGTTCCAATGCTTCAAATGCTAATGTGATGTAGTCTTGAATACTCGTGGATAGATACGCCGCTCTCAATGCATTTTTTAAGATATTTGTAATTAAGACAGGCCACCGTTCCCCGTGATATTCCCACAACATGTGCATCAATAATCTGGCCAATCAAATTTTATGATTTTGATGTTAAGTTATGAAAATAGTCTAGAGGGAATAATGTTAGGATCAATCAATTTTGACTTATGAGTGATATCAAGTCTTGTAGGTGGTTTCCAAATGATTTTGTTTTTATCGTTTTTCTCGTTATAGAAGTAGGCCAATTCCAACTTACGTGAGTACTTTTCCGTAATCCTTCGAATTATAATACTCTTCAGCCATTTGTACCACTGAAACAAGATCATACTATTGTATTACAAAAATAACATGTTTATAAGAACAAAATTTTTAAATAAACATTCTGTACCTAGTACCCTTCTCATTCTTGGGCACCTGTACATTTTGAATTGGGAAATTGCATTTCCCAACCAGGTAATAATTATTTTCTGAAAATGAAATACAGATTATGTATGTCTAATCGCATTTTAAACAACATGAATAGAATATTTCTTCCGAAAGTGTTGCAGATTTACGAACGATTGACGAACGTCTTACCGAATGGTCTACCATTTTTTCTTTATACTGTAAAGCCTGTATGGCAATTGTTTCTTTCGCTGAATCTGCAGGTTCTGCACTCAATTTTTCTGGACGCCACGGCCGTTGCCCATAGAATTCCAATTTATCTTCTCCAACCAGCGGATCTGGATCTGGATAACTATGAACATTCTAAAATAACACATAACTGTAAGCTGATGCATTCAAAACTTCTATATAAACATGTGGAAGTTATAATAATTCACATACTTGACATAGTTCTTTGCAAGCAGATTGTCTTAAGCTTGCTTGCTGAGCTGCCAACTGAAAATAATACCCAGGGTGCTGAATCTGAAGAGCCGGAAGTCCCTGTCGAACAGCTTCATCAAATAGCTCAGCAAATGTAGAGAACTGACTGCACATCCATGCATGATGTTCAAAAATGAGTTCCTTTGGACCAATCATCAGCTTAAATCTGTGTTATAACATTTATTTTTGTTACAGTGTTTATTACTTACTATATTTCGATTATAACTTTGATTTCTGACCTGTCTGTATGGTGCCTAAACTGTACTATGGCTTCTTTAGCGATATTTAAATTAAATAATATTTTACATAGTTTATAGTTTATGAACCAAGCAACAACTTTAACTTCCATTGCATTCATGTCTTTCATTTTTATTTCAGACAAATTATTATATGCTTGCTCATAGTGCCTGTACAGAAATTTTGATCTTTTGTTACAAAGTATCTATACATTAATATTTTGTAACTTACTTTCTTGCTAAATTTAGATCTTGCTTGAGTTCGTTCAAAAATGCCATCTTAAAGTGGTGACGTACAAATAAGTGTTGATGCACAGTTTTATCAAGTTGATCTCTGTGGCCTTTGACTGTTTTATATTCGAGATGATAAAAATTTTGGGCTAGATCGAACAATGCATTTTCCAATCTGCACATATATGTATTTAAATAAACAATATTAAAGGTGAATTGACATGACTGAAATTTTTAATTACCTAGATGTGTAGCCTAATAAATGATTTCCATGTGGTAGAATGTATAATAATTTTGGTGGTAGCTCGCATGCTCCACAAACAGCTGTAGCTCTCTCAGTAGCCAAAGCATCTTCGGAACCTGGTGGAGGCTGGGTACAGTGTTGTATAAGTACTACAGCTATTTTTGTGTTTCTACCTTCCAATGCATTCCTGAGGATCACAGAAAATTACAAATAGACACTGGATACAAAGAAGAACATTATATTTAAAGTAATTGTTACCTAAGTGTTTGTACTTTAGAAGCACATTCCATTTTTTTATCGTTCCATTGTGGATCGTTCCAATCTAAATCATAAAATACAACAACTACTGCTGGAATTTCATTGAGGTATTTATTCATCCAATTACGCTTCAATATTCCTTTGGGTTTGTACCATTCATACAAATTACGCTGTAATACACGATCAATTAATATGCTTGCATTTGCAACTTACATGAATCATATTTGATAATGTTTACCTTGGGTTTTACTCTGGGGAATTCATGCGTGGGACTTAGTAATTTAAACTGGATCACAGAATTTTCTAATCTTCTGTTATTACTAAACGCATCCCAGATAGAACGATGCACAGAATTTCCAATATCTAAGCCAGTTAAGCCAATAAGAGCCAATGGCTTGGTGGTTAATTCTGATGGTAACTCAAACATAATTTAGTATTGCCTGCAAAAACAATAATATTTCATCTATAAAAACGCTAGTAATGATAAATGCGAACCGATGAATTTTTATTCTGCTTAATTCTAAACATTAATCTCAAATTTCTTCGTTCGATATTAAATTATATTCCCGAAAAGACATACCTATTCTTTTCGTCAATGCACTACATCGAAGTTACAGTTAAATTAGGTTTAATGTACAATGGAAACGACAGTGACTGATGTACGTGTGTGCAATTTGACAGTTTAGGTTATGTACTACTATGTGATGATGTTGTGTAGACGATTAGTGGCGTCATCTAGAACAATTATCGCTCTAATGACATTTGTAAATTCGATATGCGATGTGCTTATATCGAAGTTACTATTATCTCTACCGTAACGAAATCTTATAACATAAATTTTATAAAAACGAGAAACTTAAAAGGGATGATAAATTAAAATTAAGTAACTTGTGTTACATGTAAGTTAGATATCAAAACCTTTTATATATTAATTCGCCCTTTCTAAGGCATGAAGTTTGACTTCATTGATACAACGGTACTGTTACAATTATTCAGATAGCTTTATTCGCAGTTTCTGGGAGAAATTGTTATACAATGTCGGAAGCATTTAATAATTCTGATTCCCCATCTTCTTCCACAGGATTCTGTTTGCTTGTGGAGCCGGGAGAATTTAATTTCGTCGGTTCAGGAGTCAATCGAACCGTAGTACCGTGTCTGCTATAATCTTCGATTTCTCCAATTGGTCGTTCGATGTCTTCCTCTACGTTCGTCCTGCATTTATTCTGCAATTTCAAAGAAAATTCGATTCAAACTTGTTACTCTCTATTATTTTCAGCCCGTTGACCGATTTTCACTTTTGATTTTGATTTAATTATTTTCAGTCCGTTCACTTTACAGGATCTTTAAAAGAGTACGCAATTTTTTAAGCGGAAAGTCAAGGTCTTCTCGGCCTGACGAAACCAAACCAGATGTTTTTATGTGAGGTCGTTTAAAGGATACACTTTTCTAGGTCAGTGAACCCATTCTGACGTCGGCTGCGATACCATGAAATCAAAAGTAAGTTGTTCCATTCTAAAAAGGCGAATGACCTTGACTGCTTATAGAATAAATCATTTTTTTCGATATTTAACTCAAAAATGTTTGCAGCTTCAAGATTTTAGCTTCTTTTCTTTTTTTGGAATTCGAGTTGCCGAGGTTCGACTGTACTTTAAATTTCAATAATCAAAAATAATTTAATTGAATTTTTTACCTGAAGAATTTTAAGTAATTCTTCGCGAAATTCTTTGCTACAGGACAAGTATATAAGAATGTGAACAGCGTAATTGCAAAGCTCGGCAACCACGGCGAACCCGCGGAATAGATGGTAGCCTACATCCAGGGTCTCGTAATTATTATACAAAAACGGGAGTACGAGCGACGGTATCATAGTCGCTACAAAACACACCGCCATGACCGACATCAGTGCAGCAAGGTGCTGTTCTTCTCTGAAACATGATTTAACGTGGATAAGAAAATTGATTACCCAAGTACATGCAACGGCTATTAACTTTCAAAAGGGTGGCCTATTATTTCGATGATGTTTTACTGAGTTTTAACGTTACTCGCGTTGTACAGGGTGAGACCCGAGGAACGGAGCACGCCTAGCCGATTTCGTTCAGCCGGAAGATGTCGAAAAAGATGTCGGATATAAAAAGAAATTGCTGCAATAATACAAACAGGTTCTCCGATTTTGATAAAAACTTTGGAGGTCGCTCGTATACTTTTTATTTTTTTACACGATCGCATACATATATATATATATATTTTTTACCACGATTCCGTGATGTAAGACTTATTTAAAGAAGAGATCGCAGTTTTGAAAAAAAAAGTATCTTAATCTTCGAATAACTTCGAATTCATTTTCTCCCGAAGATTAAATTAATTTCTATTTAACGATTCCTTGTTATTTCTTTTTTTTATAGTTCGTATCGGATCGATTTGGAAATGTCGTTAAGGTCGGCCCAAGGTCACACGGAACACGTGCCACGGGTTTTTTAGTAGCAGAACGACCTTGATTCTTAGCGCCGTTAGTGAAAGGGATTTAAGGTAGCCGGGTATGTATTACGCGAGATATAATGGAGGGTGCACTCAACCAGTGCAAACAGGAGTTTCGAATTTCACACCATTCGAGAGTGCGTCTCCTTTCCTCGCTACACCCTGACTCACAACCGACTGTACGGTACCTGTATCCGCGATTTCGTGTCAACAACGACGTATCGGGCAGATTCGCGGTGCGATACTTGTCGGAGACCGTTTGGAACTCCCTTTTCTTTGCATTCAACTGTAGAAACCGTTTGACGACCACGCTGTTCAATAGAAGTAGGATCAAGGTCGGACAAAGCCGCACCGCGATCTCCATGATCCATATGTACGCTTGCCACACCGGATGCTGGGTAACGGAAATGTTCTCCTGCAAGGTGAACTGAATACCCGCACCCTCCGGCTGTTCGTGCAGCATTCTCATTTTTGTCAGCGGAGCACTGATCTATAGAATGGTATTGATCGATATTAGGATTACCGTTTCGCACTTCGTCGATCCGAAGTTGTGCAGAAACCTAGATATTGTCTTTGATTGTTAAACAAGCCTCTGCACAATTCGGTTCTACTGAATTATCGTTAATTCTTCCTTCCAGAAGGATTGTACTACCGCGAATCCGACGATGAACGAGCATAGAATGAAGGAGCGGACATTCTTCCGCGCGTTTCGGCTTCGAATGCGAGGTGGGAAGAAGATGAAAATGTATCGATCGAGGATCAAGCATGTCATTATCAGGATACTCGCTACGGCGAAAATGTTCACTGCCACCAACTCCATATGAGCGTGGTAAAACGCGGACGGATAATTGTTCTGCATGCCGTAACCCAGCCGGACAACTAAAACCGGACACGTTCGCGATTGTAGTATGACATTCACTTTTTACAAGACTTCGTCGTAGTACGTACATATCGGTATCCATGATACTAGAACGCCGACGTGAGCAAGGGTTATTCCTTTCAGATACAGATAAGCGACGCCGCGAAAGAGCGGCGTGGACAACACTACCAGTATCAAAACATTTCCAAAAAGACCGATGGCCACGATCGTCGGTATTACTATGCGGTAAATGACTCTTAACAAAGGCGCGGCTTCGTGCGGAATGCTTCTGTTTGCATTGGCGGCGCCGGTCCACGTAAAGTTCTCGTTCTCGCAGCACAGGAGAGTTCTAAAACATGTAACAGTCGTTGAAGACCATTGCGAAAAGAAATCGCGATGCTGCAACACACTGTTAAATATTCAAGAGGTGCTTCTTCGTTCGTGGAACCAAGAAATCCGGTATTTTCTTTCTCTGAAGAAGAACGTACCCTTTCAAAACTCCCGTTAGCATAATGAGCGCGTATCAAACGGAACTGTTTATTCGATCGGAGACCAAGGTGTATTGCAGCTTGGAATTTTCTATGGTCGCCGTTGAGATCGGTTTACGCGCGATTAGGAATGTATGTTTATCTCGCGTGTCTTGCCGCCCTCATTGATAATTACTCGGGCCGTGAGCGCGTGGCGGGTGCACAACAAGTTCTGCGAGATCCATCTCCGATGAACACACCACCGGGTTTTCCTGCGAGAAAACCGATATCGCGCATGCTCCCGCCACCGTTGACTTATTGTTGTAGCCGAAGTATATTTACTTCAACATTATAATTATATTCCGGCGCCCTTCGTCCAGCTAACTCGGTTAAAGATGCAATAAAAGCACGGCCCTCGAATAAAACTGATAAACTCACCGCGACCGCGACGCCGTGCCGAGGACGCTATGCGCCCCGGGACAACTGATAATTGAAACGGACCACACGGAATATTTGAAAAGGACACAGTCCCGCCGGAATAAAACGGTCCCGTCGATGGAAACTGTAAATTAGTTGAATACCTTCACTTTCTCCGTGCTATTTCCTGAACGGGACGTCTGCTTAATAGATGAGCTACAGATTGCTAAATATTAAGCCTTAAGTGGGGTCAACTGGTATAAATTCAAAGTGAGGAGTCTGTTCCTCCTCTGCTCGCCTCTTAATTTGTAAGCAATTCACGCCGGCTAGTTCTAATGAGAATACAGTCATCATGAAGACGAACCTGATTTTCTGGTAATGGAAAAAGCTTTCGCTGAGAGATGCCGTCTCGTTCTTGAGTTAATTGTTTGTTCTTTCTGTTTAGGGCGGTGCAGTTTGTCAACCTTTGCATCGTTTCGTCGACCATTATACTTCCACCAGCTAAGTTTTCCATCGGCAACGGATTACCTGATGGGGAAAGATATTCAACAGCAACGTTTGCAGAATCGAACGAGACAAGAACGGTGGATGCGATCGAACCTCCGCGGGATACGGAGGCTACGCTGTTGAAAACAAATGAAACGGAAGCGGATACAACTGAATTAAACATCCCCATGCATATTAAAGAAAATGTTGAAGAGGATGTAACGACCGAGTTGCAGACCAACGTAACGACTCCCCTCGAGGAATCTCCTTACGACGTTCCTGTGAATATCCATGAGACTGAAGATCTTACAATTAGCGACGAGGATGCGGACGCAGCTGGGAATAACAATGATACTTATACCGAAAACATACGAAACGATATGAACTACACGGATGTAAATCGGGGACCGTTGCAACATCCGAGGACGGAATTGCCTCCAGCACCAAAGTTGACGCCTGTTGAAACGCAGAAAGAGAAAATCCGGAATTCTTTGAGAACCGTTAACCTTACAGCCATGGGAGATTATAAGACGAAGAAAGGTCGATTAACGATACCGATCCAACGTTTCCAGCAAGACGACGAAGAATCGGATGTACTGGACTTGATACGCGAAGTAAAATTCTTCGAGAGTCATAGAACAGCACCAAAACGGCCAGACCTGCTCCTAAATATACCGAGAAGGATTTACTCCGCTCCTTCCGAGGCGGTAGTTTTGACCAAAGGCTATTTTAATACGAACCTTCAACCCCTCTCGGCGGCCAGGAGGTTTTTTGAAAAAATGAGCGATCCCGCGAAGCAGAAAACGTTATTAGAGACGGCTCTCACGGCCGATAGAGTATCCGCTCAAGCGACCAACGAAAATGCAAGCTCAGTGAGCGAACTTGATGTGGCACAGCGTGACGATACGTCGATTAGAAATTTATCGCACCCGGAAGACGTCGATGATGTGAAACGAGTCGCTCGCAGCCATGCCTCCGATCCCAATGAAGAGCTTAAGGATGATAGAAGATCGAAATCTTCGTCCCCGAGAGACAGAACGGAGAATCAGGTTGAAGCCGAGGCTGTTCCTCTGAAGCACTTCAAGAGGCCGCCGAGGGTTTTGCCTTTCAGACATCTTTCGAAGGAAGAAACCGATACGAATAAATTCGCGAACTCGAAAGAGCGGGCCATAAGTTTGTTCAACAAGTCGAACGAGGCAAGGAGGAAACAGGTATCTCTTCTCGTCAACAGAAGCGACTCGAATTTGTCGAGAATTAATTCAACGAAATCCAGCTACTCGACCACCACCGAACAAACCGAAACCGAAAGCGGCAGCTTGGATGGCAGAGTAAATTTATTGATCGAGGAGAATGTTCCTGGATCGTTCGACGCAGTTCCGGTGGATGTAGAAGAGAAAGTAAATAAAGATGCGTGATAGAATAACGGCAGACTGGATTCGTTTAATTGTAAGATGTAAGATTATAAGATGTCGATTGGCTAATGTACTAAAACGGAAGCACCGTGTTCTTTTTTTAATATATCGAATGAATATTAAAAATGGACTGGCTCTCATCTTCTTGGTATACGTACGATGTGTACGATGCAGAAATTTATTCCCTCTTCAACCTTCACCTTTAGATGCTATATAACATTAACTTTCACAGTCTAGACAAGAAAAAACGCGTAAACAACAGGGCAAAAAAGTGATTATGTTCTATTATTAATCTGAAAAGAATCTTCGACCAAGATATTCTATTTTTTCGCTGACAATAAACTGCGTTCGGTGGAATTTTTAGATTTATATTGATCTCTGTGTAAGAACGTTGTTCTATTAAATTCCTATGTGCAATTAATTGATAACGGTCTTTATGTATTGATAACGCGTTTGATAATTAACATTAGTGAAAGATAAATTATTAGATGTTAAATATCGTATGTAATACGTATACATAAATATTGGGCAAAGATTTATCACTTGAAACAATGTAATTACATTGGCCAAGGTTTTTGAATTTTGTGTCCGTCAGGTTGGCAATTCGTGAGCATCTTGCGGTAAAGAAATTTGAAATTTAACGGACGAAAAGTGATCGGTTGCAGTACTACTGTCTAATGGATCATTCTGATAATAGTTTAAACAAAATGACCGAATTTAAGACGCCAACGATGAAAAAGTACAAAAGTAGACTTCAAGATAATCCAGAATTACAAACGCCCATTAAAATACCGGCCTCGCCGTTCTTACAACAGATAGGTTATGGATGTGGTAAAGAAATTTTTCTGTTTGTGGATCAAGCAATTTTAAGTATTATTTTACTGAAAGAAATGCGCTGTCAGGTGTTAGCGTGTTTTCCTTGGAAAGATCGCCGAAAGTGGGTTTTGCTCGGTCACCATGGGCAATAAAGAAAAGAAATCGGAAGATTCACCAAGACAAGATTTACGATGAACGTATTCGATTCGAGGCGGAGGTTCTTCGCAAATTAAATCATCCAAATATCGTCGGTTTCCGAGCATTCACCGAAGTTTCAAATGGCGAACGAGTCGATCTATGCCTCGCAATGGAGAGATTAGATGCTTCTCTAGGTATAAACATTATTTACCAATTATTTCCATAAACTGCAAAGCATATTGATTAATCCCATATTTTTAGGTGACAAGATAGAACAGAAACTCGATGCTGGCGAGGATCAGTTTCCAGCTAAAGATATTATCAAAATAACGTATGAAATTGTAAAAGGATTACAATACTTGCATCATACTGCACATATTTTGCATGGCGATATAAAAAGCTACAATGTGCTGATTTCTGAAGATTATAATAGAGTTAAACTTTGTGACTTTGGGGTATCGGTGCCTCTTACAGAATCTTTAGAAATGGATACCTCAAAAGGGGACTTCACATACGTGGGAACTGAGAGTTGGACCTGCCCTGAAATAATACATGGTAATATATCTATGTTGCTACCATAAATACTGTCTTGTTCCCATATTAGATGATAATGTTTGTTTCAAAGTAAGAAAATTGCTATTATCTCTTCTTCGTTAGAAATGTTTGCTTGACATCGCTTAGTGCTAGACTTGTCAACCCATTTGAAAATAATATCAAACTGAATAACATACCTGATACAATGTATGACAAAAGCTGAACTCGAGCCTTTGCCTTGGATTGGAAGGAGACTGTATTCACCTAATTAGTAATTGAAATCTGTATTAAATATGTATTTTATTTCTCAGAGGGTGGACCAGTGACGAACAAAGCAGACGTATGGGCATGTGGTTTGGTTGTTTGGGAAATGATATCTCTGTCAATACCTCATGTAGAAAATAGTGATACATGTGACTGCAATACTGATGATTCAATGACAGACACAGACATGGAAAACAGTATAAATGCTACAAAATGTGATGAGAATATGGATGACAGTGTTATCTTTCTTGGAGAAATAAGAAATCCAACATTTGGTGGGTCGTTGTATAGATGTAGGGTGAAGTTCTCTTTGAAGTTTTAAACTTGATTTTAAATTGAACTACTTTTTAAAACTTCAAATGGAACACTCACTGCTTGAAGAAACTTTTAAAACATAAGTACATCAAATAAAATACATTAATAATTACAGGTACACGTCCTCCATTACCTGCTATTCAACTTGGAAAAGAATATAATCATGTGCTTGAACTATTTTTTGCTTGCACTGCCATGGATTATAAATTTAGACCTAGTGCAATAGGTGTTGTTAAATACTTTGAAAACTACATATACAAAGGCAAGGTGTGATGAAAGGTTTTACAGTTATTATAAATATTACTTATTATTAACTACAGACAATTTTATTCTGCTAACGATATTGCAATAATTATATTTTTTACTTTTATACTAATTACATAAAATAAATACGAGTAACAAAATGATAATTATTACACTGAGGATGAGACAGATTTTAAGTTTTCTCTGAAACGAAACAGTTTGTTTGTAATCATATATACATATATTTTTTTTAAATATAATTGTAAATTCGTAATTTCAATACCTTTCTATATATATGACTACGTTTCTCGGATTTCTTGAGATCTACACGACCACTGTCAACATTAGTTGCAGTTTTTCCAGCAAAATATTCTACACTGTTCAACTGTTCTCCCTGTAGTGGAAGATTAAAGTTCATAGTTACATTTGCTCAAAATTCATTTAGCTAGTGTAATTTTACACTTACCTGTTTGTCAATTAGAAATGATATTTCGGTAAACATATCTCTTACTTCTGCAATAGATTTTTCCAACTTTACTAAATCATCACGTCTACTTTGTAAATCTGTTAATTGTTGTTTAGCAATTCTGGTGTCCTCTAAAATCTATCGATTCAAATAAGTTACATCTATTTATTTACAATTAAAAAATAATAACGATACTTACATTATCAACGAATAAACCATTATCTCGAGATTCGAGTAAACTATCCAATTCTTCACTTGTAATTTGCTTTCTAACTGAAAATTTGAATAGAATAATGTAAGTATTTTTATGAGAAAATACACTACAATACACATACAATATTTTATGAAAAAATTTTTATTCGGAACATTTCAAAATGTACGTACTTAAATTTTTTTGTTGTTTTAAAAGTAATCGACATTTTTCGTGGTATCTTAGCATGCAATTGTTGTATTCTTCCATAATATTTGAGAACAGTCTTATCATCGTTGTATATTGTAATTCTGTAATTCGTAAATGCGCGGGTCTATCGGCCATATTTAAATCATCTAAAGGAGGAATTCTTTTTTCCATCTCTACAAAAAAGGATTGAAACACATTTATTTTTTTAACATAAAAATGGTTCAATATTCAAACTACAACCAAAATTAGAAAAACTCTGCGCAAAAAATTAAGCAGAAGATATGAAATAAAATTTTTTTATTTTTCTGAAGAAGAAAATGTTATGAAAACATTCATAACATTTTATGTTTTTAATGTACTATACTTTGGAGAATTACATTTTTTTAAATTTTATCATAAATATCGGAACACCATGTATGTAATTTCAACATGTTTGTAACGCGCAGTTCAGAATTAACATTTCCTGTCTAAAATAGGACATTATTTATTCTTTGTACAATTCAATTTCCTTGATCCCACGTGACCTGATTCACGTGAAGTGATTTTACCCGCCTAAAATGTACTATACTTAATTGAAATGTTTTCTGCATAGTATGCTTTGATCATGCGACTTTTTTGTAAATATATGTAACTCATTGGAGTATTAGTTGCTTCGGATAATCGATAAATTGTTTACGTGATTTTTATCAGCACATGCATGGAAGTATAGTACAGAAACGCACGTATGTTTACAGAGTTGTCGATTGCATATCGCGGTGAACCTAATTGGTTAGTAAGTTTCCCGCTTCTGAATGGACGCCAGAGTCCTTTATAGAACTTCTCGTATTTCCAGCGAAATGTCCCGTGATAAATACTCGACAAAGTTTCCTGTTCGTACACACTATAATGGAGTTATAAAATCATTATCCATACGCATTCAGAAAATGATAACCTGAGGCCACAAGTTTTCCTTTATCGAATGATAAGTTAAGGTTATGTTTACATTTGCAAGATATATTTGAACGAAATTGATAATAATTGTAGGATTTCTTCTAAAATGATTTAAACCGGGCATCGTCGTCGTCATGGAGTCTTTAAAAATATTTGACGAATTTAAATTCAGTGATCTCAACGAAAACTGGATTCAATCCATTTGGGATACAGAATTTATGATTTACAATGAACCACCTGATGAGTACCTCATGTTCTTGGAAAGTGAAGATATGAGACTGCTTTTGCACGAGTCCTGTACCATTGTGAAAGAATGGCTGGCCTATGGTAAAGATCAGAATGATCTTGAACAGTGTTCAGAGATCTCCTGGAATACGTTGATCATAATGGATATAAAAGTGCGTGCTTTGTTAGCTGTATTGGGTTACATAATAAAGAGCGGTCAAGGTAAAGAAGCTGATGATGATTCTATACAATCCTGTCTTTACGCAACTAATTTATATTTTATACTTCTGGCTATTCCTGGTAGTAGTGCTTTTAATGTATTTCATCCAAACTTGTATCAACGTGCTATTGAAACGCTTAAAATAAACTCTGGGCAATTGCAGCCACTCGTCAAGAAACGCGCCAAACCAGCAAGTTTAGATGACTTTAATATAACAGACGAAATAGTAAATGATAACATTGTTCTTTCACCCAACGAAAAAGAGACGCTGACCAAAAATTTGAATATAATCGTTTGCAGCCTGATTACAATGATAAAATCATTCTGGTTTAAAGACCATGTGCAATCATTAGACATTACTGTCCATGGATTGCTCGAAGTCACAAAAATAGAAAATGATTGCACAGATCCTTATTGTTCTAGCAGGCAGAACGGTACTGTGGAAGTATCATTAATAAGAAATGCTTATGCAGCATTGCAAGAACTGTGTGATAATAGGCATGGGCCTGTTAAGGTTACTATAACAATCATAGCAAAATATATATTACCTCGTTTATTGTGTAGTTCAATGGATACACAATCAAGGTTTATTACAAATGTACGAGAATGTACTATAAATTTTTTTAAAGTTTTATTAGATATACACCAGAAAGATGCAAAAGTTGCAACCATTACATTAATACAACATTTGATGCTGAATTGTCCAGACAGACTCGAAGCACGCCAGAAACAAGCTGGTGTGCTGATAAAATTCTTTGGAATATGTAAGCAGAATGTCATAATCGAAGCCTTTAGAAACATAGTATTGTTAACACATCACAACAAAATACCTCTAAGGATATTTGCGCAAGAGATAATTGGTAAATTATTGATAGAATCGTTTTTGATTGACTGCAACTTGACTGATAGTCTGAAAGATGTAGCTAAAAGAGTTTTTGTTGCTGTTGTATTAAGTAGATGTATGGATTGCTCCAGTATGGTGAGAGGGAAAGCTATGGCAATAATTGCAGAATTCACAGAGTTCAATCATGAGTCAGACAAGGTAATATTTAAAACAATTTTTGAAGAATCTGAGCCTGACAAAACGTTTCACACATTGGAAGACATAAAAGATGCTTTATCCGAGGACACGGATCTGTTACCAGGTTCAAATGTTTTATTATCCATGCTAACAGAACGAATCGAGGATGAGAGAGCAATGACAAGAAGGAGTACATTACAGATTTTTAAGAATTTAGTTTTACTATATCCAAATTTGATGAATGAAACGCTACCTGTAATTAGCCGCCGTTGCAGGGACCCAACGTTAACCGTGCGACGATATGCTGTACAAGTTTTGTCTCAGCTTTTAGAGAAATTCTCGGACAATTCCCAACTCTTGGACGAATGGGTACAAACTGTTATTCCACAAATATTTGATGTTGAGATCAAAGTACAAGAAAGGGTGCTAGATTACTTACAAGAGTTATTGCTAAACGGGATAATATCTTCTAAAAATACTAACAATGTAACCAGCAATTTACCATGGAAAATTTTAAATACACTGTCCAATCTAAAAATGCGACGGCATTTAGCGAAAGCTTGTAACTTGTGGATGAAGAATGGTACCATCACTACTTCCGTAATAAAAAGTATACAGTCACATATTGGGACGACCAATAACATAGGTGCATGGATTTTATTAGCTGCATTAGCTGAAAGTAGTCAGTTACCAAATATGAGCAAATATATTTCCAACTACAAGGAAATCTTTGATGAGAACAATTTTTATACCAGTTTGGTTCTGCAAGTTTTGAAACATTCTTGGAAGTCTTTGGATAATGATGTTTTAGAAGCTCTTCACGTATACCTATACCAATGTCTACAGCAGTTCAAAATCAATTTTGGTTTAATCAGCGTTTCCTTGGATATTATACACAACGTAATACTGTTTTTAAATCCTGATACTGGTAGCAGTTTGTTGGAGTCTAATATGCTGAACTTGATCAAACTGTCCGAGACAGAAATCACGAAAATTTTTAAAAACGAGAACCAGTCTGTAGAAGTAGCACCATTCTATTTGAAAGCTATGTTCACTTTAGGATATGCTACACTTTTATGCACTTATAAAATTTCCCCATTAACGTTACGAATTCTGCAAGGAATTTTATTAGAGTGGGATGCACTGCCAGAAGCTATAAAGGAGATACAGGAATTACAAGCATCGGCGGTTGTCATTCTTAGCCAACAGGCAATGAGGGATCGCGAGGTCGCAAAAGAAGTTGTTCCAATATTCGGTAAACTGATGAGGCAAGAAACAAACTTGAGTTCTGTTTTTCAAATCGCTGTGAAAATAAATACTGCGAAAGCTTTGGCTGATATTTGCGTTCGATTCACTGCACTGGTGGAACCTTATTTATCAGATATGTGTGTTAGCATGAAGGACTCGAGTCCGCAAGTCAGAGAAGCTATCATGGTAATATTCATTCAACTTCTTCTCGAAGACTACATTAAAATTAAGGGTCCATTCTTCTTTCATATATTGACGATGTTGTCCGACTCGGACAATATGATACGCGAGTTAACGATCTTTCTTATAGAAGAGAGGCTTTTAACGAAAAATAAAACTTTGATATCACAACAATTTTTACAAAGCATATATCATTATAATAATTATCAATCGCAGCTCAAAATTTATGATCAGAGAATGCGCGAGAAAGAGAGGAAAGCGTTGACGCTTCCTGGAAAAAGAAACGAAGAAAAACGTAAAACGATATACGACTTCATGCTGGATCACTTGGATCCTCCAGGGAAGATAAAGTTGCTAGTAAAAGTAACTAGTCAAATACTCGGTGGAGTTTGCGCCGACTCGATCGACGTTAAAAAAGAAGAAGGAGCGTACGTTTTAAAAGATGCTTTATACATTATCAGTAATGAACGTTTGAGACCCGCGTCCTTAAACAAGCAAACTGACGATGATCAACAGGAAACTGAAGAATCGGTAGCCCAGCCGATTACACCTGCCGCCAGTGCAATAACTATTATCATCGAGGGAATGAAAAAGCATGGTTTAGAAGTTCTATTACCTGTGTTAATAAAGTTAAGAACAAAGTTATCTCTTTTGAAATCTCCACTAGAGAACGAAGTGAAGAAGCTTTTGGTTAAAACCTTTTCAGAGTATAACAAGGACCAATTATCTAATGTATATAGCGAATATCCAAATTTAGAGAAAGAAGTGGAACAGTTCAAGAGGTATATATATATATATATAAATGGGTAGTAATCAGAGGTGTTTGAAAATTAAAAAATGTCGGGTGGGGATAGAGCGGGACGGGTTGGGAATTTTATTCAGGATTCTTGAGAATTCTGAAATTTTCGACTCGACATTGTTGGATCTTTGCACATCTCTACTAGCAATACATGTTTTATCAACTGTTATTAATTATGTTTTGTTCTAGGCAAGTGGGAGAAATTGGTTGTGAAGATGAGAACTCTAGTGAAGATGGAGGTTCGCCATCTGACACAGCAAACCAAATAGGATCAGCCAAGATATCAGATCTAAGGACTTGTAACTTAAGCCCTACAGTTCTGTTGGAACGTATTTCAATCTCTCAACTTTTAAATATGAATAGTCCATCAGCCAGCACTTCCCTGCTTTTAACAAATAATACTTCAGAATGGCATCCCATTTCATCAACGCCAATTTTACGACCACGTTCACCCTCAGAACCTGGTCCTAGCACCAGTACACCGAGATCGTACGGCAGGTGCTTCGAGTATGAATTGAACAGCATGATTGACAACGTTTCAAAGGCTAGAAAGATAGACGTACAACGTAAAGTGATAGAAAGAAACATTTCTCAACTTCACGACGACAGTGAGTCTGACTAGGATAGATAAAACAAATAGCTTTTACTTATTTACTTTTATTTACGCTGCAATTAATAGGTAGATAAAGAAAGGAAAGGGATTACCTACCTCTTAATTTTTGTTGTATACGAAATGATGTTTGCGATATGCTATACGTACGAACTTCCAGTTCTTTTTGTATATCTGAAACACGCAAGGAATTAGCTAGCAGATAGGCACAACATTTGGTTTTTTTCACTTACCTTTATTCGTGTGTGACAACACGTTATTATATATATCCTTTACAATAGCCGTATTCTCTCTAATTAGCCGAATCAGCTCACGAATTTCTTCGACCTGTATTAATATGATTTATATGTCTACTGCCAATAATAAGAGTCTGTGATATTTGAACGGTGACTTAATTAATATGAGTGTACCTATGTGAATACGTACTTCATCCAAAACTTCCTTGAGTTTCTTATTTTGGGATATTTGGATGTGTACATCTTGTATAAACCTTTTACCAAATGCAGTGCTGTTAGTTTGACACTAAAGAAAAGTAAAAGGACATGTTATAGAGTAGTGTCTGCTACTATAATTAAACAATTAAACGGTCAGAACAGTATTCGAAAGTGAATGATGATTTTTTATGTTACATTTCTGCAGTTGATTCTATGGTAGTAACTCGCTAGGCTATGCACAGGGTAGATCTCTATCCAAATGTTTCTAATAAATATTGAAGTAACAAGATACTGAAGTAACAAACTATTGTAAATATATTTTCGAAAAAATATTTCATGCTTATTTCGTTGAACAATTATTGTCGAGACGATGGAGGAAGGGGGTGTAACTTTGTTTACTCGAAAACGTGAACATTTTGATAACAGGGGGGGGGAGGGGGGGGCAGATAAAATTGAGAGATCACAGAAAAGTTTATTTCCAAAACCATTACCGTTCGTTACTTAAGTGATGTTTCTTTTTTGTTAGAGATATTTCTGTTATACTCTATGGAGTTTAAGCTTTATAATTTATGCAGGTAGATAGGACTTTGCTAAAGCAAATATTAATGGGATGACGTTTTCAAAACGATTGGTGTGTTCTGAACGAATTTTACAACAACTATTTCTGTTAAAGTTAATGTCGCAATGTTGTCGATAATTGTTACTCTTGTGTTTCCTGAAGAGTGGAATACTAACTGCACGTAGTTCTGGCATTCGATCACGGACCATGATGATATTCCTTGAGAACCAGCGTGTCACTGATCGTTTCTTGGATCTGGTTCACGAAGTGTGCGTTCTGTTATCTACCTTATCAGTGCAGAAGCGATAATTGATAAAATTCGTTGTGGCGTTGGCATTGTGGACTTCTAATTGATACCGTTCAATTCGTGAGGAGCAAAAGCAGAACCGTTTGACACACTTCCCAGCTAAACTGTATTACTTCAACCAGAAGAAGCTTTGCATCTGTAAATGGAAATAGGAAATAGGCACTTAGCAGCTGGGGTACAAGGACGAATTTACCATGAATTATACAACTTTGACTTGTTCTCTTAGCCTTTCTTCTTGTTACCGCCGGCAATATATTTTTTTCTTTCGTTAAAGGCACCGATTATTCATCTTCTTTTTGTTCGAATGTTTTTACCGTACATCATGACTGTTATTTTTTATGAAAGCATTATCATGTACAGAGTGCGTACGTGCGTATGTAAATTAAATCGGAGCACCAATATTACTCATATCTGAATGAGTATGAAATTAGAAATCGGCGAGTAATATTAATGTTTTCCGTTTGCAAGAGGGAGAAATTTTAAAGTTGTTTTTTTTGTGTTTTTGTATGTAATAAAATATATTTATTATCATATCTAAGCCGTTTGTAAAATGGAGGATACATTTAAGCGAAATTCGTTTTATTTAATTATAATTTCATGATAAGCGCGCTGCTGAAATATAAAGTCCAACCAATATTTGACCCATTCTGTGATATCACACAAAGCGAAACTGTTCGATATTTATGTATGAAATATATAGAATTATGTGTTACCGCATGTTCCATGCTGTGTATAATTTACTAGAATGTAAAAAGATAGAATCTTTTCTATTTAGTACGTTGATATACGTTTCATATAAGAGGACATATTTTGGGAAAACAGTAAAGGTATTTATTACATTGTAAATTTAACACCAAACAAACAGTTATAAAATATCTCATTAATGTTACATCCAAATAAAACGATTCAATATCTTATATATATATATATTATGGTTTAAGAACTAAACATCTGCTTACAGTTAACTTTCTTTACGTTTCACGTGTGCGTTAACAATAACATACTATACTATATAAATCAACAGGAAGAAATAGACGTTCAACTATAAAGTTCGTCAATTTTGTATACTCCAAGGCAAATCAATCAGTCTTATATAATTCTTAATTAGAACAGAAACAATTGCATTAAATCCATGAACGTTGAGGATCTTCTTGTAACCACATCGGTCCGTTACTAATAATAAATATATATATATTTGTGTATATATATATGTAAATTCTACTGTAAAAACGATTCCGATGTGTAACACGGTACATCGAAATAGTTAATATTTCCAAAGTTCATGTAAGAATATATATACAACAAGAGAATACGTTTAAAATATATTTTACACTATAGGATGGTATTTTGTATATTTCTAACTGTATATACACCGAATAAGTAGTTAACAGTTTTAACTTTCAGCTGGTATAACAGGAATATTCTAATAGAATGTTACTGTTGCCCTACTATAAAGTTAATAGAAATATATTTATACTATGTAAAACGTTTGAAAACTTCATTTGGGGATACGAGCGACGAACATGGTCACCCGTAGCCCTAGCAAACCAGCTAAAAGTTAAGACAACGATCGAATACCTGACTACACTTCTGTGCAGCACGATAGAAAGACCAACAACTTGTTTACGCTTCAATTCTGTAACTTTACAAAATGAAGTAAGATTGCACTTGTTTCATTCTATGTATAGATTATTGAATATAGTACATTCAACACGTAACGTGTGTATACATATACAGGGTGAGTCACCAAATGTTTGCACCTCAAATATTTTTGTTGTTTCTAAAGATACGTAAAATATGGTTAGGACAAAGTTGAATGGTACAATGGGGCTGACACGATGCTATAAAAAAAATTTTGTTTTCATGTCACTTTTTTAGAGATATCAAGGTCACCTTGACTTTTTTAAATGGAACCACCCTTTTTTCACACTTTGACCGCCATGTCACCCATATATGGGTGACAGAATTATTTGGCCAAGTTTAAAAATAAATAGTTTAGAAACAACAAAGATATTTGAGGTGCAAACGTTTGGTGACTCACCCTGTATATATATATATATGTGTGTGTGTGTCTGTATACATATATATATATATATATATTACATTCTCTTTAGAAATACTGATCTCTCCTTTGCTGGCCCATACATTTTCCGCTGTTACTTTTCTGTATTATCATCTATTTTACTGGACGGATAATCGAACTGCTAAGACGTCCCGGTTCGTGTCCTAACTTTATCCTTTAAATAATTAGCCACCTGCGTCTGCGAATGTCTAACTGCCAACTGGAGAGGCGTCACACCCTCTTGGTTGACAAGCAGAGGATCCGCTCCTGCTCCCACCAGTTGCCTCGCCACTGTCATTTGCCCTGTCAACGCTGCTGCGTGGAGCGCGCTTTCACCGTTCTAGAACATAACAGGCTGTTGCATAACTGAAATTGTTTACTATTTTATGGACAGAGAACACTACAGCGTCGCTCATTGGTACGGCCAACATAGGGTGTCCATGAAAGTCTCGTACAGTCACGTTCCACGCATTGTCTCCTGTCTTAACCCTTAGAGTACGGAGTCTATTTTGTAACATAAAGGACGGAGTGGGGTCACTAAAGTCCCCCACACAAAAATCGTTTTGTTTTGTTTATAAGTTGGCATATTAATATTACAAAGACTGTTAGTAAATTGAAAAACGATTATTTAATTAAATTTACAGCATAAATTTACAACAAATAAAATACTATCCACTTTCAAACATTTCATGTTTTGACATAAAATAAACTTATAATTATAAATAAATTAATAATAGAATCCCACTAATAAGTTTTTATAGAGGATTTAAAATAAAACTCGATTACCTAAAGGGAAAAAAAAGAGAGAAAGAAATGATTTACGAAGTTATTAAAGAAAAACTAATCTTGGGGGACCTAAAGTCCCCCAATCCGTACTCTAAGGGTTAACGAGTGCAACATTCAAGAGGCCCTTAAGAGAAATGGAAGAATGCAGCGCGATCTACCCGGTTGCCTGTTTCAAGGCGCAAGGACTGCTCGCAGTACAATCGTTATCTTATCTTCCTTCTTTCCTGTTAGCTTCTATTTTCGTAAGTCTCAACACTTTTTTTCTCACACACTCTACACACTTTGTAACCAAAGCGGCTAGCGATTGAGACAACCCAGATGTTAACACTTCGCCGCTTTAGAGGCGTACGTTCGTTTATAGACATCTTCCACAGGGAGACATTAACTCGAATCGTTCGAAGCCTGTTCTGAAACTTACTGGAAGAATTCCGAGCGATGGACGGTACTTGAGGAGCTCTCCAACCACGGCAGTGTGTCCTTTATGAGCCGCCTTGAAGAGCGGGGTTGCTCCATCCTAGAAAAGGAATCGCAATTAACACTCCTTTCTCGAGACAGAGACTACGCTCCTCGGAGAAGAGATCGTTCTCCCTCGGATCGGTCCCGATAACGGAATCCAGATTCCTGCCTTTTCTCTGATCATTCCCAAGACTTACGTGTCTCGTGGCATCGACCTTCGCGCCAGCTTTCAGAAGCCTTCTCACGACGTGATCGTGTCCCATTTGTGCTCCTATCCATAAAGGCGTGGCACCGTCTGTTCGAGCTACGTCCGTCTTTGCCCCGTGCTCCAGAAGAACCTCCAGGATGCGCACGTGGCCGTTCTGCGCCGCGATGAACAACGCCGTGGCACCGTCCTGGAAAATCGAACATACGATTTAATTAAGGGGGGAAATCCAATTAGAACTTTAAAAAAATGCAATTTTTTTTGCATATATTGTTAGTTTAACATGTCAAGAATATAATCCTAAAATTTGAAAAAGAAATTCGAAGTACTTTTGAAGCTATAGCCTCCAAGCGTGATACGCCTCTTGAGCGCCGCTGAGGCCAAGCAGCGCGCCGATAATTTGCAGTTTATTTTTTTACCTTTTAAAGGTATTTTAGAGGTCAATCCATATGGCGACGATTTAATCGTGATAAAAAGTGAGTGCATCGGTCATGTCGAAAAGAGAATGGGCACTCGCCTCCGAGAACATATTACAGTTCTTAAGAAAAATCTGGAAGAACCAGGAAAAACCATAGATTTTTAAGAACCATGAAATAATCGTCGATGGACGTGTTAAAAATCGAGATTCTTCTTAGGAGGAGGAACATATTGCAGTTCTTAAGAAAAACCTGGAAGAACCACGAAGAACCATAGATTTTTAAGAACCTAGAAAATAATC